>JAAGEH010000311.1:24292826-24468566 GCA_011751065.1 Lasiurus cinereus
AAAGAAAGAAAGAAAGAAAGAAAGAAAGAAAGAAAGAAAGAAAGAAAAAAAAAAAGAAAGAAAGAAAGAGAAAGAATTTGTCTAATGAGAAAAGAGAAGTAATAAAGACCTGAAAAGAAACAGGCAGGACTGGATGTGGCATAACCAAGAGATGATGACGACAAATGCTTAACATTATGCTTCATATTCTCTATCCTTCCCATGGCTGTTTTAAAGTTATAAGGTATATGGAAAACCAAGAAATATACTCCTAACATATCAGAAAGAGCATTTGAAAACCTTCATTTTCTAACAGAGGTTCTATAAGAGCCAGTTTCTTTGAGAAAGAGGCAAAACTCATCTTAAAAACTGACAACTGAGTTATTGAAATGTACAAGCATTGTAAAAAATTTTCACACAGCAACAAGTTTGGCATTGTGAGTCCCTCTAAATTCCTTAGAGATAAGTGGAGCTATTTACTACTGAGAAGTGGCTATGGTGAGCAGGACTTGTATATGGGCTACGCAGGGAACACAGAACTTTCCCATGACCTAGAGACTCCGCAAAATGACCGCAGATGGTTTATACCAGAAAAACTGGGAAAATTATATGAAGTCCTGTGAAAAATCTTAGTTTAGAAAAAAAAATAGCAACCTCCAAATTAAAGGAGGTCTCACTGAATCAGCCTATCTGAATTTTGCCATAGGGACTTTCACAAAGTTTCTGCAGAGAAGAGAATCAGAGTGAGTTCCAAACCCTGGGTTTTATTACCCCATTCTTACACACCAGAAAGATTCATGGGAGCCTCTCCCATAAATGTGTTGCATGTACTAAAGAAATGGCTTGTTCTCACTGGACCGTTTTTTTATAAGGAAGAAACACAATGTGCCAGGAGGAGCACTGAGTGAAGGGATGATGACCAGAACTCTAGCCTTCCTGATTAATTGTCCTAGGGAAATGGCATCTCATGGTTAACCTCACCATTTTCACTTTTATTATCTTGCAATAAGAAGGCAGTGAAAGCAGAACAATACAATCAGAGGGAGGAGACCGCTGTTGGACGCAATATTCAGAATGTTCCAACATAGGAGACTCCAGCTGGATTTATAAAAATCTAAATAGTATGGGCAACCCTATAGCCTACTGATGAAAGCCTATTTGTCACCAGTGTCAGAGATTCTACATTCGACCTCGAAACTTCCTGGCCTGCCCTCTTCATTTTATAACAGTACTTGACATTGATTGAATACAATTGAACATCAAACTTGAGGTAAATGGTACTTTACTTATAAATGTATAAGGTAAATCATAACTTGGGGTAAAAGATATCTCTATGAGATATATAATATTCTACAGATGAAAAAACTGAGTTGTGGCTGGCCAGCATGGCTGTGGTTGAGCGTTAATAAATGGACCAGTAGATCACAGTTCAATTCCTGGTCATAAAGATGCCCAAGTTGTAGGCTCTATCCCCAGTGGGGGGGCATACAGGAGGCAGCCAATCAATATTTCTTTCTCATTATTGATGTTTCTATCTCTCTCCCTCTCTCTCTCTGAAATAAATAAAAATGTATTTTTTTAAAAAGAAAATGGAGGTGTAACAGAAATTAAGTCACTTGTTAGAGGCAAGACAGTTAAGTGGCAGTTGATCGAAGGGCCACCCATTCCAGCGTCATGATCTTAAGCAATTTGCTCCAATAGGAAGGAACCCAGTTTGAGCCAAGAATGGGTTAGGGCAGTGGTCGGCAAACTGTGGCTTGCGAGCCATGGCCCCTTGAATGTGGCTCTTCCACAAAATACCACGTGTGGGCATGCACGTACAGTATGATCGTGGCCCATGCACAGAAGTTGGTTTTTAGCTCTCAAAAGAAATTTCAATTGTTGTACTGTTGATATTTGGCTCTGTTGACTAATGAGTTTGCCTACCATTAGGGCTTTCCAAATAAGTGCTTGGAAAGATCTACCTAATATCATCATATATAATAAAAGACTAATATGCAAATCAACCAAACAGCAGAAAGACCAGTCGGTATGACACACACTGACCACCAGGGGCAGATACTCAATGCAAGAGCTGCCCCTGGTGGTCAATGTGCTCCCACAGGGAGAGTGCTGCTCAGCCAGAAGCAGGGCTCCCAGCTGGCCAGCTGGCGAGCGCAGAGTGGTGGCGGGGAGCCTCTCCTGCCTTTGCGGCAGCTCTAAGGATGTCTGACTGACAGCAGGGAGCAGATCTAAGCTATCAGTCAGACATCCCCCAAGGGCTCCCAGACTGTGAGAGGGTGCAGGCCAGGCTAAGGGACCCCCCAAGTGCATGAATTTCATGGCAGGCCTCTAGTAAAAATAAAAAATCAGTACACTAAATGGACTGTTAGAAAGATAGTGTAGAAATTGAGACACAAATAATAACTTAGAAAAACAACATATTGCAATGTCACTTTCAAGTTTCACTGAGAAGTTTTGAATAATTAAAGATATAATCTAAAGATAGCAATGTTTGTTACTTTTATGATAAATTTTGGTATGGAAGCATCAACACAATTTTATTTCTTACCATTAATGAAAAAACAATGAATTATCATTTCATGTACAGGAAGTTTTTAAGAGGTAGTGATTAAGGGCACACACTCTGAAGTTAGCTGACCTGAGTTGAATCCTGGTCCCCAGACTTCCTGGCCATGATATACAGTCTTAGTCATTGCTGTATCCTGAATGGCTAGTAAAGGGCCTGACACCTAATAAACTGGTAATAAATGTTTATGGAATTTTTAGCACTTAATTCATTTTTCCAGAAAATGGACTTAGACTTTAGACTTGATCTCCTCTCTCTCAGTCTCTTTGTCCCTCTGTCTCTCTTTCTCTCTGACACACACCCACACAAAATCAAGACTATTTTTAAGGGATAATATTTCTGCTCTTTTCTTTCTCTCTTTTGGTCTGTTTGAGAATAGCTGCTTGTTCTAGAACAGGGGCATTTGTAGAACAACATTAAAGCTGTGCTCTGAATATTTAAACCACAGGTTTAATGAGCACAAATAAGAAGTTCAGAGAGCCAGACTTCCAAGATACTGCAAGTTCAGTTCTAGACCACTGTAATAAAGTAGGTAACTCAATGGAGTGGTAATCTTTTTGCTGGTGATGGGATTTGTGAAAAATGCAACACCTGTGAAGCACAATAAAACAAAGTATGCCTGCATTTTGAAGTCTAAAAGAGCCAGTTTGTCTCTTTTGATCACATTAAATGAAATATTCCTTTCTACTTTGTGCTCCATTAACTTGCCTGACTAGAATGTCTTTGGGTAGCATTTATTTTTCTAAAAGAAGCCAGAGAAGCTAAGGAACTATTTGCATGGTACTTCATATCACCTAAGAAACACCAAGTCCTTTAGCCAGGCTTTGATGCCTGCTCTTCTGAGCACTGGCAGCAATCAATAAAAATTATACAAAAAATTAAAAATGCATTTCAAAGTATCCACAACCACCAAAATGAGTAATTGATACAATGTCTTGAGTAAATGGAAGGCAGGAAATGGGGAGCAAAGTAGAAGTTCTACTTAATGAAACATGCATTCCCTTTAAGACTTTTGATGGCCTACTTTAAATTTGTATTTTCTTTTGATGGTAAGCCCAATTATAATTAAACTATTCAATTCCTCTCAAACAATACAGATTAGAAGACTTTGGTTAAAATCCTAGCTTTATTACTAGCTAGCTAGCTGGATGATGTAGCACAAGTAATTTGACATTCCTCAACTTTGCTTTCCTCATATTTAACTGAGACAGTTGCAATAAAATATTCCTCAAGGCATTGTGAGATCTAGAAGACTATGATTATAAGGTTAATGACAAACATGAGCTCTCAATGATGACTGTGTTATAAAGACTCATTTAGTATATGAATTTATTTATTCAATAATAATGTTCAATACTTACTGAGCCATCCACTTTTCTAACACTTCATATGTTTAAACACCCTTACTCCTGAGATAAGAACTCTTATACTGATTTTATAAATGATAAAACAAAAGCACAGCAATCACAAATCTAGTGGCCAAGCAATGTAGCTGGGATTCAAACCCAGACCATCTGGCTCAATCCCCACGTGTTGAAGCAATTCTGCAATTCTGCTCATGCAAACACAAAGCATTTGTTCGGATCTAGAGGGGAAAGATCTTCCATCCTGACCATTGCAGCAGCTAGTAATGATTCCAGTAGTGCAAAATGTCATATCTTCTTAGAAATGTTTTTTTTTTCTGGTAGAGAAAAGCATTTTGAAGGTTAAAGATGACTTTTCTCTACAGAGAACTATGTACATATAACTCCTCTCATATTTTTAATATTTTCTCTAGTGTTTAAATTGCATAGTCTGATTGCTGGGATTTAAAAATAATGCCCATACATCAATATTTTGTTCTCTGTGTCAAGACGAGTTGAAATGCATGCTGCATGATTACCTCAATCCTATAAAGATACCAGAAGAAGATTTATTTATAAACATGAGTATTTGTTTTTTAAAATGTAATCACTATTTGTTCTGACCAAGGCTATTATAAAATATAGAATAAGTGGAGAAAAATTGTGCAAATGATCCCTTAGGTATGCCTATAAGTATTGTGTGAATATGCATGTGTATATAAGTATGAATTGCTAAAGATAGTAGAAGTCAGCCTAAATATTGTTTATTATCAACCCTTTCTAAAGAAAAGTCAGAAAGATTTTAGGTATCTATGTATTTTGGTAAACTTTTAGGTACTTACTGAGGCAAGTTTGTAAGATCTAATTTATATTAAGTAAAAAACATGGTGAACATATTCTGAGGCAGCATATGCCCCATCAAAAACATATACACAAATGTTTGTAGCATTTTAAGTGTAATAGCTAATAACTGGAAACAACTCAAATATGCACCAACAGTTGAATCTATGAATCAATTGTGGAAAATATATACAATTAAATACTACCCAGCCATAAATAAAATGATTATTATATAATGTAACCTCAAAATAATTATGCCAAGTAAAACTATCCAAATCAATAAGAATATACACTAAGTGGCCATATTATTATGATATCTGAACACATAATAATCAGGCCACTCAGTATATATATATTAGAGGACCCATGCATGAATTCGTGCCTGGGTGGGGTCAGGCCAGCCTGGCCAGGGGGAAGGGACATGGACAATTGGCCGGCCTGCCTGCTGGTCGAACTCCTGGTTGAGGGGATAACTTGCATATTAGCCTTTTATTATATAGGATACTAGAGGCCCGGTGCATGGTGGTGAGTATCTCTCGGCCCAGCCTGCACCGTCTCCAATCTGAGACCCCTCAAGGGATGTCTGACTGCCCATTTAGACCTGATCCTGGATATCCTTCTTACAATTCAGGACTGCTGGCTACCAACTGCTCACCTACCTGCCTTCCTAATTGCCCCTAACCATTTCTGCCTGCCAGCCTGATCACCTCCTAACCACTCCCCTGCCAGCCTGATTGATGCCTCACTGCTCTCCTGACAGCCTGATGCCCCTAACTGCTCTCCCCTGCAGGCCTGGTCACCCCTAACTGCCCTTCCCTGCAGGTTTGAGTCCCCCCCAACCTTCCTTCCCTGCAGGCCCGGTCACCACAACTTCCCTCCTCTGCCAACCTGGTCACCCCTAACTGCCCTCTCTTGCAGGCCTGGTCCCTCCCAACTGACCTCCCCTGCTGGCTGCCTTGTGGTGGCTATCTTGTATCCACATGGGGACAGCCATCTTTGACCAGATGGGGGCAGCCATCTTGTGTGTTGGAGTGATGATCAATCTGCATATTACTCTTTTATTAGATAGGATAGAGGCCTGTTTCACAGGTGGGGGCCAGCTAGTTTACCCTGAAGGGTGTCCTGGATCAGGATGGGGGGGTTCCTTTGGGCATAGGGCTGCCTGAGCAAGGGGCCTGTGGTGGTTTGCAGGCTGGCTACACCCCCTGGCAACCCAAGAGGAGGCCCTGGTATCTGGAATTTATTTATCTTCTACAATTGAAACTTTGTAGCCTTGAGCAGAGGCCAGGGCAGGCCAGGAAGCTTGACTTCCTCCATCTCCAGGGGCAACCCAAGCCTCCTACTCTTACCAGCTCTGTGGCTGCCACCATTTTTGTTGGGATTTATTTACCTTCCATAATTGAAACTTTGTAGCCTTGAATGGAGGCCAGGGCTGGCCAGGGTTGGGGGGAAGCTTGGCTTCCTCCATTACCAGGGCAACCCAAGGCTCCAGCTTGCTCCAGTTCTGTAGCCAGCCACCCTCTTAGTTGGGCTAATTTGCATACTCACTCTTGATTGGCTTTGTGGGCATGGCTTGGTGTAGCGGAGTGGTGGTTAATTTGCATGTTACTCTTTTATTAGTGTAGATACACTGAGTGGCCAGATTATTATGCATTCATAGATCATAATAATCTGACCATTCAGTGTATACTATATGACCCCATTATTTAAAAGACTATAAATTACAAACTAATCTATATATATATATATATATAAAAGGCTAAGTGATCATCTGACCAACTGACCATCTGACCAGCTGGTAGGTATGATGCACACTGACCACCAGGGGTCAGATGTTCAACACAGGAGCTGCCAAGCTGCAGTGACTTGGGAGAGGTGGTTCTCAGGTGATGCACCCCAGAACAAGATTCTAGGGAGAATCACCCTCTCGCAATCCAGGACCCTTCAGGCAATGTCAGAGAGCCTTTTTGAACTGATCCCCACAGGCCAGGCCAAAGGACCCCACCTGCCTAAAGGACCCTCACAGCACAGACACCCTTCAAGCCATGGTGCTACCCAGGTGCAGCCAGCAAGGGAGAGACTGTGTGAGGTTGGCTCCAGGGTATGTCTGGTCTGTCTTACCCAGTCCCGACCTGCTGGCCACCTTCTAATTAATTTCCTTTCAATGTACATGAATCTGTGCACTGGGGCACTAATTTATAATAACAGAAAGCAGATCAGGCTTGCCTAAGAATAAAAGAGATTGAGATGGGATTAGAGGGATGTATTACAAAAAGGCATAGGGAATATATGGAGTGATGAATATGTTCATCTTGATTTTGTTTATGGTTTCCAAAGTGTATATATGTCAAAATTGATGAAATTATACTCTACAGTGGTACCTCAAGATACGAGTGCCCTAACATATGAGATTTTTGAGATACGAGCCGTTGAGCGAGCGATTTTTTGCTTTGAAATACGAGCAACGTTTGAGATACGAGTAATCGTGTGGATCAGCTGGCTGCACACGACCCACCAGTTTACTGCGACTCAAGCGTCTCATAGTTTCCCAAGCCTTAGTCAGTGTGCTTGTTTACCTCGTTGTCGAAGCATCTTTTGTGCATTTACATACTTTATCACATTTCTTTTTATAACCATGGATCCAAAGAAAACGAGTGGAAAGGTCAGTGCTCAGAAGAGGATGATGTCTATTGAATTAAAGCGTGAAATCATAGAAAAATATGAGCAAGGTGTGCGAGTGGCTGACTTGGAGAGGCAGTATGGGAGTAGTACTTCAACTATATGCACTGTGCTTAAACAGAAGGAGTCGATAAAGGGTATAATGCCAGCTAAAGGCATTACAATAATTTCTAAGCTCTGTAGCTCTCTCCATGAAAAGATGAAGAATCTACTGATGGTGTGGGTGATGGAGAAGCAGCTAAAAGGAGATACATTAACACAGGGCATCATATGCGAGAAGGCAAGAGCGATTTACAGTGATTTGCTGGAGCAGACCCCGCGCACTTCCACGGACAAAGCATCAAAAGACTCATTTAAAGCCAGTAGAGGCTGGTTTGATAACTTCAGGAAAAGGTCTGGCATTCATTCCATCATCAGGCATGGTGAGGCAGCAAGTTCGGATGTAAAGGCAGCTGAGGATTACCTCAAAACTTTTTCCGAACTGATAGAAGCCAAAGGATATATCCCCCAGCAAGTCTTCAACTGTGATGAGACAGGGCTTTTCTGGAAGAAGATGCCAAATAGGACTTACATGACGGCAGAGGAGAAGGTGATGCCAGGCCACAAACCCATGAAGGATAGGCTAACTCTCGCACTGTGTGCCAATGCGAGTGGCGACTGCAAGATCAAGCCTCTGCTCGTATACCATTCGGAAAACCCCAGAGTCTTTAAATCACATAAGATTTTAAAAGATAAACTGCAAGTTATGTGGAGGGCAAACCCGAAGGCATGGGTCACCAGGCAGTTCTTTGTGGAGTGGGTAAACCTGGTTTTCGGCCCTTCTGTTAAGAAATATCTACAGGAAAACAACCTAACCATGCAAGCCCTCCTCGTCCTTGACAATGCTCCTGCTCACCCACTGAACCTCAAAGATGAACTCCTCGAGGAGTTCAAGTTTATAAAGGTTGTCTACTTACATCCCAACACCACTCCTATCCTGCAGCCCATGGATCAGGAGGTGATTTCTAATTTTAAAAAGCTGTACATCAAGCACCTGTTCCAGTGCTGCTTTGAGGTGACGGAGAACACAAACCTCACCCTTTGAGAGTTTTGGAAGAACCACTTTAACATCGTGATATGCCTCAGAATTATTGATCAGGCCTGGCTGGGTGTTACAACAAGGACTTTGACCTCTGCATGGAAGAAGCTGTGGCCTGAGGCCGTAGCCGAAAGGACCTTCAAAGGATTCGAACCCAAGGTGCCAGTGGAGGAGGAGATAGTATCTCTGGGAAAATCATGGGCCTGGAGGTGGATGAGAGAGACGTGAATGAGCTCGTCGAGGAGCACTCTCTGGAACTCACCACGGAGGAGTTACAAGAGTTGCAATCTCAGCAACATGCGGAGGTTCTCCAAGAAATTGGTTTTGAGGAGGAGCCAGAGGTGAAGGAGATCTCTACAAGTGAGATAAAGGAGATCTTAGAAATGTGGGAGAGAGTGTCACACTTCATGGAAAAGAAACACCCCGAAAAAGTTGCTACTGGTCGTGCATCGGAGCTGTTCAATGAAACTTGCCTCACCCATTTCAGAAACATTCTGAAAGGGAGGAAGAGGCAAACCTCATTGGACACGTGTTTTGTTTTTTTTAATTGGCCAAAAATGCAAAGACCAGTAGCAATTAAGTTCAGTGAAGATTAATTAAGTTACATTCAGTTTAGGGATAAAGTGTAGCATTAAGAGTGTAACGAGTAAGTAAATACACTTTATAAAACCAGTTTATTCCTTTACATTCTCTTTTATTATGTTTTTATACAATATTTGTCATTTATAAATACATTTTTCTTATTCACAAATGTGTAACAAGAACAACTAGGGTGGCATTTTGGGGGCTGGAACGGATTAACGACATTTCAATTGATTTCAGTGGGGAAATTGGCTTTGAGATATGAGCAACTTGATATATGAGCAAGGTTATGGAACGAATTAAACTCGTATCTCAAGGTACCACTGTATTGGTTTCCTATTGCTGCCTAACAAATGATCACAAACTTAATGGCTTAAAACAACACAAATTTAATATTTCAACATTTTCCTGGGTCAGGAGTCCAAGCCCAGATTAAAGAGGTGAGGATCTCACCAGGCTGAAATCAAGGTATCATCCAGGGCTGTGCTCTTACTGAAACTCTGGGTCTTAGAATTCAGTATCTTGTGGTTAGAGGTCTAAGAGCCCCATTATCTTGCCAATTGTCAACCAGGGGCTCACAGCTCCTAAAGGTTGCCTTCAGGTTCTAGCTGTAGAATGTGGCCCTTTCACAACATAGAAGCAAACTTCATGAAAGCAGGAGAATCTCTCCAGTCTTTCTGAGGAAGTCTTATACAAGATAACAGGAGTGATGATCCCACTGAATTCACAGGTCCATGAAGACACTCAAAGGAGGTGTCTTGGCTGAGCTAGCATAACAAAATACCATAAACTAGGTTGTTTAAACAAAAGGAATTTGTTCTCTCACAGTTCTGGAGGCTGAACGTCTAAGATCAAGATATAAGCTTATTTGGTTCCTAGAGAGAGCTCTCTTCCTGGCTTGCAGAAGGCCATTTCTTGCTATGTCCTCACATGGCCTTTCCATTTGCTCTCTCCTTCTCTTCTTCTTCAAGGCCACTATTCCCATCATAAGGGCCACGCTTTATGATGTAATTAAATCCTAATCTCTTCTCTGCCTATGATCACATTAGGGGTTAGAACTTCAGCTTAGAAATTTTGTGTAGGCACATTCAGTCCATAGCAGATGGGATTAAACAGAGTGTGTACACCAAGGGATGGAAACCCTGGGTGCCTCTAGAGAATTCTGCATACCACATATCCCTTAAATATGTGCAGTTTATTTTATGTCAGCAGAAAACATCAATGTAAAGAAAGAAGAACTGATATAAAGAAAAGAATATTAGATTATCATCAGACTTTAAATTTTTTTATATATTGAATTGAGATAGAAACATGTTGATTTACTGTTGCATTTGTTTATACATTCATTGATTGCTTCTTGTATGTGCAGATCAAACCTGAGATCTTGGTGTATGGGATGATGCTCTGGCCAGGGCCTCATCAGACTTTTTGAAGTAATGTTTTATGCTAGAAAAAAATTGAGCAACATTTAAGATACTGAAAGAATCTAAGCCATGTATTTTATATCCAGTAAAAGTCATTTTCAAATATAAAGGGCTCAGGCAACTTTTCATCAACATGCAAGAACTCAGGGAATATTATTCCTATTTTTTTCTTAGGAATCTACTTCAGAATGTACTTTAGGCAACCAAAGAGAATTATCAGCAGGAGTATTGATGTCAGTTGTAGTACTGACACTAAGTGAGGAATAAAGAAAGAGATTATCTATATATATAAAAGGCTAAGTGACCATCGCATCCAAAACAACTGAACAGGCTGTGTGGGGCAACCAGGCCCATAGGGGCTGCAGTTGGGGGCAACCAGATCGGCAGTGGAGGCAGGTAGGAGTGACCAGGCTGGCAGAGGGGGGCAGAGAGGGGCAACAAGGTTGGTGGGGGGGGGGACAGTTGAGGGTAACCAAGCCAGCAGAGGATGCAGTAAAGGACCTATTCCCAGGATTGGGCCTCAATCAGTAGTCAGACATCCCCCAAAGGGTTCCAGATTGGAGTGGGTGCAGGCTGGGCTGAGGGGACCCTCCCTCCCCTGACACACAAGTTTCATGTACCAGGCCTCTAGGAGTATATAATGCCTTTATATTTAAACAATGTAATGCAATTATAAAGAATTGGGTATAACGTATGTAACATATTCAAAAATACTTTATCAGTTCTCAGTAATTTTTAAACATTGTGGATTTAGTGTGATTATTTTTAAGACAATTCTGTCTATAACATGAGATGAAGTCATACAGCAGTTATGAGAAATTCTAATTTTATTATCTCCTGTATTCATGAGAACTGGGATCCTTAATGTGGTTATGGTTTAAGTAAAAACAAACAAATATAACTCACACCTACTGTATATGTGTGTATGCATATAGCATGCATATATGTGTATACACTAATAGGTAGATTTCCTCTTTCTCCACTCCTTTCCAAAAGAGTCTTCTGGTAATTGGTCCCAACAAGACAATCACAGGAGCCAATCATACACAATCCTGTGGAAGATGAATATTCAGGTCCTTTCCATAACACCCAGTTATCCTCTCACATGAAGTGACAATCAGGCTTTGCAATTCTCAGTGATAACACAGTCCCTGTTTTCCAACTCCTGTGAAGAAATACTCAGGTGTGGATCAGCTACACAACTCCATAAAACAGTATTTTTCAGTCCTTATGCAGTCTATGTTTATGAAGGGAAAAAAAATTCTAACTCTGCAAAGACAGAGTTCAACTAACACATAAAATTTACATGACTAAATAAAATGATTGACACCTCAATCTGCATGCACTGCATTTTGGTTCCTTTGCTGAATTTCAGAGCTTCTCTAAGAATAATGGGTAGGTGGGTAGTCACCCCATAAAAGCATCAGGAAACTCCTGAGTGAAAGGGAAGATCTGCTGTAAAGGTAAATTCCTGTATCACCACCAGAAGATAAAAGGGAATCACAACTCCCCAAATGAAAGTTTTTTCCAACTTCTCTACATTGAAATCCAAGAGCTATTGACCCCTCCACATTGTAGAATAAGGCAACCCACGGCTTCTATTGAACAAATATAATCTGGCAGGTTTGCCAAACTGCCATGTGGTTTTCGAGTTCATAATCCCTCCAAAGTCCCCAAGTAAAAATTCTAAAACACAAGTTATTCTTTCAAAGTGCCAAGATTTCATGGGCCATTATTCTCTATTTCAAAAATAAAGTTTAAAGCTATTCAAATGTAAAGTATCAATCAACTGAAAACTGTAGTGCTGAAAGTGTAGGAGGGACTGTGACTATTGCCTGCCTTTAGAAATCTATGCCATTCCAGAACGTATGAGCTGTTGAGCCAGAGTCAAAGAAATATGTGTCAGAGTTGGAAAATCTTCAGTGGAGACAGATATTAGAGGTCCCTCTAACAGGCTTTTAGTAATCCCTTCATATCGAAGCATGCTCTTAAATCCCTCTGTCCCTGGAATAGAACATTTCAGAGCACTGGCTTGTTAATTACCCAATTTAATCTTCACTAAATTATTCTGATTAGTACCATTACTTTGTGTTTAATGAAGTGTGTGTATGGCGGGGGGCTGTGAGAGGGGCTTAATTTCTTTCGTCCTGCCTTCTTCCACTTTTCTGCCTTCCCATTTCAAAAATGTGGTCAAGCTCTGACTGTGCACTGAATAGGGAGATGCTCACAGAAATGTTATAAACTAAAAATTCTTTTCCCCCTTAGAGTCCCATTGGGAAAATTCCAAACCAAAAGGAGAATGTTTATAGAGTGAACTTCTGGAGAAAACAAATATGGAAGCTAAAGCATTGCCTCTTTGCAATGTAAGCTCGAATCAGCGTGCTTTTATCCTGAAGGTGGGCTGAGAAAAGAGAAGCTGCTTTGCTGAGTAGAGCATGCAAGGCATCTCTCCATGAGCTTTATATCAATAAATCGCCATGTGGGCATTCATATCCCCATTTTACACACGACAATAAAGAACACATGCCTATATCCACATGCCTGATATGTGAAAGTGCACATATCAAACCCAGACCCATGGGTTATAATTTTTAAAGATAATTGTATCTCACTGATAAAAACTGTGTTCTCTGGTCTGTAGGAACATCCTGGGTAGCCACAGATTAAAACTGCCCTTTTCTGTTGCAGCTAAAATCAGATCAACTAATCACTTCAAGCTATTGAAAATGGTCCAGATAGTCCTCACTAACTAAAAATACAATGAACCAAAACCCCATCTATTTCAAGCTATTTTTCCAAGTGACTTAAATTTTGAGTGTGAATGTTTGGTTTAAAAACAGCCTCATCAAGCCAAGTTTAAAGAAGTAGGTCCAAGATTCTTTTGGGTCAGCACAATTATAGGTCTGATTTTTTTTTATTTAATGTTTAGATGGTTCCCATAGATAGTTTTATGTAATAAAATAAGTTACACACAAAAACATGCTGTTTCACAAGCTGAAACATGGTCTTGTGAATCCAGGAGAGTAAGAAAATTATTCTTGGAGAAAAATATCTGAGAAAGAAAAGATTCCATGTGAAGGCAAACTAAGTAAGAAAGGTGAAAAGTAAGTGGAATTGAGATCAGGTTCATGTAAGGCCCCACTTCACCTCTAGATAACCTCACTCCCTCATCCTTTTTGTTATTGTTGAGGTTAATCCTCACTCGAGGATATTTTTCCACTGATTTTTAAGGAGAATGGAAGAAAGAGGGAAAGACAGAGAGAAACATCAATGTGAGAGAAACACATCAGTTGGTTGCCTCCTGCATGAGTCCCATCAGGGCCCGGATTGGAGAGGAGCCTGCAAACAAGGTACGTGCCCTTGACTGGGGACCTTTTTATATGCAGGCCGCTCCTCTATCACTAAGCCAAACCTGTTTAGGGTTCACTCTTCATCCTTAATGGATGCATGCCTACAAAATAACAAGGGTTACTTATGACAGGGGGACCAAAAACCCAAAGGAAGTTTCTATCTCTCTCATTTTACATGCTTTTTTTTATTATTACAATCCAAAATTGCTGGAAGCTAATTCCAGCATGTCAAAATAAATGCAAGAAGTCCTCAAAAGGTTGAAGGGCTTCTATATTCAGCAGGGTTGAATCATATTATTGCCTGCTGGAATAGCCTAAAACATTTCCCCAAACCTGAAAAAGATGCATATATTATTGCCTGTTGCCAGACAGCTAAGAGTATTTCAATCTACATGTAATTACAGTTGCTGGCCAAACTACTGAGCAGTGGAAGGCAGTTCCTCGTATACAAAGCCTACTGTATGCCAAACCTTGCCTTTGATATGTATATCTGCTTTGCTGTAGGGAAATTTGTGTTAATAAAAAGCTAGGGGTCCAGAGATTCAGAGAACTTGGTTACTGAAGCTAGGTCTCCTCTGGCTCCCCCATATATTCCAAATTTATATTTCATGTCTAGTCTCTTTATTAATTTACATACAGCCCCTTCTCCAGATTCCTGAACCCTTCTAGATCAGGGAGAAACACCTGGCACAAGATAATATTTTATTACTTACTAAAAGCATTGTTACTTAGGATTATTCCAATTTCCACGTAAGAGTCCATTATTTCAGGACTTTCAAGATGGCAGCAGAATAGGTGGATGTTGCACTCACCTACCCCCAGGACCAAACTGGAAATACAACTAAATTGGGGAACAATTTCTCTAAATAACAAACTGCGGACTACTTGAAGGATTTGCAGAAGAAGCCACATCAAGACTGCATCTGCACAGCAGTTCACATGCCATAGTCAGGATGAACCTCACAGTCAGCCAGGTTGAGGGTTGATTCCATGCATGAATGAGCCAACAGCAATCAAGATTGAAGTACAAAAGGAGGGCTTACATAAACCACACAATGGACATTCCTAGAGCACCCAGTTCAAGAGATCAAAGAGACTGCACCACGGGGTCCCACAGCTCTCCTACTACCTAAGGCCACCACTACATATTAGGACACACAAAGTCTCAATAAATTTAAGATTGAAGTTATTTAAAGCACCTTTCTGACCCTAGTGGTATAAAATTAGAAATCAACCACAGGAAAAAACACACACCTGAAAAGCACACGAAGTCATGGAGGGTAAATAACATGTTACTAAACAATGAATGGGCTGACAATGAAATAAAGGAAAAAATATGTTACCTTGAAACAAATGAAAATGAGAACATAACAATCCAACATCTATGGGCAAAGGACCTGCACAGACATTTCTCCAAAGGACATACAGATGGCCAATAGACATTTGAAAAAATGCTCAATGTCACTAATCATCAGAGAAATGCTAATTAAAACCAAATGAGATATCACCTCACACCTGCCAGAATGGCTACCATCAATAAATCACCAAACAAGGGCTGGCAAGGATGTGGATAAAAGAGAATCTTAGTGCACTATTGGAGGGAAGGCGGACTAGTGCAGACACTGTGAAAAACAGAGTGAAGTTTCCTTAAAAAATTCAAAATACAACTGCCTTTTGATCCAGCAATGTCACTTCTTGGAATATATACTAAGAATCCTGAAACAGCAACCAAAAAGAATATATACATCCCTATGTTCACAGCAGCCAAGATCTGGAACAGCCCAAGTGCTCCTTAGCAGACAAGTGAATAAAAAAGCTATGGTACATTTACACAATGGAATACTATAGAGCCATACAAAAAAGAAGGAGCCCTAACCAGTTTGGCTCAGTGGATAGAGCATTGGCCTGCAGACGCAAGGGTCCCAGGTTTGATTCCAGTCAAGGGCAGGTACCTTGGTTGCAGGCACATCTCAGTAGGGGGTGTGCAGGAGGCGGCTGATGGATATTTCTCTCTCTCATCGGTGTTTCTAGCTCTCTCTCCCTCTCTCTTCCTCTCTGTAAAAAAATCAATAAAATATATATTTTTTAAAAAGAAGGCAATATTAACTTTTAGAGCAACATGGATAAACTTGGAGATTATTAGGCTAAGTGAAATAAGCCAAAGAAAGACAAATATCATATGATCTTACTTATATGCGGTATCTAATGAACAAAATAAACTGATGAACAAAATAAAAACAGAGGCAACCATACATGGAAGAGACTGACAGCTGTCATAGTGGAGGGAAGAGGGGGGGAATGGATGAAAGAAGATAAAAGGATTAGCCAATGTATATGCATAAGCCACAGACACAGACAACAGTATGTTGATGGCCAGAGGAAAGGTGGGCAGGAGCTTGGAAGAGGATGACAGATAGGGAGAGGGTCAGGGATATTTGTAACAGTGTCAACAATATAAATAAAGGGGGGAGGGGAGAAATTATAATAATCCCATTTTGCCTCAATGCACACATTTCCACACTTTCTTTCACCAAGGAAATATGACCCTAGCATACTGACTTGTCATAGAAAATACAGTGGAAATTTTCTATCTATCATTTTTAACTTAGATCTATTGGTTCATTTCTAGAATAACATTAAGCAGGAGACTGGTAATAAGAAGGAGAAGGAAAGGGCAGGAGGAGCAGGAGGAAGAAATGGATGCATGAGGTATCACTACCATCTGGTGGCAAGGATGCAAAAATACAGGAGATACACTCAGATCAAAATAGAAATCATTTAGGAAATTGTTTTATCAAATGTCAAGAAAATGTTATTTCCTGAATGAGTACCAGATGTTTTATGTTACTTCTTTTTATCAAGGCCAGTTAAAATTTGAGCTGTTCTAACTCCCATTTTTTCCTGAAAAATGGGCCCACAGATAAAGGTTTAATAATCATTGCATCCAATTCACCTCCTCACAAGATTCAGCCCCAAAACTTTTTTTTCTCCATAGCACTCTCTGGTTGGCAGTTAGAGAACAGCACCCTAGTAAGGTATTGGGCTCAATAGCGCCCTCTTGTGGGTATTCTGAGAAAAGCAACCAGTAGCAAATTAGGATCAATAGCTCCATCTTTGGGGCATTTTGAGAATAGCACCCTAGCAAAGACTAGTGCTCAATAGCACACTCTTGTGGGCAATCTGAGAACAGCATCCTAGTAAGGGATTAGGCTGATTTGCACCATCTTGTAAGCATTTAGAAAACAACACCATAGTAAGAAATTCTGGGAGGCTGAAAAAAAAAATTCCTTGTCTCACAGCTCTCTTAAGCTGTATTCCTCTTTTCTTCTTCTTTTTGCTTCTCTGCTTGAGTGATTTTTTTTCTCACCCTGTAATCTAATTCACTGACCTGATCCTCAGCTTCCTTAATCTGCTATATACTCCTTCCAATGTGTTCTTTATTAGTGTTATGTCAGCCTTTATTTCTATTGGTTCTTTTTCATAGTTACTATAACTTTTCTCATTCTGTTGAGCATCTTTATCATCATTATACTGAACTTTATATAAGGCAAATGTATTATATCCATGTCATTTATTAATTCTTCTGGACAATTCTCTTCTAGTCACTTCAGGGTTTTTGTCTACCCATTTTGGAAGCCTCCTTGGATTTGTGAATATGCCTTAGAGTAGATCTGCTAGGCCTCTCAATCTCTATAGCAGAGCAGTGTCAAATGTTGCTTTTCACTAATTAGATCAGGCAGAGACACAAAGTCTCTAGACACCTGCCTCTGCCTGCAAATAGATTGATCCAGTCCCATGTTCTCATGCCCACTCTGGTGTGATCACATGGCCCTGCCCCCTTGAGACCTTGAATGGTCCCTATTTCCAAGGTACCACCTCCCTGGTTGGCAGTCACAACTACTTTAAGAGCAATCAACAGTCCCTTTTCCAAAGTCATTTCAGAAAATCGTTTGTCTTTGATTTCTTTCCTGCAGGCCCCTGACAGCTGGGATTAAAAAGGAGACAGAAGTCTCAGGAGCAACAGCCTGCCCTGTCCAAGAGCAGCAACCATGTGCAGTCCGCCTACATCTGAGGAGCAACTGCATAAGCTGCCTGCCCCCATCTGAGAAGCATTAGCCATGTGAGCAGCCCACCCCCATCTGAGAAGCAGCAGCCATGCACAGCTTGCCCCATGTCCGAGGAGCAGTAGCTGTGTGAGCTTCCCACCCCCATTCAATGAGCAGCATCCACATGCAACCCACCCCCATCTGAGAAGCAGCAGTGCACACAGTCTGCCCCCATCTGAGGAGCAGCAGCTATATAAGCTGTTCGCCCCCATCCAAGGAATAGCAACCATGCACAGCCCATTCCAGTCTGAGAAGTAGCAGCCTTGTGAGCAGCCTGCCCTCATCCAAGGAATAGCAGCTGGGTGAGCAGCTCACCACCACCAGCCAGAGGAGCCACCACTGCTGCAAGCAGCTGTGTGAGCATTGTCCACCAGAGGAGCTGCTGCCAACTGAGAAGCAGCTATCCATGACTGCCTGAGGAGCAGCTGCCCCCAAGGAGCTGCTTGATACTTAGATCCTTCAATGAAAGCAAAAATGGGGAAACAAAGAAACCTCCAAAGGAAAGAAAAGGAGGAATCACCAGAAAATGAGCTAAGTGAAATGGAGGCATGCAATATGTCAGAAAAATAATTCAGACTCAGGGTCATACAGTTCATAAAATGGATGGATGAAAAAAGCAACAACTTGGGTAACAATCAAGAAGAAATAAAGAGTGATATAACTGCAATAAAAAAACCACTATGGAAAGTTTCAACAGTGGACTAGGTAAAGCAGAGGACCAAATTAGCAAATTAGAAGACAGGGAAGCAAAACACACCCAAACTGAACTGCAATTGGAAAAAAAAAAAAGACAGAAGGAGGCCTAAGCGAGATTTGGGACAACACGAAATGAAGCAACAGTGCCAGAACAACAGGAAGAAGAACAAGAATTAAAAAACCTATTTGAAGATATAATGTCAGAAAACTTCCCTGATGTAGGGAACAAAAAAGTCACACAAGCACAGAGTCTCAAACAAGATGAATCCAAAAAGAAGCACACCAAGACACATCATAATTACAATGGCAAATGTTCAGGACAAAGAGATAACCGTAAAGGCTACAAGAGAGAGAGATAGAAAGTTATATACAAGGGATCTCCCATTAGATTATCAAATGATTTCTCAACAGAAACACATTGGGACAGATAGACATGGAAGGAAGTTTACAAAGTGGTGCAAAGCAAGGGACTTAATCAAAGAATATTCTATCCAGCAAGGCTATCATTCAAAATTGAAGGAGAAATAAGGAGCTTCACAGACAAAAAAAAAAAAAAGGCTAAGGGAGTTTATCACTACCAAGCCAGCAATGCAATAAATGCCAAAGGAACTGGTGTAAAAAGGTAAGAAGGAACACAGGTACAAAAAATAAAAATGGCTGCAAACAAGTACCTGTCGATAATAACATAATCAGACTAAATGCTCCAATTAAAAGACATAGAGTGATTGAATGGATAAGAAAACATGACCCACATATGTGCTGTCTAAAAGAGACTCACCTTAGAACAAGGGACTCACACAGACTGAAAATGAAGGGATGGAAAAATATCTTCCAGGCAAATGAAAATTTAAAAAAAAAAAGCTGGGGTAGCAATATTTATATCTAACAAAATAGACTTCAAAGTGAAGACCATAATAAGAAAGGCTACTTCATAATACTAAAAGGATTGATACAACAAGAGGATATAACCCTGATAAATATATATGTATCCAATGCAGGAGCACCCAAATACATAAAATAAAATAAAAACTTCTGGGAGACATCAAAGGAGAGAACGACAACAATACAATCATAGTAGGGGACTTTAATACCCCACTGACATCACTGGAAAAATCCTCTAGACAAAAAAAATCAGTAAAAAAAAAAAAAAACAGCAATCCTAAATGATTCACTAGATCAGATGCACTTAATTGACATCTTCAGAACTTTTCACCCCAAAGCCACAAAATATAAGTTCTTCTTAAGTGCACACAGGACATTTTCAAAGATAGACCATATATAGGGTCAGAGGCAAAGTCTCTCCAAAGTCAAGAAGATTGAAATCATACCAAGTATCTTCTCAGACCACAATTGCATAATATTATACATAATTTACAATAAAAACAATAAAAAATTCAAACACTTGGAAGCTGAATAGCATGCTATTACACAATAATTGGGTTACCAAAGAGATCAAATAAGAAATTAAAAACATTCTAGAAATGAATGAATGACAACACAACAATCCAAAATCTATGGAACACAATAAAAGCAGTCCTAAGAGGGAAGTTTATAGTTCTATAGGTCTACCTCAATAAATAAATAAATAAATAAATAAATAAATAAATAAATAAATAAATAAATGAAAGAAAGAAATGGTAAGAAATCATCTAACTCTACAACTTAAAGAATTAAAAAGAGAGCAATAAGAAATGCTCAGAGTGAGCAGAAGGAAGGAGATAATAAAGATTAGAGGGAAAATAAATGACATAGAGACAAAAAAAAAACAGTAAAAAAGATCAATGAAACCAGGAACTAGTTCTTTGAACGGATAAATAAGATTGATGAACCTCTAGCCAGGCTCACCAAGAAGCCAAGAAAAAGGAACCACGTAAACAAAATCAGAAATGAAAGAGGCAAAAAAGCAACAGACCCTACAGAAAGCTATATTACAAAGCCACTATTCTCAAAACTACTTGGTACTGGCACAAGAACAGACATATAGATCAATGGAATAGAATAGAGAACCCAGAAATAAACCCAAGCCACTATGCTCAATTAATTTTTGACAAAGGAGGCAAGAATATACACTGGAGTCAAGACAGTCTCCTCAATAAGTGGTACTGGGAAAATTGGACAGATACATGCAAAAAATGAAACTAAACCACCAACTTACACCATATACAAAAATAAACTCAAAATAGACAAAGGATTTAAATGTAAGACAGGAACCATAAAAATCTTAGATGAAGCCACAGAAAGCAAAATCTCAGACATATGCTGAAGCAATATGTTCAGTAATATAGCTCCTAGGGCAATGGAAACCAAAGAGAAAATAACCAAATGGGACTACATCAAAATAAAAAGCTTCTTCACAGCAAAAGAAACCATCAACAAAACAACAAGATAGCCCTTGGCATAGGACAACATATTTGCCAATGTTATTTCCAATAAGGGTTGAATCTCCAACATTTATAGGAACTCATACAACTTAACAAAAGAAAGATAAACAAGCAATCAAAAAAATGGACAATGGACCTAAATAGATACTGTTCAAAAGAGGATATAAAGAAGGCCAAAAGACATATGAAAACATGCTCAACGTCACTAATGATCCAAAAGGTGCAAATCAAAACAACAATGTGGTACCACTTCACACCTGTCAGAATGGCTATCATAAACAAATAAACAAATGACAAGTGCAGGTGAGGATGTGGAGAAAAAGGAACCCTTGTGCACTGTTGGTAGGAATGCAGACTGGTACAACCACTGTGGAGAACAGTATGGGGTTTCCTCAAAAAACTGAAAATGGAACTCCCATTTGACCCAGTGATCCCACTTCTAGGAATATGTCCCAAGAAACTAGAAACACCAATTAGAAAGGAAATATGCACCCCTATGTTCATAGCAGCACAATTTACCATAGCTAAGATTTGGAAACAGCCTAAGTGCCCATCAGCAGATGAGTGGATTAGAAAACTATGGTACATCTACACAATGGAATACTATGTTACTGTAAAAGGGAGGGAATTCTTACCAGGTGCAACACCATGAATGGAACTGGAGAGCATTGTGATAAGTCAGTGTTCGGCAAACTCATTAGTCAACAGAGCCAAATAACAACAGTACAATGATTGAAATTTCTTTTGAGAGCCAAATTTTTTAAACTTAACCTTCTTCTAATGCCACTTCTTCAAAATAGATTCACTCCGGCCATGGTATTTTGTGGAAGAGACACACTCAAGGGGCCAAAGAGCAGCATGTGGCTCACAAGCCGCAGTTTGCCCACCACTGTGCTAAGCAAAATAAGCCAGTCAGAGAAAGATAAATATCACATGATCTCACTCATTTATGGACTATAATGAACATAAACTGATGAACAAAAACAGATCCAGAGACAGAGAAGCATCGATCAGACCATCAAAACTTAGAGGGAAGGTAGGGGAGGGTGGGGGTAAAGGGGAGAGATCAACCAAAGGACTTGTATGCATGCAATAAACCTAAACAACAGACACAAAAAGGTGAGGGCATGATGGGCAGGGGGGGTAGGGGAGGGAGGAGGGCAATAGGGGGATAAAGACACATATGTAATACCATAATGAATAAAGAAAAAAAAAAGTCCAAGTCAAAAAAAAAAAAGATAATCCCTATCTAATAAAAGAGTAATATGCAAATTGACCATACTTCTGCTGCATTCACAAGCCACACCCACCAGCCAATCAGGAGTGAGTATTCAAATTAACCAAGATAGTTGCAGCCATAGAGATAGCAGGAAGCTTGGGTTTTCCCAGCAATGGAGGAAGCCAAGCTTTCCGCCTACCCTGGCCTGCCTTGGCCTCTGCTTAAGGCTACAAAGTTTTAATTATAGAAAATAAATAAATCCCAACAAAAATGGCTGTGGCCACAGAGCAAGCAGGAGGCTTGGCTCTGCTCAAGGCTTCAAAGTTTCAATTATAAAAAATAAATAAATCCCAGATACCAGGGCCTCTGCTTGGGTTGCCAGGGGGTCATGGCTGGCTTGAAAACCACCACAGGTTCCTCACCCAGACCATCCCATGCCCCAAGGGAATCCCCACCCTGATCCAGGATACCTTTCAGGGCAAACCAGTAGGCCCCCACCCGTGTACCAGGCCTCTATTCTATCTAATAAGAGTAATATGAAAATTGACCATCACTCCAACACACAAGATGATAGCCCCCATGTGGTCAAAGATGACTGATCCCATGTGGAGACAAGATGGCTACCACAAGATGGCCATCAGGGGAGGACAGTTGGGAGGGACCAGGCCAGCAGAAGAGGGAAGTTGGGGTGACTGGGCCTGCAGTGAAGGGCAGTTAGGGGGGACCCAGGTCTGCAGGGGAGCAGTTAGGGGTGACTAGGCCTGCAGGGGAGGGCAGTTAGGCGTGACCAGGCCTGTGGGGTTGGGGGGAAATTAGGGGCAAACAGGCTGGCAGGGGAGCAGTTAGGCATCAATCAGGCTGGCAGGGGAGTAGTTAGGGGGTGATCAGGCTGGCAGGCAGAAATGGTTAGGGGCAATCAGGCAGGCAGGCAGGTGAGCAGTTGGGAGCCAGCAGTTCTGTATTGTGAGAGGGATGTCTGATTGCCCATTTAGGCCAGATCCTATCAGGACACCCCTAGAGGGGTCCTAGATTGGAGAGGGTGCAAGCTGGGCTGAGGGACACCCCCCACCCACGTGCATAAATTTCATGCACTGGGCCTCTAGTGATAATAATAAAAGAAAATGAGACAAGACAGCAGTGGCCCATCCAGAGTCTATGCATGAGGTCCAATGGGGCCTGTACAGCCCCTGGAAGGCTGGGAAGGGAAGGGTGGTGATAAAGGCAAGCTGATTATGAATCAGAAAGCCCTCAGGGCAAGTGGAACACACACACACACACACACACACACACACACACACACACAATCATTCCATATACCTGTGAGGAGGACCTGTGAGGAGGACCTGTGGCCCATTGTACATGTGAGGATACTGTAGCACAGACAGGGCAAGCGACTGGTTCCAAGGAAGAGCAGTAAAAGGACAGAGCTAAAATGGGAAACCATGGTTGCCCACAGTCTGTGTCTCCTATACCTAACCCTAATCCTAGTGCTAGCCCCACGCCCTGATCACGTGCCCATATCCAGCCAATAGAAAGGCATCGCCCTTTGATCAGGTGCCAACTTCCAATCCATCGCTTTGCCTTGCTCCCTTGTTCTCCTGACCGCTCTGGCATGACCACCTGGCCTCACTCCCTTGAGACTTTGGAAGGTCTCTGTTTCCACAGTGCCACCTCTGAGACAGGCATTTTTTCCCTGCTCTCATAGCTGTCAACAGTCCCTTTGACAAAAGTCCTCCCAGAAAATCATTTGTGCTTATTATCTCTTTCCTGCAGGGCTGTGGCACCTGAGATTGAAAAGGAAACAGGAGAGCAGAGGGTCCTGTAAAGTCCTGGGAAAGCTGGGGGAGAAAGGTTGGTGAGGCCAAGATGCTGACTAGGAGGTGGAAAGCCCTCAGAACAAGAGGGACAGTGTGAGAAACAGCTGTGGCACGTGGTACAGGTGAGGCCACAGCAGCACAGACAGGGAAAGTGACATTGGAACTCTTGGTTGCCCACACCCTGTAAATCCTTTACCTGTGATCTAAGGGTAAGTACCCACACCTGTGGACAGTTTCCCTGATGGGTTCCACCCTTCTTGACAAAACCTGTCCTTCACCCCCAGGAGACATGTTTCTTTAATGTGCACCTGTGCCTCTGGGCGCTTGTTCTCTTTGTCCCTGGATGCTTCCCCACCTCCATAGCCACATCTCTCATTCCCTGGAAAACCCATTTGGCAAAAAGCACACTCAGAGCTCCAATGAAGCTCAAAGGCTCTGCCAAGCCTGGGCCCCAGTCTGTCTAGCCAGCCACCCCAGGGTCCTCAAACCAGTCTGGGAGAGGAAGTGTGTTGAGCCCTTACACAGGAGTGTGCACATATCAGGTGGGAAGTCACCCCACTCTGGAATGTTCATGGTGCCCCGCTCCCAGCTCACTTGGCCACTTCAGTCCATCACATGGCTGTTCCCCCTGATGAGGTGCCCACTTCCGGTAATCGTTGGCCCAGCCCTCTGACCAGGTGGTCACTTCCGGCCATCAGGAAACCTCACCCTGAACAGTTCCCACTTCTGTCCCCCAGATCAGGTGCCCATTTCTGGCCTTTCTCAGTGCCCGCCCCCTGACCAGCTGGCACTTCTGGCCATTAGGAGTCCCCACCTTGATTAGTTGCCCACTTCTGGCTTATCACAAGGCCCTGCCCCCTGAATTAGAACCCTTGGTTGCCCTCAGCCTGTAAATTCTTTACCTGTGACCTCTGGGTTGGCAGCCACACCTGTGGACAGACAGTTGCCCTGTTGTACTCCATCCTTCTCGCCAAAACCCCACCTTCATGCCTAGAGGACATGTTTCTTTAATGTGCACCTGTACTTCTGGGCACTTGTTCTCCTTGTCCCGGGGCCCCTCCCAGCTGGTAAATTTGATAGAGTCCCCCTGCATTGGGCCGAGGGCCTTGTGTGAACAACACTCCGCCTCACCTCCCCACCTGTGGCTTAGATTCCAAAGTACCATAAATTTTCATGTGTCTGGCTTTGCCTGCCACTCTTCCCTGGCAGATTTTGTTGTACTTTGAAAATAAATTGATTCGGGGTCTGTAACTGGCTGACTAGCTCCATTGTTTCTCTGAGACGTGGCTTGCCCATCCAGATGTGCCTTCATGCAAGAAGCCATTTGTATGAGGTGTCATGCACACTATCCCATTGTATTAATCCTACATATCAAAAAGATTCCCTCATGATTTTAAAACAGCCTACTTTTGATTGTGTTCCTCCTAACCTAACCGAGCTTGAGAATCTCATCAAACCTACCAACTGTTACATGACCTGGTAAAAATCTTAAAACAAACCGATTTCTGGAATATTAATTGCAGGACTCTTTGCTCCTGTATTGTTACTTACTTCTGTGGGAATTGCTGTTTCATCCATGGTACAAACTATTCAAACTTATCAGTTTATACAACAAGTTAAGGAAAATGTAACTAAGACCTTGTCTATACAAAAAGAATTGACAGCCAGTTTGAGATAGAATTATTGGCACTAAAATCTACAGTTTTGTGGATGGGTGATAAAATCCACAGCTTAGAGCAAAGAATATCCTTACAGTGTCATTATAATTTTTCCAAGATTTGTGTTACCCCCATTCTCTGTAGTAGTTCCTTACACCCTTGGGAATGAATAAAAAATCACCTTGTTGGTGCTTGGGGTAATGATAACACAACCCTTGATATTTTAGAATTACAACAGTATATTGTACAATTATCCCAGGCAAACTTACAAACTAATTCTTTAGATGCTTTGCAGCAATTTAAAAAGGACATGAGCGAATTTAATCCCTTTCACTGGATCTTCTTACATTTGCCCCTTAGCATGACACTATTGCCTGTCTCATTCTTGTTTTATATGTTTATTTCTAGTCTGCAGATGCAGAATGAAGAGTCTTAAAAGGACTCAAGCCCTACAGACTGCATACAGTTTTCAATATTTATTAAGAAAACAAAAAAAGGAAAGATGCACAGAGCCATCCATTGTCAACATGATCATTAAAGTGCAACAAGGAACTCAGAAGGCTGAAGAACCTTGAGCTTTAGCAGGGCTAAAAGCTATGCACCGATTGTTCTGTTGAGATTGTGGTGGCTCAAAGCAATTTCCTGACCTAATAATCTCAAAGTAAATCTTTACTGATCTTTGACTGACCTTTGAGATAGTCTGTCTGCAACCAGTTTGCCGTGCTAAACTAAAGGCAAGATGTGTATCTAAAATTGAATAAAAACTGACAGGTCCAGGGTTTTGGAGAGTTTCTCAACTAGAGATAAGTTTCTACCTGGCCACCATGGCTTCTAAATTTATATTTCTTGTCTAGTGTTTTCATTTGTGTGCAACTCCTTCTTCAGATCCTGAACCCTCGGTGTAAATGGATGCAGTATAGTATGTTGTCATTTATAAAAATAACAGGATATACATATATATTATATGTGTATACATATATATTAATGTATATATGTATATATTAATGTATATATGTATACATTAATGCTTACATATATGCTTATATTAAAACACCAACAGAAGGATATATCACTAAGTATTTTAAATATTTACCACTAGGCTCAGAGGGAATATAGAGTAGAGAGAACAGGGACAAAAGATAGTCTTCTTTCAATATAGTTTATTTTATAAATTTGTGTTGGGAATAATATGAACACTTTCATTTAAATATTCTATACACATACATAAAATATTTATATATTAGTTATATGAACATGTACAGGTAACTGAAACACCATAATCTTTCTACAATCTTTAGTGCCATATGATGTAAGGACAAAAAAAAAAAAATTAGAGAAAAATGCTGACTCAATAATTTTGTGCATTCTTGAAATAAATGCACAAAATCTGTCAAGTGCTCTTGCCCAAAATAATCAAGATTCTAAATCTGTCTACCAATTTACTAAAATTACAGGACTATATAAAACTATGCCACAGAAATGCACTCAGCAAAATTCAGTTTTTTTTTTTCAACAAATAAATTATAAGAGTTGGGAAAGGGTGACAGAGAGAGGCTCTGTAAACTAAAAATGATTTGAGAGGCACAAAAGCCAATTTCAGTATAAGGTTCTTATTTAGGACCTGATTGAAAAAAAAAATCTTGACCTCTAGCTGGCTTAGCTCAGTGGATAGAGCCTTGGCCTGAAGACCAAAGGGTCCTGGGTTTGATTCCAATCAAGGGCATGTACCTCAGTTGTAGGCTCATTCCCAGCCCAGGCCCTGGTCAGGGCACATGTGGAAGGCAACCAATCCATGTTTCTCTCGCATCAGTGTTTCTCTGACATTCCCTCTCTCTTTCACTCTCTCTAAAATCAATGGAAAAATATCCTTGGGTGAGGATTAATAATAATAATCTTATATAATAAAAGACTAATATCCAAATTGACCAAACAGCAGAATGATCAGTGGTTATGATGCACACTGACCACCAGGGGGCAAAGCTAGTGCAGGAGGTGCTCCCACAATGTGCTCTCACAGGAGGAATGCCACTCAGCCAGAAGCCAGGCTGGGTGCTGGGGCTGTGCATAGATTCAATAAGGAGTCCATAGATGAAAGATAGTTTTGGCATTAGGGGTCAGAGGAGCTTCAGCTAAAAAACTAAAGACTACCCTTGTCTAAGAACCCTGTGCTATTTGTTAACACAAATTGTCCTAAGGCAAGGTGGAAATAATACACTTCAAAGGGTAGGGTATCAAAGGGTATGGTTTACAGAAGCATTGTCAGGTTGGGAATAGCCTACAGCTGTTCAGTTGTTTGGCCAACAGAAGGCAATAACATGCATATTAACATGCTCTGAGCTGTCTGGCAGCAAATTATTATCCTATTCAGGTTTGGGGGAGATGCTTTTTAGCCTCCCAAATTATTCAGCCCTGCTGACATGCTGGAATTGGCTTCCAGCAGCTGGAGAGCACGGCAGGCCTAAGCTGTCAGTTGGACATCCCCCAAGGGCTCCCGGACTGCAAGGGAGTGCAGGCCAGGCTGAGGGATGCCTCCCCCTCTTCTCTCCCCCCCAGTGAGTGCATGAATTTCATGTACTGGGCCTCTAGTAAAAGAAATAATAATAAATGAAAACAAAATTGAGACAATGGGAAAGTTTGAACATCAACTATCACTTATAATATTAAGAAATAATTATTGCCGAAACCAGTTTGGCTCAGTGAATAGAGCATCGGCCTGCGGCCTGAAAGGTCCCAGGTTCAATTCCGGTCAAGGGCATGTACCTTGGTTGCATGCACATCCCCGGTGGGGGGCATGCAGGAGGTGGCTGATTGATGTTTCTCTCTCATGGATGTTTCTAACTCTATCTCTCTCCCTTTCTCTCTGTAAAAAATCAATAAAATATATTTTTTAAAAGAAATAATTATTTATATTTTAGGTGTAATGATAGTATTGTGATTATTTCAAGAAGAGTTTCCATCTTTCAATGATACTGAAGTATTTATAAATAACACTATGTTTGGATAGTGTTATAAAAATTTTCTGGTGCATTGGAGGAAAGCAGAGGCATAGAGAAAAACTATTTAATCATAAATTGGTAATTAAAACTGATGATGAGTATACAATAAATAGTTATACAATTCTCTCTAGTTTGGCGTAAATTTGAAATTTTCCATAATAAAAAGTGATAACAGAATCCAAATTCTCACCATTGACTAACAAGGACTTGTATAACCTGGTCCATGTCCACTTCTCTAGTCTTAGCTCATCACTCCCCACTCACTCATTTTGTGCCAAAGACCCTGCCCTTATTTCTTTTCTGTGACTAAATCAAGATCTTTGTCCAGAGATAATGCAGCCAAAGAAAGCTTTGAAAGTCCATGACCCCAAATTACTCAAAAATTATAAAAGATGTTAAACATAGACATAAGAAGCTAAAGGAAGCAATACTTGTCTATTTGTCTTTTTTCTATTAATTCTAGAATACTTAGCTTGTTACATGCACTCTATCCAGTGGGTGCCTTACATTCCAAGGCCCTCCTAAATCTACAGTTGACATCAAGTTGTATTTTAACAGAGAAAAACCCCTCAGTCTCACTCTGACCTGTATTTGCATCCCAAATGACCCAGATACCACCATTAACAAGCCCCAGGTTTGTAGGTTCTATGTGATGCCTCTAAAGCTAAGGTGCACCAGGATGGTGGAAGAAGACTAGCTCTTTCTCATGAAATTTGATGTGGAAATGGGAATGGAATATAATGCTACCAACAGAATTTTAGAGATCTTCTAAGGACACTGATTTTCACTGCAAGGCATCTGATCTGACTGCAAGGGGACTCTGGCTTCTGAGACAAGGACTAAACAGTGGGATGGCAGAGATACTTAAGGGTGAAGAAGTAAACGTGCTTAAATCAGGTAGAAAAGGACACATACACAAATGAGAATGGAGAGGATAACAGCTGCAAATTTGGGATGTTGTTTGTCCCAAAGATTCCTTTATAAAAACACAAAAATCAATGCTACTGTTGTGTCCAGAGTCAGTTGTACAAACCTGGTGTAAAATAAACAGGATAAGGCAAAAGGCACATTGCGACAGTAGGTAGATGAAGGCAGATAGTTATGCAATTTTGCAGCAACTTTGCAACACCTTGCAAAGAGCTGAGGGTTTCAAAACCCAAGAATAGAGCCATCTGTGATCTCTGGCTGACTGGAAAGGGAAAATGTACCTGTCACGGCCAGGGAGAGCATTCCCAGAAAAGTGATGAGCAAGGAACTCCTTTTCCCTCCCTCCACAATTAGGTCAGAGAACCTTAGAGTGAAGAGATTTGAGGATTCCGGCGATGTAAAATACAACATAGAGAATATAGTCAATAATAGTGAAATAACCGCGTATGCCAGGTGGGTACTAGATTTATCAGGATGATCACTTAGTAAATTACATAATGTCTAATTACTATGTTGTACAACTAAAACTAATATAATTTTGTATGTCCAAGTGTAAATGAAGAATAACTTTTTAAAATAAAAAGCAGAGTTTCTGCGAATTTTGGGGGGGGGGAAAGAAAGAGAGTTGAAGATTTAGAAGTCAATGATGGCCACCACTGTGTTGTTTTTTAAAAGGCAGGTGTTAACACCATACATCGTTAATCTCATTTATCCCCCAAAAAACATGTTCTTTGAACATATACTGTTTGCCGAGCCCTGTGCTAGACAAAGGGATTGTGATACTGAACAAAACAGAGGCGGTGTCTGAGGACAGATAGAGTACCTCTTCCTTCTCTCTTAAGAAGTCAGTAGTCCAGAGATATTCATTGAGAAGCAAGACACTCGCCTAGGCTCACCTCTCCAGAAATCCCTGCTTTCGAGCCCCTATGAACCACATTCATTTTACACATGGTAGAGTCCAAAAGAGTTTAGTAAACAGAACAAAGGATAGTAAAAAGAAGCAAAGTACTCCAAAAGCCAGAACTTTCTCCTCTGTAGAATTTGTGATATACCATAATGGAAAAACCTAACTCCTCAAACATGTAGCTCTCTATGACAGAACAAAATAGCTAAGTAAAACTATCCATTTTACTACCACTACTGTAGTCACTTTTCAGAAATAGACAAGTCAAAATTGGCATCACCTGTTTCTATTTTGTCTAGGCATTATGAAAAATATGTCAGCATCAAGAAATTGAACTACACACTATTCAATCTCAGAGGGAAGGTGGGGCTGGGTAGGTGGGAAGAGATTAACCAAAGAACTTGTATGTATATTTGCATAACCCATGGACACAGACAATAGTGTGGTGAAGGCGTGGGGCAGGGGAGGAGGAGCACAAGTGCAGGCTAGAAGGGTCAATGGGGGGGGAAGGTGGACAACTGTAATACTTTGAATAATAAAGATACATTTAAAAAATGACTCTTAGGACAGAGGACCCATTGGGCTCTGCCTCCTAGGAGCATGCAAGTGCCTTTCCCTTCCCTTCCCCCTCCCACTCCCACCTCTAGCTCTTGCCAGTAGCTTCCTCACTCCCAAGCTCCAAGGGCCCTTCCTTTACCTCTATAAAGGTGTTTCCTGAGCCCATTTGTTCTAGAAATTACTTATTCTACCTTTGTGATTTAATAAATGAATGTTCTCTTACAGTTTGGGTTGTGGCTCTTCCTTTCTTGCATGTGAATATGCATAATCCATGGACAAAGATAATAGGGTGGTGAAGCCTGAGTGGGGGATGGGACGGGGATGTGCTAGAATGGGTCAATGGGGGGTGGGGGGACCATATATAATACTTTCAACAATAAAGATTTTTAAATATCTATCTATCTACATATACATAGATAGATAGATAGATAGATAGATAGATAGATAGATAGATTGATTTCAGAGAGAAAAGGAGAGGGAGAGAGAAACACCAATGATGAGAGAGAATTATTAATCAGTTGCCTCCTGCAAACCCCCTACTGGGGATCAAGCCCACAACCTGGGCATGTGCCCCTGACCAGAATCCAACCTGGGACCCTTTGGTCTAACCACTGAGAAAATTGGCTAGGGCAGTAAAGATTTTTTTTAAAGGAGATGAATTAAAGTCTAAAAAATGCTTTTTCTTATACAGAAATGGGCAAAAGTAGGTTTAGAGTTGTAATAAAAATACAATAATTAATAAAGAACAATGCAAGCACTACTGTATTTTTACAGTGATAAATGATTTTAAATATTCAGACTGTTAAACAAACAGTCTCAAGAATATGAATAAAATGGAGGGTCTAAGTCAAGCAATTCACTGATATATCTGTGCCATGATTAGTTTCCAGTGTCCCATCAAGGCTACGTTTATCAGAGAGGAGATTTAAAACCACATAAGAGACTGCCCAACTGACAAAAGGCATTTCCTTGCACTGATCTAATTTATTCTCACAACTCTGGGAGATCCCAGTGATCATTCCATTATTCAATGAGACAACCAGAGCCTCCAAAAGTGTCCACCAAATGGCAATGGAAAAAATCATGTAACACAACCTGGCCAATCAATAAAGCAATTCAAGCTAAAATATATTTTCATTTTCATCCTGAAAAAAGACAATATCAAGGACAAATTGTCATTTCATTAAATTTAAGCTCCCAACTTTTGGTTTTTAGCTTTTTACCATCTCTTACTGTAGACTTTTCTATTTTTTGTTTTCATCCACATGAATTCAAGCCATCCTTCCTTATGACTCATCTGTTTGCTCAACACTGAAAAGCTTTCTCAACCTCATCTTCAGAATTCGTGCCATTTCCTCTGCAGGTAAAATAACCATGTTTATTATCTGAGTGTTCTCTGAGCATAAAGAAAAATCCTTGCCCTGGCCGACTTGGCTTAGTGGATAGAGTGCTGGCCAGTAGGGGGTGTGCAAGAGACAGCCAATCAATGATTCTCTCTCATTGATGTTTCTATCTCTCCCTCTCCCTTTCTTTCTGAAATCATTACAAATATATATATATATATATTTTTTTTTTTTTAAAGATAAGTCCTTTTTTTCTTTGAACAAAATGTTGCTTGTGTTAGCTGCCTGTATCTGGTTCCTAGAAAAGATGCCCACCCTAAGGTCTTTGAATGGCACTAACATTCTAACTGCTTCATAGCTGTCTCTTCAATGCTTTCTCCGTGGTGTTCCCCCATCAATGTTCCCTTTTATGGCTGCATATTGGCCTCTCAGAAGTGAAACAGGAATTTCAGGGGTAAAATAGGACAGGTTTAGGACATTTTAGAAATTTTGGAAATTAAGGGGACCATGGAGGAAGTGCAGGGCTGCAGAGCAGCAAAGGTATATCTCCATAGAATAGAGAAGCTGAAGCAGATATATTTTCATAGAATGAGGGAGCTGGGAACAGCAAAAGATCTATATTTACAAAAGAAAGAGAAGGAAGCCCTTCATCAGGAAGGAGAAGAAAAAAGCCCAAAGGGAATAGGAAAACAATAAGGAAAAAGTCCAGGAGAACTTCACATATCCAGGAGTTACTATAGTAACCAGTCAAGGGAAGAGTGACCAATCAGAGGGGAAATCAAGGCACCAGGATCTGCAGCCTTTATAAACCATAAGGAAAAGGACTCTTCATGGGGGAGTCTGTACTTATTCTTCAATAAATATCCACCTTTACTATACCACTCTCTGCCCGTGGGTTCATTCTTTGATTCTGGCAGACAAAGAATCCGGGTTCCAGTCCAAATTTTCCATTTCAGAAGCTATTAAAAATTAACAATCTAAGGAACCTGGAGTAGGATCCCAAGTGCATTCCTCAATATAGCTTAATTTAAACCTCCAAGCCATTATCACAGTTTCTATAAATAATTATAATTTATTAAATGCACACTCTACATGAGCGTTTTACATGGGTTAGCTCTCAGATGTTCATCACGTTCCAATTTATAGATGAGTGAACTGAGGTTTAGAAAAATTGAGAAATTCACCTAAACCACAGAATGAGCTGGTGGCCAGATCTGATTGAATGAGATCTGTCTCAATCCAAAACTCAGCCTCTCAGCAACTCTGAGAAGAGAAGAAAAACATTAACAATTTTCAATATAAGAGTAACAATACATAAGTACAAAAAATGGGAGTTGTACTTGAACGTTGTGCAAAGCATTCCAAAGAAGTTCCAGTAGGTGGCAGGGTTTAAGAACATTATCAAGAGCCACAAGTTAACTACAGCTATGGCTGCTGGAGGTTGGGTAACAAACAAGACTCTTTAAATCAGTGGTTCTCTACCTTCCTAATGCCGCGACACTTTAATACAGTTCCTCATGTTGTGGTGACCCCCAATCATAAAATTATTTTTGTTGCTACTTCATAACTGTAATTTTGCTACTGTTCATGAATTGTAATGTAAATATCTGTCTTAGGCTCTACAGCAGCAGGTCTCAACCTAAGACCATCAGAAAACACAGATATTTACATTACGATTCATAACAGTAGCAAAAATTACAGTTATGAAATAGCAACAAAAATAATTTTATGCTTGGGAGTCACCACAACATGAGGAACTGTATTAAAGTGTGGTGGCATTAGGAAGGTTGAGGACCACTACTTTAAATACTGGCCCACATTTGCATTTACAGTTATTTTACTCGTACTTAGAAAGATTCAGGAGCTAAAGCATTACCATTTCCAGAGAATTGCTTAGTTTGGGGTTCACCCTTGAACTTGCACATACAGAACATTGGCTTTACTACATTAAATTTGGTGAATCTTATTTTGGGAATCCTTCAGATTATTCCAAATACCAATTCCATCTTGCAGACTTTGTGGACCATGATACAGAGTGGTATTTAAATGTCTATTATTTTTGAATTGTGTGACAAATAGCTAGGCAATGTGTGAAATACAAGGGCAGGTTGTTTTGACATTGCACAGTAATAAGAATGTTTACACTTTGCCTAGAAACAGAAGGAGCTATCACATTTCCTTAACATTTAAGGCCTTTTGCAAACTGCTCTATATTCATCATTTCTTTGCAACACCCACTCTCATCCAGTCTAACAAACCATTTGCCTTTCTGTGAACATTGTGTGGTTCCCACCTCAATATTTTACAAGCATTCTCCCTATTAAAAAGCCCCGTTGTCATTCTTTCTCAGTTCCTAGCTTGTTTCAAAATGCTGTTCAAAAACATTCTCTACGCATCATTTCTTGACTAAATCTATGTTCCTCTTTTGCATCTTTGCTGTGCATTTTCTCAGAACTTATAAAACCAGTTTTCTATAATGTGTATTTTCATATATGTTTATCCTGCAATTGCTCAATTTCATATTTATTCAATACACATCAAAAATATTCTGAGATTTATATACTCAAAGATTCATCTGTGGTTAATTCTCTTTCTCATATTAAATATCTTTAAGGTTTGCATTTCTTTCAGAATTGGAATTTCTCCGAGAGGAACTTACGTTTACAAGGCATTTTGAATGAAATGTACATAATAGTCACATCTTCATTTTTCCTTTTTCTTTTATTGCTATTTAGTGCAAACATCATTATAATATAATATGCACATTGAGAAATGTGCAAATCACATGCATCCAGTTGATAAATTCTCATAAAATAAACACACCTGTGTAGCCGAACCTCGATTCAGAGACTGAAGGTCATCAGAACCAGGAGCCCCATCAGCCCCTTCCAGTCACAACACTTATCACCACTCTCTTGACTTCTAACACCATATACATATCTTATTTTAAAATGTATCCATCATCTGCATACTGGTAACAGATGGATGCAGAAAACGATGTAGAATAAACATAACTAACAAATGGTTGTAATGCATTCCCATTTATTTACGAAATCCTCAGAAAAACTTTATTTGCAGATAACAGAAAGTGATTATTAGAGTGAAGACAAAATTCTTAAGGCCACATAGATAGTTAATGGCAAAATTGAGATTTAAAATGTGATCTCAGACCCTGGCTTGTGAGGCTCAGTTAGCTGAGCATCATTCTATGTACCAAGAGGTCACCAGTTCAATTCCCAGTCATGGCAGAGACCCAGGTTGTAGGCTGGATCCCCAGTAGAGGGCATGAAAGAAGCAGCCCACCAATGGTTCTCGCTCATTGATGTTTTTCTTTCTCTCTTCCTCTCCCTTACTTTCTCTCTTTAAAACCAATAAAAACATATTTTTAAAAAATGTGATCTCTTCTACTTTCTTCAATCATCTGCATACTGTTTAAGAACGCTGGACACCCAGTTCTTACTCACTATACTACACATAAAGGAAAGAAAAACATTTCAAAAATCAATAAAAGGATCATTTGTTCTTGTTGGTTAATGAAAATAAAATCAATTATATTTCCCCTTTTATATATGGTATCTTTTAAAATTAAACCTAACTTTTGTGTTCTTTTCTTTCTGTCAATTTCATTGCAGGACAAATAAAATCATAATAAACTTGAAGCACTCTGACATGACTTAACTGGCTGATAAAAGAAGAACATAAGAATCAATTAATTGAAAAAATAACCATACTCTTTATTTCCCTAAGATAACACATTCCCATTTATCCTTCCCTGTTAAGTGCACCACGTCAGGCAAACAAAACAAAACAAAAACAAAAACAAAAACAAATTTCCATTAGAAATGGCTCTGTCACTTCCTCAAACTAACAAACAAGAAGACTTTTAAAAATAGCATTGTAAGAAACAAAGTTTGGTCTAGGCAGGAAGAAACACAACTTCTGGCCTAATTCATGTATCAGAGTTCTGCTGCAAGATTACATATTTACTTTCAAATACATGCTAACGGACTGAGTTTTTATAGCTCCACACATAATTATACATGAAATAGTTACATAGCAAATTCCCCCACAGCTGGGAGGATTGTGGCTCTGGAAACAAAAGAGGGGCCTGGCCAGTGTGGCTTGGGGGCTGAGCTGGACCTATGAACCAGGAGGTCATGGTTTGAACCCTGGTCAGGACACATGCCCAGGTTTCAGGCTCGATCCCCAGTAGGGGGCGTGCAGGAGGCAGCCAGCCAGTCGATGATTCTTTCTCATCATTGATGTTTCTATCTCTCTATTCCTCTCTTTTTCTCTCTGAAATCATATATATATATTTTTTTTAAATGAGGGGTTTTGTGGGACCATACAGCTCTACCCCTTAAACACCTTCAGAGTCAACAATTTACATGGATTTGTGCAGTGGCTGCTAGGTATAAAAGTAGCATAATCTGTGCACCCTGGAAGCCCTGTCACCCAATATGGAGCCATCGGAAATGTAATTCTCACTCACGGGCAGGGATTGCCCAGTGTTTGGGTACTGCTGCATAAGTGTCTGAGAGTTCCTTCAATTCTGCCAGAGTTGTCTGCATTTTAAAAGCTTATGACTAAAGAAGTATTCATGTTTTGAGTATGGTGTATGTGTGTGTGTGTGTGTGTGTGTGTGTGTGTGTGTGTGAGAGAGAGAGAGAGAGAGAGAGAGAGAGAGAGAGAGAGAGAGAGAGAGCGCCTTTTGGAAACTATTTAGAGATATATACCCGCACTCTCTTCCTTGGAAAAACACACATGTGCAAGTATGCACAATTTTATATTAAAAAAATGTATAGGTTTTATGGGTCTGCAGAAAGGTTAGGAAGCCTTACATCAATGAATAGAATGTTAGGCACTGTAGAAGATAAACACCAATATTAAGAACTTCCCAGGAGCCGAGACCGGTTTGGCTCAGTGGATAGAGCCTCGGCTTGCGGACTGAAAGGTCCCAGATTCGATTCCCGTCGGGGGCATGTACCTTGCTTGCGGGCACATCTCCACTGTGGGGCATGCAGGAGGCGGCTGATCGATGTCTCTCTCTCATTGATGTTTCTGACTTTCTATCGCCTTTCCTCTCTGTAAAAAATCAATAAAATATATTTTAAAAAAAGAACTTCCCAGGAAATGTGGAATGTTGGGAACCATGAGCATTCCCTTTTCAAAACACAGACGTATAGCCTGAGTTCCTGAATTAAGGTAAGGAAGATGATAAGTCTAAAACTTTGTCCTCATACTCTGACAACTCAACATTATTTGTTGCTCTATTTTAACCACATGTCATCCCAGGTCTCAGTGTCTTTCCTCTGAATGCCTCTCTTCCTCTCATTCTTCTCTAATCTTAGGAGTGAAAACAGACTTCCATTTTTCAGGAAGCCGCTCTCTACTCACAGGCGAGGCCAGATGCCCCAAATATCCTCTCCTCATTAGCACATCATTCACAACCTCTGGACTTCAAGGAATTCAAGCCCAGAAACTATGAATTACTTAACTTTGTGTCCTGAGATCTTAAAATGGTGCCTAAAACTGGAAGTTGTTTTTGAATTAATGAATGAATGAATGTTTAAATTTCAGACACCCATAAACTTGTTTTCAGAACTTGAAACATTATCACTGCCTTTGAACAGGTTTGTTTAAAAGGAGCACGTACCCATGAATAAATTATTCCATCTTCACGATCCCTTTCCAGGAAGCATGCCCTGAAAGAAAATGGGGCAGCCACTTCTGGGTTCAGTGAGGTCAGTTTCTGATAAGTGAATTTTTATAGTAAACATTTCTCATCTCCTTTCCTTATATGTTTCATTATAATTATTTAAATAAATATACATGCTATAGTATAAAATTTAAAAAGCTACCAAAAGATATACAGTGAAAAGTAATTTTTCTCACCACCCCAGATTCTCAGTTTCCTCCCCCAAAGAAACCACAATTGGCCATATTTATAGTTTAGGCATATAAAAAATATTTGTGGTAAGAAAACATATTTGTCATTGCATTTTAAGACATACATTCAAGAGCAAATATCTGTTGTGGCTAAAATATTCTCACTCTCTGACAGCTGCTGGAAAGAAGAAAAAGTACACTCTGAAGGCATTTCCTCCTGGACAGGCAGAGTCTGAAATGGTTGCAGGCAAATCTGTCCAGGAGATGTCTGGAAATAGAGGCCTGAGGCTCAGAGAGAGGTGTGAGCAGGAGTTGGAGTTCAAGGGTAAAAAATGATTGATGCCATTGGAATGGTGTTAATGGCCCAAGCAGTATGGGTAGAAGGAGGTGAGACTCATCTGGCATCACACTGAGTCTTGGGAAGCACCAATATTAAGAACAGATGCTAGAAGATGAGCTAATAACCAAACCCAAGAAAGATCAATTAAGGATTGTCTTAGACTGGCCTGCTCTAACAGTGTTATAATTATAGCACCATAGACGGGGTCATTTATAAATAACAGAAATTTATTACTCATAATTCCGGAGACTGGGAAGTCCAGGATCCAGTGTCTAATAAGTATCCCCCTCACATGGCAGAAGAGGCAAGGGAGCTTTTAGGGGTGTCTTTTATTAAGACACAAATCACATTCATTAGAGCTACATGCTCATGCTAATCACCTCCCTCCTTCCCCAAGCATCATTTCTAAACATCACCACATTGGGCATTAGGTGTCAACATATGAAATTTGGAGGAACACAATTATTCAGTCGATGTAACAGGGATGAATTAATAACAGTAGATTTCAAAACATCAAACTAATAGCAAATTTTGCACTCTGGACACGTTAAAGGCCAACACTGTACAACACTGAAAAGAGAAGAATTCAAGAAAGTGCTAATAACACAGTGAGAGATGCAAATTTTGTCTATCAAGTATTTATTGAATGGTTACTGCATGCCAGGAATGTGGAAATGTAACAATGAGCAATACAGATTCTTGGTCTGTGCTATACAGGTTTATATCTTGGTGTAATTCTAACTGTAGGAGAATGCCCTTACATGACCTTTCTTCCTCACTCCGGTGGAACACTCAAAGCAGAGACACAAGTCTCAGGTTGCCCGATGTGTAAATCATCCACATGAGTTTAGGAGGATTTGGAAAGGCCTATAAACATCTATTGCTCAAAACCTGTGCCTAGAAAGAGGGCTTAGGAATGCAAAAGGAAAGTTTTCTAAAACATCCAAGAAGAAGAGAAAAGCACTGGTAGTGGAAGAGTATATGAAGGAAGAGGAAGAAAGAAAGAAAGAAAAACGCAGCACTAAGAGCAGTAAGAGGGTCTGAGGCTTCCACGTTTTTATATAGTAATCTTCATTCATTCATCTATTTATTTTTATTTTTTTAATATATTTTATTGATTTTTTACAGAGAGGAAGGGAAAGAGATAGAAAGTCAGAAACATCGATGAGAGAGAGACATCGATCAGCCGCTTCCTGCACGCCCCACAGTGGAGATGTGCCCGCAAGCAAGGTACATGCCCCCGACCGGAATCGAATCCGGGACCACTCAGTCCGCAAGCCGACGCTCTGTCCACTGAGCCAAACCGGTCTCGGCCATTCATTCATCTATTTAAAAGTAAACATAAGTCATTAAATTATCTTCTATAATATGCTTTAAATTGTCGCAGGCACTGATAATACAGAGATGAACGATGAGCCTCTACAATTTTATAGTTCACAGATAAACTACCAGACTCTACCTGTTGATCTGAGTAAATAGAGTGTCACTCAACCTGAAAAAGTACAGAGAAGAGGCTCAATCCCACTTCTAGGAATATATCCCAAGAAAGAAACACCAATCAGGATATACGCACCCCTGTATTCATAGTAGCACAACTTACAATGGCCAAGATTTGGAAATAGCCTAAGTGCCCATCAGCAGATGAATGGATTAAAAAACAACAACTGTGGTACATCTATACAATGGAATACTATGCTGTTGTAAAAAAGAAGGAACTCCTACCATTTGCAGCCGCATGAATGGAGAACATTATGCTAAGCAAAATAAGCCAATCAGAGAAAGATAAATATTACTCATTGGCGTAATATAATGAACAACATAAACTGAACAAAAATAGATCCAGAGATAGAGAAGCATCAAACAGAACATCAAACCACAGAGGGAAGGCAGGGAGGGTAGAAGGAGGGGATAGAGATCAACCATAGGACTTGTATGCATGCATATACTGGTAAGCATAACCAATGGACACAGACACTAGGGGGTGAGGGCATGTGCTGGGGGATGGCAATGGCGGTGGGGAGGAGACATACGTAATACCTTAATCAATAATTTTAAAAATGCATAAAGATAAAAAAAATGCACAAAGGTAAAAAAAAAAAAGGTTCAAAAGTCATCACCTGGTTTCTCTTATGCCTGCCATCTTCTAAATTGTTATTTCTTTTCAGTTGTTTTCAGTTTTAGACAGGTTCTTCCCTTGAGAAGCTACAATCTAAGGGGAAGAAAGGGTGAGAGGGTGTCAGGAAATCCCTAACTGTTTTCAAAAGTAAGGTGAGAATTGCTAAGAAGAAAAACAAAACAAAATAAATGTGACTCTAGTAGATGAGCAGAAAATGGAAAGTGAAAAAGAAAGAAAAGCATGTGTTCTATTGTCATTTAAAAGGTGAAAGGTACATATCTTTATCAATAATCAAAGTTATGTAAGTTTAGAACGAAATACCATTTTCATCTGACAAACTGGCAAATATAAAATATTAAGACAGACATGGCTGGTGAAGCATGGAACAAAATGCCCATATTTTTTGGCCTAGTAATTTCTCTTTCAAGGACTCTAAGGAAGAATAAAAATGTAGAGGATGACTCTGTACAAGGATATTTTTTCAATGTTATTTATCATGGTAAAAAGTCTAATGTCTAAAAATATAGGAATAGTTAAATAAATCACGGCATTTTGGAAAGTTTGTTTATAACCTTCCTGACTTCTTATAATATTTAAAGTAATATACTTTTTAAATATATTTTATTGATTTTTTACAGAGAGGAAGGGAGAGGGATAGAGAGTTAGAAACATTGATGAGAGAGAGACATCAATCAGCTGCCTCCTGCAGGCTCCCTATTGGGGATGTGCCCAAAGCAAGGTAAATGCCCTTGACCAGATTCACACCTTGACCAGATTCGAACCTGGGACCTTTCAGTCCGCAGGCCGAGGCTCTATCTACTGAGCCAAACCAGTTTCAGCAAAAGTAATATTTTTAAAAAGGAAAGAGATATGTATAACATCTAATTTTAAGAGTTTGTTTATGCCCTATCCGGTTCAGCTTAGTGGATAGAGCATCAGTCTTCAGACTGAGGGGTCACGGGTTCGATTCCAGTCAAGGGCACAAGCCTGGATGTGTGCTTGATCCCTAGAAAGGGGTGTGCAGGAGGCAGCCAATAAATGATTCTCTCTCATCATTGATGTTTCAATCTCTCTCTCTCCCTTTCTCTCCCTGAAATCAATGAAAATATTTAAAAATAAATAAATAAAAGTTTGCTTACTAGCTGTGTTATTTTGGACAGAGTATTAAGCCATTGTCCCTCAGTTTCCACACCTGTAAAGTGAAGATAACAGGAGTATCTTATAGGCTTGAAATGATTTCAAGAGAGTTAATACAAGTAAAATAACTCATGTAATTGCATGTATCACGTGCTATTGATGTATTACATGCATGTGATACATGCAATGAATATGCCCTGTGTTGTGAAATGGTTAGAGTATCGACCATGAACCAATGGATGGAGGATTCAATTTCAGGTCAAGGGCACACACCTGGCATGCAAGTTGATCCCCGCCATGGTTGGGCACCTGTGCAGGAGAAAACCAATTGATGTGGCTCTCTCACATCAATATTTCTCTCTCTCTCTCTCTCCCCTCCTTTTCCTCCCTCACACTGTCCCAAAAAAGTCAATGGAAAAAATATTCTCAGTTGAAGATTAATAAAATATAGATGTATAATGTATAAATACATGCAATTAATATGTAAACATAATAAAAATAAAGGCATGTAACAAATAAAAGCAACTTTATTATGTAAAACAAATTCCTAGATGTGTATTGCTTTATAGAACTCTAAAAAAAACTTAAGGCAAGTGAATCCCAGGGATTTTCAGTTTAAAAATCTCAGGGAAAACAGGAGCTAGGGGCTGTTTATAGTAAGCATTTTTGTTCTATTTGATTTTCTTATCTTTCATTTGGTAAATATATATATATGTTAAATGGACAGAAAAACTACTTATCTTCTTGAGGGTTTCTAGCAGAAGAAAAGAAGTATTTGTAACAATAGAACAAACGCCCTTGGCACCAGAAAGAATCAGAGGTCACAGTCTTCTGAAAGGCAATGCCAATGGCTATTGGTACCCTTCACACAATGAAGACCTTGGCCTCGCCCTAGTGTATGTGTGTGCGCCTCTCCTCTCTGTTCCCAGAAGCAGTCCCAGGCTATTTACCACCTCAAGGACACCCTTGGAGGAGGTAGAAAAGTTCTGATTTCTGACTGACTCTGCTAGGCCTGGCCTGCCTGGAAGTTAAGCTTCAGGCAAAACACTGTGAGCTCTAATCTAGTGTATAATAACTCACTCTGTGTACTCTGTGTGAATAGATCCTTCTCTGTATCACCCTAGGAGAACCGAACCCTTATCAAGACAAAACTCACCCTGAGGTACCTTTCCAAGACTTCTCTCTCCCAGTAGGAGACAGCAAGGAAGCATTCTTTCCATGAGTGACACATACTTACTTAAAGAGGTAGGCACTGATGCTTTTCAGAGACCCAGAGAGAACAGCCTCCAAGCAGAAGAGGAATAAAAATTGCTGCCACACACACTCTTTGGGCTGAGCCCAGGAATTTGTTACCTTCAGGATATTTCCAACTGCTCATTCATTCATGCATTCACTCACCCACCAGCACTGTATTGAGGTACCAGGCACCTCTGGATGTTGACACAGAGATGAAATACATCTTTGGAGTTACCAGGGACTAACAGAGAAACCAAGCCTTCCTGGTGAGACCATATAGACAGACTTGTAGAGAACTTGGGAGAACAGGCTCTAGGCCTTCCTTCCTCGGGCAACTCGGAGGCAAATCAGGCATATTGGCTGAATTAGGAGGTGATGTGGGGAGGGAGGGTACACACACACACACACACACACACACACACACACGTACACACACTCACACACACACACACCCCTAAATTGTTGCATCAAATGAGCTTTCTAACCGAGACAATGAACACGGAAAATTCGTCTGCTTAATTCTGAAAACATTCCGAAGCACCAGCCTGATTCCAGGGAACGTCTCATCCACATCTTAGCTAGAAAACTGTGGTCTCCTAAAGTTGACCTGAAAAGCAAAATTGCCTTTTATTTCTGTTTGGACCACACAAGCGCGTGGAAGTCTCTAAGAGGCGAAGGTTGGTTTCAGACATAATGCGGCCTCTGACTACTGTCAGGCGGGCTGAGAGCGGAGCCGCCTTCGCCTCCAGAAGGTGACCTGCTCTTTTTGGGGAGGAGGTGGAGGAGGGCAGGAGCATACTTGAGCCCTTGTCCTTGAAGGGGATTGAGCGAGCGGAGGGAGGCGTAGGCGGTGCTGGGGTTTCCAATCACAATAGAGAAAGCTGGGAGGCTGCGGAGGGGCCCGCCTCTTCCTCCCTCCTTGCAGATCCTGCGCGGGAGCAGACGCTCGCAGCTGATACTGTTTCCTTGGCGCGACTCTGACTACCCTCGGAGGAGCCTTCTCTCCCCGCTGGTAGGTTTCTGCTCCCACGTCCTGAATCCCGACCCCGAGGGGCAGCCCCGATGGGTTCAGACAGGGGAGTCCTGGCGTGGCAAAGAGTGAGGGCAGGACTGATGGTCCTCTAGGGCCTCCAACCCTGAGCATCCGGACTCCAGTCCTGGCTCCGCCCGCGGGTTCGAGGCTGCAGGTCCGTGCCTTCTGCAGGGGAGCAAGGTGGACCCGAGGGCAGGGCGGGGGGCAGCCGAGCCCAGCTTCGTCCGCCGCGCAGCGGGGCTCGCATCCGGCCTGTGCTGCGTGCGGGGAGAGACTTTCCTTTGCAGTGAAACCCCGGGCCCTCGTCCTTGATCGGCTCAGGGAGGTCCCTGTCCCCCCCCAACCTCTCCCCCCCCACACACACACACACCACCCCCAGTGCCCCAGGAGCTAGGGGAGGGAGAAGGAACGAGGGGGTAGGCGAAGGCTGGCTGGTCTGGGACCTGGGGATTGGGATCTGCTGCCGCGAGAAGGAGACATGCCGCTGCACGGGCGGGGATGAGGGGCGAGGATGACCTGCAGGGGTGACCTGCTCTCCGGGCCGGACCCGGCAGCTGGAGACGCTGCCCTCCCTTCCCGGAGCTGGAGACGGATTCATTCCGGGCCTTTTTTATATTTATTTTTTTTCCTTGGTGCGTGGGGAGCGGTGTTTACTTTGCCAGCTTTGGCTGTTGAGAGTAAGGAAGGCCTCGACGTTTTCCGGGGAGACTTTCTCCGAGGGGACCTTCTCCGGGGAGACCTGTGGTTGCCGCCTCCCCGGTGCCCTGCCCCTGGGCTGCGGGCGCCGGGACGCGGGAGAGATGGCTGCGGGCGCCGGCGCCGGAGGCTGCACTTGGTGCCGGGAGACGGGGGAGGGGCGGGCTGGCGCCGGGTCCGTGGAGGAATTAGATGCCAGACCGGGCTTTCTAAAAAGTGAGAATGGAGAGAGCTGTTCGCAAAGGGGATCTTTGTTCCTGAACTTGAGGCACTGGTTTATTTCTCGTGACTTATATGCACAAGGGGGAAGGGGAGGCTGCACTGTAAAGGACAAGAATCAGGTTATTTTTACCCCGTGTATCATTCTTTTTCCTTTACAGCCACTGCTCTGACCTTGGCACAGTCCCGCATACACTACAACACATTTTATTCTAATTTGTTTTTTTTTTTTAGTAACTTGTATTAAGGAAATATAGAAGAAAAGCACTTTCTCCAGAAAGTTATGAAAGAATCTGTACTGCCTCAAAACTGTTATTTCTGAAATCCCCCAAATTAATTTTAAAAGATCTATCCGAACATCCAGTCAGTATTTAGGTGGCAACTATTACTGGATTTTTGTTTTCCATTGCTTTCTGCGTCCTCTGTGTACCTGAAGGATCTAAAGCAACTAAAGAAAATAAACGTAATGGAGCCGAAACCGGTTTTCTCAGTGGAGAGAGCATCGGCCTGCGAACTGAAGGCTCCCGGGTTCGATTCCCATCAAGGACATGTACCTTGGTTGCGGGCACATACATCCCCAGTGTCGGGTGTGCAAGAGGCAGCTGATCCATGTTTCTCATGGATGTTTCTAGCTCTCTATCCCTCTCCCTTCCTCTCTGTAAAAAAAAATAAAAATATATTAAAAAAAGAAAAGAAGAAAATAAACATAATGGAAAAAACTGCATTTGTATGTACCTCTGTTCAACAAGAAGAGAGGCAGCATTCTTCTGATTCTGCTAAAAATGCAGGATGTGTATGAATTTCATTGTAAGGTCATCTGTAAAGACAGTTGCAGGCTGTTCTGGATTTCACTAGCATCCACAAGAAATGCAAATGTGCTCTATAAAGACTAAAGAATCTCTTAATTTAGGGAAATGTGTGTTTTGTTTGGGAGCGGGGAGGATAGCTTTAGAACAAAATAGTTGTTACACAGTTGTCTCCAAAGTTAAGTACTTTATTCCAACTCAGAGACTTACTCTTAACATATACAATTGCTACACTAGGTTTTATCATTTGGTTTATTGCAGACTAGAAACAAAAAAAAAACAGGATTGGGAAGCAGAGGCCCAATTTGAAACAGGTACAGTGACCCCAAGGTTATAGTTTAGCATTATAAGTAAAAGGAAATATAAACAATGGACATTATAATGGGTTACAATGGACATTATAATGGGATACTTAATTCTGAAGAAGAGGCTTATTAATGATCTGGACCCTCTCTGTTGAAGAAGGCAGGGTGGTACAGTAAATTTTGCCATTTTTTTTTTAAGTTTTGCAGAAAGGGTACCTGATTATCTGATGGCACAGATAAATTTGATACTACTGTGTAGAAAGCTTTCCCATAGTTTTCTATTTAATTTTTAATGTTGGGGGCTTTAAAAAAAAAAGACTGGAAAGAAATTAATTCAAAGGTTCATAATCTCTTAATTGGAACCCCGTGAAAGGAAAATATGTAATTATCTAATCACCTTTCAATAAGCTTCCAAGGTACACAAAAGGAATTCAGGGTAATTTTTGTTGTTGTTGGGTGTGGGGGGAGGGCACCTTTTGCACAAACATCATTCATCACTATTTTATTGTCACTATTTATTTAATTATTTAAGCACACATTGTATATTCAGTACACGGTGACACAAGACTTAAGTAGCCCTAGCTGGGTAGTTCTGTTGGTTGGAGTGTTATCCCATGTACATATCTGAGTTATGGGTTCCATCCCCAGTCGGGGCCTGTGTGGGAGGCAACTGACCAATGTTTCTCTCTATCCCTCTCCCTTCCTCTCTCTAAAATCAATGAACATGTCCTTGGTTGAGGATTAAAAAATCATAATAAGATTTAAGTGGAAGAAAATAATAGAACAAGTCAGTCCCTATCTTCCAAGTGTGATAATAACCATTTGTAGAAACTGTATTGATAATTGGCCATTAATTTTTTTAGAAGGAGAATAGAAAGATCAGTTTATTTAAATATAAATATTTCTGTCTTTTAGCCAAAAATACAACTTGATAAATGCTAATGTGGAATCATAGACTGAAGAGAAGAACCCAAATTCAAACAGCTTCATGGAAGTCTTATCTTAAGTTCTCCATTAAATGAGTCACAGGGTTCTTTAAAGTATATTCTGTCTCCTCGCAGACGATTAGGCTCTTTTCAAACTATACTTACTAAAAAATTGCAGTAGTAACATTTTTAGGATAGTTCCCATTCAAATTTCATGTGTCATATTTTGATATTTTTCTTACAGTGCACAATGGCGACTCTTAAGGAAAAACTGATTGCACCAGTTGCCAAGGAAGAGTCAGTAATCCCAAACAACAAGATCACTGTCGTGGGTGTTGGACAAGTCGGTATGGCGTGTGCCATCAGCATTCTGGGAAAGGTACGTTTCAAGAACACCAGACATGATGGACACTTTCAGCATGTATTCTTCAGGCACTTCAGGTTTTTATTGTATCTTTAAAAGATGTTTTTATCCTGAATAACTTGACGTAAGTTGTAGGCATAATACTGAACCTTCAAATATGTGAGCCTGTGTCTCCTGAGAGAATGACAGTGTCCCTATAGGACACAATAGAGTTAAGACTCCTAGGGAACCAGATGTTTATATATTACTATTACCTCATATATAGTGCCCAGATTTAAAATTCTCCAGCTGTTAATATCATGCTTTTTATGGCTGTTTTCACCCCAATCCAAGATCACGTATTTTATATACTTGTCATATCTCTTTATTCTTCTTTAATCCAGAATGATTACTCGCATTTTCTTTGTCTTTCATATCGGTGACATTTTTGAAGAGCCTATGTCAGTTTTGTAGAGTGTTCCTCCACTTACGTTGGTCTGATGTTTTCTTGTAATTATGTCCAGGTTAATATTTTTGGGTGGAGTCATGACTAGGTGATGTAGTATTCTTCCCGCTACATGACATCAGGAGTTATGCAGCGTTCAATGTACCTCATTACTGATGGTAATGCAAGATTTCTCCACTGCAAATCCCCCCTTTTCCTTTACAATTAATAAATAATGTGCACAGTGGCCATGGAAATATCCTATTATTCTCCTCAAAATTTTACCCAGTTGTCTTATTTTGAAATAATTTAAAACTTATAGAAAATTTGTAAGAAATAGTAAAAAAACAAAACAAAAAAAACTCTATCTTTCATATCCACTTTATCCAGATTTACCAATTCATACATTTCTATTATATTCTCTCTACACACAAACACACACATACACACACAGTGGATATTTTTTAACCATTTGAGAATCAAATGCAGATATCATACCCTTCTAAATCCATAAGAGTATATTTATTTAAACATACTTCAAATATTCTCATATAACAAATGTGATTATCAATATCAGGAGATTTAACATTGATATCATACTATTAGTACCTTCTACTCCAGACTTTATATTTTTCCTTTGTACCCTCATGGACTTGAGCCTTGCTTTCTATCCTGTTGTGCTTTAAATCATAATTAGCTTTGTTTACTTTCTGAGGACTTTTGAGGAAAAAGCTCTTTTTTTTGACATTTTTTTAAATTAAATCTTTATTATTCAGATTATTACATTTGTTTTTCTTTTTTCCCCTCCATAGCACCCCTCCACCCAGCTCCCACCCTTCCCTCCCTCCCGTTGACCTCATCCATAGGTGTATGATTTTTGTCCAGTCTCTCCCTGTACACCCCTCACCCCTTCCCCCCTGAGAATTATCAGTCACGGGTGGGTCTGGAGCAGCAAGTCCTCCGCGGGCTCCGCCGTGAATGACTCTTCAGTCCGCAGGCCGATGCTCTACCCACTGAGCACACCTCCTCCTGCTGCCACAGTGGCAGCACACACATCTTTTCTTATTTAACTCACTGAATTCATTCTTGTTCCTTCTTAAGGTTGCCTTCAATATAGGAACTACCTGTTCCCCTCCAAAAATAAAAAATGCCTTGTCTTCAGGACACACTGTCTCTTTGTATTTATGGAAAGGCTGTCTGAATAACTCCTCACTAAGCACATTTCTATTTGCAAAGTTTAAATTCTAAAGGAACAAATTCTGGATCCCCACTGAGAAAAAGTTACCAAAGCAATCAACTAACTAATGTATGTAGTGTGTGATAATGAAGGTTTTGTTCCTTCACATTTTTTTCTAGCTCATTTTAATTGAGCTACCTGGGATTTAGGATAGCTGCTTCCCAGATTACAGGGAATTTAACCACACTTTAGTGCTCACTGTTCATGCTGGTAAAAATTAGATGTAGTCTATTTTAAGCTCCTTTTATGTAACATTTGAGTGTGTAACCTGTTCAAAGTGTTTTAACTGCAATGCTTCATTTAAAAAATATATATATTTTTATTGGTTTCAAAGAGTAAGGAAGAGGGGGAGAGAGATAGAAACATCAATGATGAGAGAGAATCATTGATCTGCTACCTCCTGCAAGCCCCACACTGGGGATCGAGTCCATAACCCGGTTATGTGCCCTGACCGGGAATCGAACCTGGGATCCTTCAATCCTCAGGCCAACGCTCTATCCACTCAGCCAAACTAGTTAGGGCTGAAATGCTTAATTTTTAACAACAACCTGAAGAACTGGAAACTGTCCCAACCTGTTTTCAGTTGAAGTGGCTGAGACTTGAGATGAAGTAGCCTGCCCACAGTCACAGCTGGCAGGGGCAGAACAATATATTTTTTTCTTTTTTTAATCCTTAGAGGATATTTTTTCATTGATTTCTAGAGTGGAAGGTACGAAGGAAGTGGGGAAGGGAAACATACTTGAGAGATTGGTTCACACACACACACACATCCCGACCTAGGCTGCATGCAACCAGAGTAAGTGCCCTTGATGAGGAATCAAACCCATGACCTCTCTGTCTGTGGGGCCCAGGCTCTAACCACTGAGCAACTGTCCAGGGCATGATGGAACTGCATTTTGAACCCAAGACTGAATTTTCTTTTTATTCTGTGCTAGTATTTGAGTGGTTAAAAACAAAGGTATTATAAATGCAATACCAGCTAAGGCTTTTTCATTCTTCCTGCTAATCTCAAAATTTACATTTTTCAGAAACCTGTATTTGAGCTATCGTGAGTCTATGAGTACTTCTATGACTGTTTTAATTGTATATTTGAAGTCTTCCCTGGTAAATAATTTAATTGAGACTGTATCTGCAGTTATATAATACTTTGGCCCATTTCTTGAGAGAACAGACCCTGCTGCTAACACAGTGGGAATCTTCCAATTCAGATGATTGCTGGGAGGGAATAACTGCCTTGTTCAAAGACCATGTGATTAATTAAACATGTTTAAATCTCATTTTAATGAGTAAGCGTGAAAGTGCTTTCAAAATTGGTATTGATATTTGGTGAGGATTAGAAACCCCATTAGTTTAATAGAGAAAGGAAATGAACAGTGCCTACTCTGTTCGTTCTCTGGGTTTTGCTTCATTTCTCTACTAAGGTTCTGGGAAGGGGTTGTCATCTATGCATTACCGTTGGGAAAGGAACTCAGGAAGATTAAGTGACTTAGTTAAGATCACATAGATAGTGAGCACCAGGCCTGGCTGTTTGAGTTCATCGCTGGTGTGCTTTACTGTGGACACACGTTGCTTTGGCCCAGAAACGGAGCCACGCTAGGGCATCAGAGATAGAGAGGTTGAGGAGCCCACACCACCGCTAGGCCTGGGAAGGCAGCTCAGGCTCCCTAGAAGCAAGTCCCAACATTACGAAGACTCAGTTATTTTCTGCTTGTACTCTTTCCCATCCCCCACCCCACCCCCATCATCTTTGCCAACATAATAACCATAGTGAGCTTTTATAAAAATGGGAACTCTCCTAAGTAAAACTTTTCAGTAATGCCACAGTGCACATTTGCTACACACATGCAAAGACCCTGCAAGGCCAGAGGTACACAATTCTAGGGGTGCACAACTCTAGGGGGCGCCATCCACAGTGTCAGGAGCACCCGCCCATGCAACATGGTGGTGGTGGGTCGGACCTCATCACTCACCCTCTGCCTTATTTCTTCAAAACATCAAGTTCATTTCTGTGTAAACCTTTTCACTTGATTTTCTCTTCATCTGGAATGTCTATCCTAGACCGTCACAGAGGTGACCCTTCCTATCAGGCAGGCCTTCCCTGACTCTCCAATACAAAGCAAACTCCTCAGTAACTTCAATATCACTGTGGCCCTAGTGTTTATAGCGCTTGCATCATCAGAATCATCTTAAATTATCTGCTTAATTCTGATTCTTTTCCTGATACATTTATTGAGAGCAAGGACTTTCTAAATTTGTTCATTCCTGTATTCCTGAAGAGTAGAATAATGCCTGGCACAATCAGCAATAAATATATATTAAATAAATGAGTATTCCTGCTATTACTAGTAAATTGCATTTACATTTGGCTGAATTTTTCTCATAGCTTTTCCTTTTTTCATGACTTCTGCCAAATATGACTTCCACCCCACTACCAATCCCAAACTCTGCATGGAGCTGCCAGTCCTCATCCTGCCAGGGTCACATGTCGTTCCCATGAAAATTCTACCCTGAGCCTCTGTGCCCAGCGGCTTTTGGTGTGAGTATCTATGCTTGATCGTCACCTTCAGCCATCTTCTTGAGCAAACAGCAAAAGAAGTCTCTCAGAGGAGCAAAGTAATTATAGATAATACTACAAAGCAATTTTTATAGGCAAAGTCAGCTTATAAGTGGGACTTAATTAAAACCTGGAATTTGTACAAGAATAGACAGGTTAGTGGAACAGACTAAAAGCCCAGAAACAGGCCCAAGCCATATTAAATGATAGAAGTGACATTCCAGAGGAGAAGAAAAAAGAAAAAACAAATTATTGAAAAATAGTGTTTATCCATTTAGCTAATTATTTTCCTACCACAAATTTCATGCACCCTAAACACTTGAAAATAAAAATGCAACCATCAGTGTATCTCAGTTGGTTGGAGCATTATCCAGTACACTGAAGGGTGGTGGGTTCCATCCCTGGTCCAGGTGTGTACAGGAAGCAACTGATGGATGTTTCTCTCTCTCTCTCTCTCTCTCTCTCTTCCCTGTCTCTCAAATCATTGGAAAGCATGTTTTCAAGTGAGGATTTTAAAAAATGCAGCCATCACATATTAAAGCATTGGTGGCAGGAATTTACTAGCTAAGAGATCCAAGAGACAGACTATGGTTGTATCCAGTCTACATGGTACTTTAGATTAAAAGACATTTTTGTAGTATGTTAAACAAGGTTTCAACAGTGATGGTCTTGTTTTCCAACTGGCCTTATTCCTTAATTATTGCTTTTGCAATTAATCTGAGCCTTGCAGTTTCAAATATTTAAAAATATATTTACAGCTGAGACCGGTTTGGCTCAGTGGATGGAGAGTTGGCTTGCGGACTGAGGGATCCTGGGTTCAATTCCGGTTGGGGACATGTACCTTGCTTGCGGGCGCATCTCCACTGTGGGGCATGCGGGAGGTGGCTGATTGATGTCTCTCTCTCATCGTGTTTCTGACTTTTTATCTCTCTCCCTTTCTCTATGTAAAAAATCAATAAAATCAATAAAATATATATTTATAACTTCAGTGGAATACATACATAGGAAATTCATGGGCTATGCACTAAGTTACTGCAGAAGGAGATTTGTTTCCCCAAACAACAGCATCAGTCCTTAGTCACACGTGTTCCATTTGGCTGCCTCCACACTTGGAGGATATTCAGTGGTGCAGATGCACCTAAATTCAGCGCTGCAATTATTTTTTCAAGTGTTGGATCACTTCCTTCCTTGCCAGCTGTGTAGGCACTTCTCAGCTAATTCTCTACACCCACTGAAACAAAAGATAGGATCTGAGATCCTGTGATATCCTTTTCCACCTAAGCCCCAAATTGTTTTGCCATGTTGCCTTCACCAGCACACAGGTGATGTTACTAAAATAAGAGTGATGTTCTTTGTGTTCAGTACCTTGACCAGAATGCTAGTGCTAATATTAAGTTATATTGAAATAACTTAGTGGGTGGCCAAGTAATGTTTCATGATAACATTGATGCGATGCCATAGGAGCTTAACTCTTGTTTATATCAATTAGCCTATGATAAAATTGGTTTCGGAATAGATTACTTCACCACAGTTCCAAGAACCTATCAACAATGTTAAGTGAAGACTTACTGTGTAATTTAGGACTTAAAAAAACATGAATGAGGGTTTTGTGTGACCTTGTCAGAGGCTGCAAAGGAACAAAACCACTTAAAAGGGTGTGTTGAAGTAAAACCAGGTGAAAATTAATGCCAGGATTTGACATTTGTAGCAATGAGGAAATATTTACAAATAATTCCCGTCTCATAAAAGGGTGATTTCAGAAAATTTGCAAGTTAAGTTGCTGCTTGGAACTAGGAACACATTCCACCACAAGGAGGCTTGAGTCGCAAATCAACGGTCACAAGCAAACCCTCACAGCTCCCGTCATGAGGCTAGCCAGCTATTTCGGAGACAGGATTGTCCTCATTCCTTGGCTCCTGCAGGGAGCAGGACCTGCTTTGATGGTGAGCAAAAGTAGGCCAAGTTTCTTGTTGGCCATCTCACCGCTCTGCTTCTCTCTCCACTGGTCATCAGCTTACTGGCACCACCAGTTCCACCCAAGGTTACCCTTTATCCTTCAGAGTTCTTCCTGAACTCCAATTACCAGTGGGCTCCAGCACTGATATGTCATATTAAGCTAATTATTTTGCCAACAGTCCTAAACAGCAGAGGCAAAGATTAATGATGTTTCAATGGGAAGGATAGCTACTTTTTATTTTGCAAATAGTGAATTTCTATAGAACAGCCAAATTTCAAAGCCTTTCAGCTACTTAATTGCATATAGAGTGACATCCATCCACCTCACCCCCCACCCTGCCCACTTTTATAAGAAGAAAAGATCAAGGACTTGCTGAAGAACATACATGATTACTGAAAGGAAGAATCCAGAGTTTTATTTTTTTTCTCCCCAGTATTCATGCAGAGATATAGAAAAATATAACTGTGTAAAATATGTTATGTCTTAGGCATTTTAAAAAACATGAAATTATGATACTAGATCGAGATTAAATAGTTCTTACTCATTTAGGCTTTTCTTTTGTGTGGGTGGTATAGGATGACAACGAATCTATTAATAAAAGGGTAATATGCAAATTGGTCAAGACACCCTCACAGCAATGACCAAACAGCAGGATGTGTGGGCTGACAAGGCCAGCAGGCATGTTAGTGAGAGACAACCAAACAACTGAACAGCAGGCTGTGTGGGGCGACCAGGCCAGCAGGAGGGGGCAGTTGGGGACAACCAGGCCAGTGGGAGGGGGGTGGGCAGTGAGGGGCCATCAGGCTGGAGGGGTTGGGGCGTTAGGGTTATCAGACAGGCAGGCAGGCAGGCAGGTGAGCAGTTAGGAGCCAGCAGTCCTGGATTGTGAGAGGGATGTCCACGGATCAGGCCTAAACCGGCAGTCGGACATCCTCCATGATTGGTGAGGGTGCAGGCTGGGCTGAGGGGACTGCCACATGCCCAAATTTTGTGCATTGGGCCTCTAGTAGAAAATAAAAGAACTCTGAGACTTGGCACATTTGGATTGATTATGTTCGGAGAATCTACTAGTCCTGGACCCCTCTATCTGTAAAACCCTCTTTCCTTGATCCACCAAGATATTGGTCAGAGCTAAGCTGAGGATTCCAAACTTCAGCCAGGGCTTTAAATCCTACTCTAAAGTGAACTTAAACTAATGATGGTTTAAACCAGATTGCCCTCAGAAACCCTCCACACTGAGGGTGACCTCAGGAATAGACACTCTGCCCAAGGTTGTTCCTGGGTCTAGGTGATTCTCTTCATCATCCCCAAGTAATGTAAAGAATTGTGCACCCTGAGGCCGCTGTTGAATCAAGTTGGTTTCAGCAGTAATCTTTACATCTACATATTCTTCTTTCTTTTTTTTAGAAATATATTTCATTGATCTTTTTACAGAGACGAAGGGAGAGGAGGGCTAGTTAGAAACATCGATGAGAAAGAAACATCCATCAGCTGCCTCTTGCATGTCCCCTACTGGGGATGTGCCTGCAACCAAGGTACATGCCCTTGACTGGAATCGAACCTGAGACCTTTCAGTCCGCAGACCAACACTCTATCCACTGAGCCAAACTGGTTTTGGCTACACCTACATATTCTTAAAGCCATTTGCATTGTGTCAAATTCTAGTTGCGTACTAGAATGAAATTCTGAAAAATCAGTGTTTTGATTATTAACAGTTCATCATTCAAGATGTTTTATCATGAATTTGTTTCAAGAGCACACCTAAACTCTGATTAAAGTCTCGAGGTTTGTAGACATTTGGCTCTTAGCTATGTAAAGGGTCTCTGGGTTGTACTGTGAGCTGGGTCGTTTCCTAGAGTAGCTTAGGGGTCTAACACCTGTTTTTGTGGTTCTAGTCTCTGGCTGATGAGCTGGCCCTTGTGGATGTGTTGGAAGATAAACTCAAAGGAGAAATGATGGATCTGCAGCATGGAAGCTTATTTCTTCAGACACCTAAAATTGTGGCAGATAAAGGTAGTGTTATTTCACGCCCAATGCAACCTATCTAATAATTGATATCCTCACCCCCTGAATCAATGTCTTCCCATCGTGGTGAATCTAGTGGTGGCAGTTTCTTCTTTCCTTTGGGTTCCATTTCATTCCTGAGGACAAATACAAATGTATTACCTCTGTAAACACCCATGTGACTTCCAGACATTTGGTACATAACATTTTTAGCAAATTGTATTATAATGTTAGTTTTATATATATATGAGAATGGGAAGGTTTTGGACAGGAAAAAACAAACAAACATTTGCCCAAAGTAATTTATTTGAGTGCCTTGGTGAAGCTAAATGCATTCATGTTCCAGCCGTCTGTTGTGGATGAGCAGGTTAACACCATGGTTCTGCCAGCACAGCATGGCTCTGCCTAAAGATACAGAAACGTGGGCTCCCAAGTAGCTTCTAATAATACTCCTACTAATAATAGCTGCTACTGATCGAATTGTTGAGCAGTCTGTGTCCTGTGGAACTTTTTGTATGGCTCATCTTACTTCATCCTAGCAGCCCTTTGAGAGGTAGGTCCTGTTACCTCCATTTTATGGGAGAGGAAACTGATAAGATTTATGATTTTATTAATGATTGTCAAAAGTTACATAGCAGCATAGCTTAATTATGAATCATCTATAGCTATTGAGTCTGTGATTGCATCAAACCACAATGTCTTTTTATTTTGGGAAAGGACACATTCTCCAGAGAAACTCCCTGCTAACAGTGAATAAGCTTGAGTATTAGAAATTAACTGCTAGCCGAGAATTAAACACTTCAGTTCCTTCCTTCCCCCGTCATAGATTGAATTAACATTACAGACTTAAAGGTACCTTTAAATTGCTTTCTTTTAAAATTTGCAGTTAAATCAGAAAGGAGGCTGGTTCCTCTTCTATTTTTTTTTTTTTAATGTAGTCTTACTGATTTCAGAAAGGGAGGGAGAGAGAGAGAGAAAAATCAATGAAAAGAGAGAATCACTGATAGGTTGCCTCCTGCATGCCCCACACTGGGGATTGAGCCCACAACCTGGGCATGTGCCCTGACCAGGAGTCGAACCGTGATCTCTAGTTCTGTGGTCGGCAAACTACGGTTCGCAAGCCACATGCGGCTCTTTGGCCCCTTGAGTGTGGCTCTTCCACAAAAATACCATGGCCTGGGCGAGTCTATTTTGAAGAAATGGTGTTAGAAGTTTAAGTTTAAGAAATTTGGCTCTCAAAAGAAATTTCAATCGTTGTACTGTTGATATTTGGCTCTGTTGACTACTGAGTTTGCCGACCACTGAAGATCAGTGCTCAACCATCAACCCATGCAGGCCAGGCTGCTTTTTTTTTTATTGAAGGGCTGCCTGTTGGACTCACTGTTTATGTTTGTATTATTACTGACAATGCAATATTTTATAAAGTCAATTGCAAGTTGAAATTCTTAGCCAGAGGCAGAGAATTTATGTTTGGAATGCTTCCCTATAGAAGAAAGGAGCCACAGGAGCATTGTAAAACCTTATAACACCGAAAACATAATTCTCATGTAAATTCTACAAGCTTATGAACATTGAGATAGTTTGGGGACATATCACACCTGGTCTGTGTTGATGAAGAGTTGTATTTAAAGGACCGTTTGCCTTCTCCCTCTAGACTACTCTGTGACTGCCAATTCTAAGATTGTGGTGGTAACCGCTGGAGTTCGCCAGCAAGAGGGAGAGAGTCGTCTCAACCTGGTGCAGAGGAACGTGAATGTCTTCAAATTCATTATTCCTCAGATCGTCAAGTACAGCCCTGATTGCATCATAATTGTGGTTTCTAACCCAGGTATTTGAATGCCTAAAGAAATCAGTTATTTTAAGTTCAGTGTGTTCAGGGTTTGTTTTATTTTGTTTTTTGAATTTAAGAAAATCTGTCTTGGTGTTCACTAGCAGAAGCAATTCACATGTCTTCTGTTAATGGCCCTAAAAAAGTAGTGTTTGCAGAACTAATGGCACTGTCCCAGGCCAAATGTTTAAAAATGTGAGAAGAGTTTTACTGGTATATAAAACAGTTTCATCTGTTTGTTAATCTGGGTTTGTTGTAGAGTCTAAAAGCTTTTAACATTTCTATAAAGATTATCCTGGGGTACATAATGAAACATTTGAACGTGGCTTCAATTCCTAAGAAATGTTTTAGCATATCTGACATTTTGTTTTCCTAATCTCTAAAACCTCAGAATTGAATCAAATTAAATTTGAAACAAAGAGTTTAAGAAAATCATTATTTAGTCCTGGTTTAAGGATGTAAAGAGACTGCATAAATAGACAAACATATGCTAACATCAATGTTGTTAAAACATAATACTTATGGTTAAAAATAATTGCGTTATTTTAGCCTACACAGTCAAAATCCACTCTCTATTTCACACTTCTTGTGTCTATAGTTTGCTTATTATTTATTTGTGAGCATAATAGATATACCTTGGTAAAATGGTAAAACTGATTATCTCTAACAGCTCCTACAGAGAAAGATGGTGAATAAGAGCCAGGGGAATCCTAATACTTTGTGAAATATTGAGAGTTGAAAGCCAGCAAAGACAGAGAATATTTTAGTATCCTTATTCTCTATAATTCTGGGTCGCAGAATTAAATAGTTCAATCCTGCATCTAAATGTTTACACTGTAGCAGATCAGTGTAGGACAGAAAGGACAAATGCCTAGCCCATAATGAAGTTGGTGCATCCTGTACCTAAGGCAGACATTAACAGCTGGTTATACAGCTTTCCAGGGGTAGCTTCAAAGTTTTAACTCTCCCAGGAGTCAGACTGGCCTGAATCCAAGTTGCCAAGGAAGAGTTTATAATATCTAGTCCCTAGTGACCTTAAACTATCTTAGCCAGTGTCTACCTATGACTGTGGAGATGGAGACTGAAAAATTAACCCCTTGCCTTGCTTATGTGCACTTTTACGGCTTCGCCTGTAAGTACTGTGACCAAGTTTTGCCTCTCTGCAGTCTCAAGACTGTGCCACATCAGAATGAAGGCTCTGTCCTAGAAATCTTTTTTGAAATAGTAGGAAGTGTTAATATCTTGATTATAACAATTATGTACTAAATAGTATCTGTTCCCGGGAAAACTTATAGTAGCATCCCTTAGTAACTTGGTAACCAATGACTTTTGGTTTCTGAGGACAGTCACTAACAGTCATGGATTGTTAGAACTAGATTAAACTTAAGGGATGATCTAATTCAACCCTTTTTCTTTTCACATGCTGTAAATTAGTTAATCTGCTAGTTCTTATATATTTTCATTTCAAGTAACAAATTCTCATGTCTCATAACATAAAAAGCACAATACTGCATTTTTCTTGTCTCAAATATGAAAAGTCAAAGTACATTTTTATAGGCACAGCTCTTTTGGAGGATGGGGAAGTGGGAGAGGAGGAAGCTGGTCACCCACTAATTTACATAGCAGTCGAAAGCAGTTTTGATTGACTTACATATATTTTTCTAACATTTGTAGTGGATATTCTCACCTATGTTACCTGGAAACTAAGTGGATTACCCAAGCACCGTGTGATTGGAAGTGGATGTAATCTGGATTCTGCTAGATTTCGCTACCTTATGGCTGAAAAACTTGGCATTCATCCCAGCAGCTGCCATGGATGGATTTTGGGAGAACATGGAGACTCAAGTGGTAAAAAAATAATAATAATATAAAAAGTATTTACTGTGTACTACTTTATGGTATTATTCTTGCCATTCTGAAATTTTTAAAGATGTTTTTATTGATTTTTCTGGAGAGAGGAAGGGAGAAGGATAGAGAGATTCATCAATGAGAGATCGACATTGATCTGCTGCCTCTTGCATGTCCCCACTTGCATGTGCCCTGACCAGGAATCAAATTGGTAACCTCATGGGTTGATGCTCAATCATTGGGCAACACGGCCCGGCCTGAATTTTTTTGTTTTTAATTTTTATTTTTATGCATTTTTACATAACTAACAGTACAAATAAGTAATTTGTGGGGAATAACTTTATATAGACTAGGGAAATAATTGATTCCTCGTCATTTTTTGGGCCTGCTAAATTTAGTATTAACTAATTATTCTTGGTTAAATTATTACTATGATGATGTCAAATACCATATTCTAATCCCCTCATTTTTTTTCTGTATTTCTTATCTGTATTGTAGTGTGAGAGAAAGCTTTCTCTTTTCCATTTATTTATCCATCTATTGATATCAATGAAGACTCAGATTTTTATTTTAGTCCACAAAAGTTCTGTCACCATTGTTATAATGCATAAATTGTCTCAGCTTCGTCAAAGAACAGGCTCTTTAGGCTGACTCCTGTGTCTTTTTTTTTTCTTTCAGTGCTGTCTTATTTTAATTTTATTTTTTTTTAATCTTTATTGTTGAAAGTATTACATATGCCCTGTGTCTTTTTGTTATCTCGCCATTTTTTGAGCCCTTTCTTGTTTTCTTTAACAATAAAATACACCAGGTTCATCTTGTACTTCCCCTTTCCCAGATTAGAATCATCTCTTTCTCCTTTGAGCTCTGTTTCCATCTAAAGGGAATGATATTTAGAAAGAAAGATCTGGTATAGATGTGCTCCTGCCCCTGGTATGTCTGCTTCTAGACCCTTTCAGTGGACAGAACTATGATAACCATCATGTTGATTGAAAGATTGATAAATTGGGTAACAAAAGCTTTTCAATAACCAGTGTCTACTGTTCAATAATGTAAAATAAATCTTACTTCAAATGAAATCTGAGTTTTAATAAGCCATTAATAATAACTATCAATCACTTAAGTAGGAAGCGGGCAAATGGTAAATCTCTCAAATATTTTTTATGAATTTAAATAGGAATATTGGACATAAATTAATAATTGCAACAATGCCAACATTAAAATCATAGTGCACTTCTATTTCTTTTATAATGATTTATTCTGAAACAGTTAAACATCATTTATTTTAAATGTTTTATTTTAAGTTGACATTTTTTTCATTGAAATGAATATTTTCCAAACAATTTTGTGTTAAAAACATATATGACAGTTGTGATTGTATTTCATAACCCTAAACCTAGGTATTGAACATAGAATTTCATACATTGAATAGGCTTATTGTATAAAACTATGATAATACAAAACTTTAATATTAATAGTAATGATAACAATGACCTTTGTTTTACAAAATTTATTTCTGCCCACTATATAAGTTTAAGGTATAAATTTTCCTTTGGATTTACTTGGAGTTTGTAATGTGATATTTGTAATGATTTTACCTTGGTGTAATGTGATATTTGTAATGACTTTACCTTGGTATTATAAGAATTTGGTTTTACAATTATTGCATTTGTACGTTTTTATATAATGAGGCTGATTTTTGTGTGTGTGTGACACATTGTACTACTTGATTCAAGAGTTCTTCATATCCAAGCATTTATCTGAATTTATTTCTTATATAAAGTATTTAGCATAGTGTCTGATGTGTAGTGAAAGCTTAATAATACTAGTCATTACAAATATACAATTTCTGGAACCACAGATCTAGAAGTGATATTACATGTCTTCTAGTTCAAGACTTGCATTTTAATGAGAAAGAAATGGAGGCAAAGCAGTCATTGTGACTTGTTAAAGATCCATTGTAGTTAGTGGCATAATTATAACTAGAATCAGATCTTCAGACTCTTGACCAAGATTCCATTCATTCATTACTATGTCATTTTTTCCTAAACCATCTTTTTCCCCTATATTATGTACATAAAATGAAAAATAATTAAATCATGCTCATTATTGAATGATTTATGTAGACCTCATAGCATTAAAAAACCATGAAAATGTTTGTTTTTCAGCAGTTGGCCTGATTTTGCAAAAGTTTTGTGCTAAAAGAGGTTTTGTTTAGCCATGGGCAACTTCTCCTTTCATAGCTGTGTCTTTGCTTATAATTCCTGAGTCTCCAGTGCTTTCCTCCAAAAGTTCATTATTATTTCTTGAGGACCAGTTCCAATGCCTATATTTTGTACCCCTTTCTGTCACTCCTTTCCCCCCTACATTAAGTAGACCCTTTACTTATCTTTTATTATACTTTCTCCATACTTCTGTGAGAGCTTATCCCATTGTTTTTGTTTCCTTTACTTGTCTGCTTCTCCCGGTAAATTTGGAGCTTGCCCATGTCATAGAACATGTCTTTATTCATCTTTGTATGCCTAGATCTTCAATATATGCTTTTGGCTGGGCAGGAGGTGATAATAATAGGCAAGGGAGTTGTTTTGATGCATCCAACCCTCCAGAGATATAGCCAATGATAGAGGCACATCTTATCTGTTATGCCTCTGAAGGCATTCTCAGAAGGAAATATTTAATCCAATTAAGATCAGAAAAAAATTCATTGTGGTTACATGAATTTTCTTTCAAGAAATAGACTGGCCCCGACTAGTTTGGCTCAGTGATTAGAGCATTGGCCTGCAGACTGAAGGGTCCATGGGTTTGATTCCAGTTAAGGGCACATACCTCAGATGCAGGCTTGATCCCCATGCAGGAGGCAACCAATTCATGTGTCTCTCTCACATTGATGTTTCTCTCTCTCTCTCTCTCTCTCTCTCTCTCTCTCTCTCTCTCTCTCTCTCTCTTCCATTCTCTCTAAAAATCAATATTAAAAATATCTTTAGGTGAGAATTAATAACACCAAGAAAGATATTGACTGAACTTGAGGCATGAGAAGAGATACTTTGACTACCCAAAATTTGTTTTAACCTCACTCCAGAAAAAAAAAAGGGGGGAGGGCTTATATTAGAAAAATAAATAGGAGGAAAGTGAAAAATTTCTCAAGCCAAAAGTTTGGGATAGTCCCAACCAGAATCCCTTGTGATTTCACAAACCTAGAGAAAAACAAGAAGTTCATATTCTCTAACTATGACATAATAATTCTGTTTTGTACCCAAATGGTTGAAAGTTAAAAGTTCAGATGTGTGGCTATTTGATGCTAAAGTCAGCCTTCTGGGGGAAATATACTGGAGATGTTGTCATTGAGCAGTTCAGGTGGGTAGCTTGCATCAGAGGTAAAATCTGAACTAAGTGAAGAAAAGGTTTCTGAAAATAGTGTTAGAAACATATAAAATGTTTATTTTGGTTATTTTATTTTTCCAGTGGCAGTGTGGAGTGGAGTGAATGTGGCAGGCGTTTCTCTCCAGGAACTGAATCCAGCAATGGGAACGGACAATGATAGTGAAAATTGGAAGGAAGTGCATAAGATGGTGGTTGAAAGGTAAGTGGAAGAGGGCTTGATTTAAGACAATTAATTTTATCTTTGCTTCGATAAAATTATAAACACTTTCCATGGCTGCTTGCTCAGATAAACTCTTACTAAAGTAAATATGCAGCTGTTATCTGCTGAAACAGACAAGACTAATTTATACTGGTCAAGTTTGCTATGCCAGTCTCTAGAATTTTTTCTAGAGAAATTCTATTTAGAGGTAACAGAAACAATACATAGAATTAACAAGTAAGAAGGGCTTTCAAAATGCTTCCTGTCCATAGATAAGTCTGATCTATTTAGAAAGTAAACCTAGACTCCACTAGTCTCCTAATTGCCTAAAATAAATACTTGCTGATTGATTGTTGAAAGTGTTTAAGCTGTGCTATATTTACCTTTCCACACTCAGATAAAGATGTCCCCCATTCCTTCCATTTTCTTTTTCTGGAAACTCCCTTAAGAGCAACCGGTCTCTCTTTCTATGACCTTTATACTTATCATAAAATGAGGTGTTATTGGCCCTGGATTCAAATTGTAACACTAACACTAACTATATAGTCTTAGGGAAGCCATTCATCCTTTTAAGTTGAATCACTGGTTTCTCCTCTGTAAAGTCAAATGATAATAGAATTATTGTATAAATTGAGTAAAAGCACATACATCTATGCACATACTTATTATTTATAAGGTTTTAATAAATGTTAAGCTGTGAATTACAGAGAATTGTTATAACAAAACTAACTGATATCTCAAATATGAAATTATTTTATTTAGATCAATTTTAATAATTCCCACTCCCCAGGAATTTGACCTGTATAATGAAATGATAAAAGGAATTTTTAAATGTTGAAGGGATCCTTAGAATATTATTAATATAGACCCTTTATTTTACAAATGAGAAAACTAGGGCTCACTCAGATGATGTAATTTGCACACTATCTTCTAGTCAGAGATAGATCCCAACTTCCTAACACTCAGTTACTCCTCCCACCTCTCAACAACCTGTGCTTTCATGCTTTTTTGTGGTGTACAATTTGTGCTCAGAAAATTTCCAGGCAAAATATTGCTATCACTTTGTTCTTAATTTAGTTGGTCATAGTATTTTAGGTGACATTGGTAAGTGGGACCTCAAAATCAAAATATATTTTGTCCTTTGAATATGAAGATTCATTTACTTTTTCTGCGTATTTAGGATTTTTATTTATTTTTTAATTAATTAATTTATTTATTTATTAAGGATTCATTTACTTTCATTGTTTCTTAATTTCATTAATATCTTTGGAAGTGTTCATGTCTATGATTAAGAGGATTGGTTGGAAAATGTACATTTTTACCACTGTGACTTTATAATTCCTTATCCAATCGTTACTTAAATTTATTAAAACATTTAAATAGCACCTACCATAACAGTTTTATACTTTAAACATTTTACATGCATGTTAACTCATTTATTAAACTTATGCAATAGATCCATTGTCACTCTCATTTTATAGAAGACACTGAGACAAAGATGGTTAAATAATTTAAACAATATTAAATATTATGAAACAAAGCAAGAATCAAATCCAGAGTCTGTTTTAATAACTATTGAGTATGATTTCAATGATCTCTTTTGTAACATTCTTTTTTTTCTTAGTGCCTATGAAGTCATCAAGTTAAAAGGATATACCAATTGGGCTATTGGATTAAGTGTGGCTGATCTCATTGAATCCATGTTTAAAAATTTATCCAGGATTCATCCAGTATCAACGATGGTGAAGGTAAGACAAAGGATTACAAAATAGAAAGTGATTTCTAGTGTCGTAGTCTATATAGAGTCAGTTAAGGAAGAACAAGATAAAAGTTTCAGTCCATAGTTATTTCCCTTATTTCAAAATTTTATGGAGACTTTTTCTCTTCCTACAGAAATCCAAGGACAATAAGAACATAAACTTGTAGAGGCTAAGACATCCAATAATTTTTTATAGTTTTTTTTGTGTGATGTGGCAAATTAAATATTAATTCTCAATCTTATTGGCATAGTCTTACAATTTGTGGTCATTTAAATAAGTGTATAATAGTTTTATTTCAAATTGGTAGCTTGTATATGATATAGCACTTTATACTTAAGTAAATTTAGTTTAATTCAAAAGCTATGAAACAGTTAAATAGAAATTGATTGTTTTCACATGAAACTAAAGTGGCATTAAAAATATTTTGTAAGAAAACTCATTTTCCACAAGTCAATGGCCAGGGTGAAAATGTAAAGAGGGTGGTACATTAGATTAAAAGAAGCATACAAAAAAGATAAATATTAAAGCATTTTGGAGAAAAACATGGTGTCAGATTTTCTTAAAAAACAAATACGTATGGCAAAAGTAGATTCATTGCCAAATTTTAGAGTGCATATGTAAGAATTTGTTTTTTCTCTATCCTTTGGTGTATGTGTAAAAAAAAAAGTTTAAAAATTTATTAAAGTAACTTGTTCTGATAATTAAATAATTTAATTAACTGTGTAGTAAAATTGACCCTGTGAATTAAGTTTGTTTATACAAACTGGTAAAGTTTTTGGAAATTATACTATTTTCTTTCCCAGCAACTCTTAGGTATTATCAGAATTTTGCCTTTGAGTGACCTCCAGCCACTATTCTGAATCTTATATCTTGGCTACCAGCTGAAATTTTCTTCTTAACTAAAGAATTTTATGAAACTTAAGATTTCATGAAAAGTAGCCCATTAAGAATCACATTTGAATACAGTTTAATTTGAAGACATATATTAAATTCTGTTAAAGTCTACCTAAGAGAGAGAGAGGGAGAATTGTCATACAGTTCAATAAAGCACTTATTACTTTCTTAATAAATTTCTAGCTTTATCATAGTGTATATTTGTCTTTTTTATGTATAAAACCTAATTCAAAACAGAAGTATTAGGGGTATCTGAGCCTGTCAGTAATGAAATCTAAAGAAAGAGTTTGTGCTTAAAATTTCCTACAATTATTTCTATTCAAAGATAGGACCTATGATCATTCTTACCTCTGGTTTTATTCTTTAATCTAAATGCTTTTCTTGTCTGGCAGGGAATGTATGGCATTGAGAATGAAGTCTTCCTGAGCCTCCCATGTATCCTGAATGCTCGGGGATTAACCAGTGTTATCAACCAGAAACTAAAGGATGATGAGGTTGCTCAGCTCAAGAAAAGTGCAGATACCCTCTGGAACATCCAGAAGGACCTCAAAGACCTGTGACTACAGGGTTCTAGGCTGTAGAAATGTAAGAACTACAATGTGATTAACCATGAGCCTTTAGTTTCCATCCATGTACATGGATCACAGTTTGCTTTTATCCTCCTAAATATGTGAAACTGGGTTTACAGAATCAAAGCCCATACCTGGTGTAATGCTTGCAACATGAGTCCTTGAACAAATAAATTAACAATGGTAGTGTGCTTCTGTTTTTGGAATTTTTCCTTTAATGGTTTCTGAAAGATTTCAGTTAGTTCTGCAAATAATTTTCCTCCTACATCCTAATTCTCCTTCAGTTCTGTTATCTGCATGTCATCTTCTATACTCCTCCCAGCAACCAGCACAAAAATTCTTGGTCACAACATGTGCTATGATTTTGTTGTCCTGAAAATATGGTTATTTTTTTTTAAGGGATTTGATTTTTTTTTCCACAGTAAAATTGAAAGTACAGAGATTTCCCATATGCAATTGCTCCCACCCATGTGTATCTTTCCCCATTATCAGCATCACAAACCATAGTGGTATGTGTGTTAAAATCAGTGAACCTATATTGAAACATCATTATCATTTCGTTAGGGTTCATTGTTGGTGTTGTACATTCTATGAGTTTGGACAAACTATAAGGACGTGTAATCATCATTATAAGGGCATTTTCATTGCCCTAAAAATCCTTTGTTACCATTTTGGGGTTACAACTGAAGAAGGATCTGTAGTAGCCAATGATTACAAGGAAGTCCATTTCATTTCTCTGAAAGACAGACTCTAAAACAGCTTTCTAAATTGGGATTGATTTAGAGTTAGATCTACTTCCTAATGAAAAACAGTTTGGACTGTATGCAGATACAGGCTACTGGGAGATAGCATAATATGGGATTTGGTAGGTCAACTTAAGGCATAATTCCTTTAACAAGGATTCTAATTTAAACTAGGGGTCAGTCTAGGTAGTATAAAAAAAATGAAATTTATTTTCAGTTAATCCTGAATTTCTGTGCTGATTCAATCATTGATTGATTATAACTTGGGGCAAATTAGATACCTACTCCTAAACATCAATTTTCTCATCTATGAAATAGTGATAATAATAGTGACTCTACAACAGGAGTTGTGTAAATAAAATGAGAAAATAGAGCTCATAGCACAATGCTTGGTCTTAATAGTTACTGACACTGGAGTAGTGGTTTCTGTTTCAAGTGCTCTGCATATATTATCTCATTTAAATCAGTGTTGCCACTATTGATAGGTGGTGCTGGGTAATTCTATTGCAGGCTGTTTAGCAGCATCCTTAGTATCTATTCACTAGATGCCAACAACACACCCTAATCCCCAGTTGTGTAAACCACAAATGACTGCAAACATGCCAAATGTCTTCTGAAGAGCGAAATCATGCCTGGTTGAGAATCCCTGTTCTAAAGTAAATATTTGAATCCCATTTTACAGATGAGGAAACTGAAATAGGCACACGGAGGTCGCACAGCCACCACGTGGAGCTGGGATTTATTCCAAGCATGTAGTTTCTTAATCTGTGCTCTTGAGCACAGTATACATAGTGCAGTAAATATTATAGTTTTATTTTTATATCAGAGTTCATAAAACAATATAGAAATCATCCTTTCATTTAATGCTCTAGCATATTACAAAGATATCCCTGTATTACAGAAAGGGAGACTTGAATCAGGCACCTCGTAAGTACCTTTCTCAACTCACATTTCCAAAATGACTCCACCTTTCGGTATGAAGATCATACTTAGACGTAAGGAGAAAGGTTATTTTCATGTATGTGTCTAATTCATTGTTCCAGTTTCTAGATGAATGCTGGTTTCCAAGCCTGTGGTTTCCAAGCTTGGCTTTTCATGGAACCGTTTAAAATATTTGAAACTTTGTCAGGGGTGGGAAATGAGTACTTGTGGGGAGGAAGCTACAGGGGCCTCAACATAAGTTTGCCAACTTTTTATTTTGCCAAATAAGGACAAAGGAAAAAACCCAACCATATATTCTCATCATCCTCCAGGAAAATAGACAATTTAATACCCAAAGTATGGGAATACCATAATCTCAAATTTATTAGCTGTCGTGGACCACAAGCAAAAGTGAAACCCTTGGGATGGCAGTCAAGAGCTGGGAGAATTTTGGATCCTTGTTTTCATGGAGTGGCTCTACCACCTAAAGATTGCCTGCATCCAAATTGCATTTATACTGCAAGGAAATAAATTATCACTCTATCATTCGCAGCTAGTCAGCCAAACCTAATTCTTAGTGACACTCTGTCTTTATTGGGAACAATCAACCATAAGGAAAGTATCTGTTAGCAAATAACCTTTTATCTGATTGAGTAGAGCAACATGAATGATAAATTGCAAGACAAGGTGCTGTAAAATAAAAAATAAAAAAACACAACAAAACAAAACTGAGTCCTCACATATTCACTCAGAGCACTGTAGATATTCTCCAGGCTAACACAGAAAATGGAACTGCTCAGATTCTTTTCAAATAGAGTAGATGCCCAGTGACACCTGGCCAATTAATACACGGATTCAGATATACCATAGGTCGGTATCCAAAATGCGAAAATCATACTTTCTGGGACTGACATAGATCTAGTCAAAAAGATTTTATTTCGTATAATTTTAGCATTGGAAGTGAGCTTGACCCGAGCTATTTTACAAGAGAGAAATTGATTTGATTCAATTAGATACAAACAAGCAAGTTTGAAGATTTTTTTTTCTAGCATTTCTTCTAACTGGTTAAAACAAAACAAAAGGAGAGAGGACTTATTGGTGCACCTAACCAAAAATCTAGGAATGGAACTGTCATTAAGCAAGATTACATTCAGCAACAAAAATATGTCACCAAACTTAATCAAGATTTTCTCCAACTCCCTAACGTTTTTATCCTCTTTATTTGATTTTTAGGTTCTGTGCAGTGGTAAATTGTCTATAGCAAGTTTAATGTCACATCCTTTCATGTTCAGGCCTAGTAGAAAACCACAGTTAGTGCTTCCCTGGGAACTCCAGAAATATCTCATTGTATCTTACTGGTTTGCACTGAGTCAAATGCACATTCCAGACCTATCTCCTTGGCCTGGGAGGTGCAGTGTTCTCACTAGTGATTTGGTTTCTTTGGATCCAAAGCCCATGAACTGAGAGTGGTGGAAGAAATGGGTTACAGAAGAAATTTAAGGTATTATTATCAGATAGTAGGAAAAATAAAAATAATAACTGTCCTCAAATACTGACACCCGATCTGTGATCCTTTCCATAATTCCCTTTTATTGCTTGGGATTACTGTCCCCAATCACTGTGTATTAAATGCCTTTAGTTATACTATCTGGATTCTGCCATAGTGAAGGTGTTTATTTTTAACAAGTATAAGTATCACATGGTCTTGCTCACATATGGAATGTAAAGAACAAAGTAAACTGAAGAACAAATACATCAAGAGACATGGAATCATGGAACAGACTGGAATCTCAGAGGGAAGCTATGGGTGGGAAGAGATTTGTATGTATTTATGCATAACCCCTGGACACAGACAATACTATGGTGAAGGCCTGGACTGGGGGCACTAGAGGGGTCAATGGGGGAAAAGGGAGACATCTGTAATACTTTCAACAATAAAGGTAAATTTAAAAGATAATAAAAACAAATGCAGGTATTTTGAGGGAAAGCCACTACATTTCCTATTCTAATGTCTGACTCAACTTGATTCCTGTTATTGCTGAAACTCCAACATAGAAAAACAGTCATAGCTTTAGGAAACTGGGAAGTTAAAAGAAAGCAGGAATCCTTAGGCAAACCAGCCTATGTGAACAAAACCAAGCAGAAAATTAACAAAAGAAGCCATAATATATCAACTTAGCCAATAAACAATTGTCTGTTGAGTGTCTGGTATAAATAACTTTTCTAATTGCTATGGTGGAAAGACAGAAAGCATTGCCATGTCTTCAGGGAAATGAAACACATACAGTAGAAATACAGTATCATGACCTTTGTATGTTAAATATAGTCACAGATAATTACATATGTGTCCAAATGTTACACTTGCAAGATCCTGGCTCTTCTTAAAATTCATATGACCAGTATGTCAGATTTTTTACTTAAAATGTAGTGAATAGGATATAAATGAGATGACATGTAGAAAATAACATGACAGTTCTGAAAAGTAAATCTTCATGGACTGAGACACTTTATAGAAATGATTTCGAAAATAAGTTCTAGACAAATGGAAGGAATTATAATAACTCAAGAGGATGACTAGAAAAAAGCATGACTAAAAGCAGAAAGAGAAATGTATGTCAGTTCTAAAAGAAAATATGACACATTTATTTATTACCTTGAATTTAGGAGGACTTTTGTAACTAAGTCTCCAAATCTAGTCATTGTCGGGGAGAGAGAGAGGGGTGGGGCGAGAAGACTGGTTCAGTTCAATTTAACCACAAAAACAGCTGGCTGCCTGGAAAAAGCAACATAAGCAAAGCCAAAAGACAATAATGAACTGGGGGTGGAGGATATCAACTCGTATCACAAGCAAAGGCTAAATGTATATGGAATTTCTTAGAAAATTATTTTTTAAATGTATAGGAAAATAAAGGGATGTGAACAGACAATTCACAAAAAAAGAGAATTCACAAATTATTGTGAAATATGTGAAAAAAAAAACCCAATATTGGATAACACATTCTATTAGCATAACTGTGAGGAAATGGAACTAATATATTACTTCAAGGAACATGACTTAATATAACTCTTATGGAAGGCAACTGAGCAATATCTATTCAAATTATCAAAGTATATGTCTTTGATTCAGAAGTTCCATTTTGAGGAGTTAATCCTACATACTAGCACAAGAACAACACATTATACACTGAGTGGCCAGATGGTTATGCATTTAGATGGCCACTTAGTATATATGTTCATTTAGCCAGGCAGCACTATTTATAATATAAAGATATACTAAACAGTTGAAACATCTATCCATAGAACATATTTATTCATTCAATGAAATAATATTCCATAGAGTACAAATATGAGCATGTTCACTACATATCAATTCAGAAAAACATAGTGATAAGTCAAAAGAATTATCTACAAAAAATGGAGGGGGAAGGAGAAAGAGCATATTTAATATTTGATTGTATGTACATTAAGGAACTATAAAGCTACAAAAAGCCTATGGACCTTTAGAGTTAATGGGTGATGCTTGGGAAAGAGGGGTGTCATGAGATCCAAACAGATGGAAAGGAGTATTTTAGAGTATAATTTTTATACTATATGGCTTATGAAGCAGGTGACTGTATTGTTTCTTAAAGTAAAAATGTTAACAATTGCTTTCAATATAAAAAATAAGAACATTAAATTATTCAGAAATTTGATAAATTGTCTTCTTGTTTCACGTTTTTTCACCAGCTTCCTACACTGTGGAAAAATAACAAAAACTCTTTATTCTTTTATGAAGTGTCCTTTATAAACATTCTGAATGTTCTAAAAATGATTTTTTTTTTTTAGTGTTCTTGCTGGATCATAAAGTAAAACAATCTGTGCCAACCAGGTCATTAAATTGTAAGAACGACATGCTTTTGTTTATAGAAATCAGTTTCTCAAGTTTTTTATGTTCTAGTAATTTTCCCTTGAGAAAGTTTGAGATTCTAAGAAATGTCACACTATATAAGGTATTTTCACTGTACACTACGTAATAAGCATTACTAAGAAATAAATTCAGTGTCTCTTTTCAAATCCATGCAATGAAATAAGCTCTTCTAAATAGGCACTGTGTTTCAGGATCTAGCATCAAGATATCTATTTCTTTATTTCTAAATTATTAACTTGAAACGCATAAAGGCTAATGATGGAAGAACCACTATTCCTCTCTAAATATCCTATATTAATGAATTTGCCTACAGATAATAGAGAATAGGCTATACAATGTAAAAAAGCAACAACAAGAGATTTAACAGAATGATATGGAGTAGAAAAATACAAATTCTTACATCCTCAGAAGACAGATTTAATTTCGTTTATTTTGAAAAAAATCAAGAAATTCTATTACTAGAGATCAGAGGAGAACAGATATATAGGTAGTGAAATTATTCTGAGATGAATTTAGTTTGGCGTGAAAACAGCTTTCTAAGAAAAAAATAGAAAACCCTGAAGTGTAGAAAGGTCAAGTAATAGAGGCAATTTTTCTCCCAAGGGGAAAAACATCAACCAGGGAGTGTTGATAACTCACTTCCCAAGTTATCTCTTAGCTTGAATTACATGGAATTTGGTTACCCACATTACAAAACACTCCGGGTTGCCAGGCAAGTCCTCTTAGCAATGAGGAACTAGATAGTCTCCTGGAAGTTGTGCCTCCCACCTGATACCAGGCAGCTGGTGCTTTCAATTCATGAAGAACACTAACATAGACATTTCTAATCAGCTATATAATTCTAAGAACAATGCACACGATATTTTTAACAATAGACAAAAATAACACCCACACCCACCCATACACACACACACATATATTTGTCAAGGGCTTTGCAAGGAGACATCATGAGCATACTTAAAATTTAAAGATTTATTACATTTTGCTTTTATTCTTAATAACAGCGTGAGGGAAATGGGAGAGAGAAGAGTGCTAACACAATGCTTGATACAAGGACGCTATTCATAAATGTTAGTTCGGTGATATATGAGCAGGATATATTTTTAGGTTAAAAGAAGGTAGGCCAAGGGGAGAGGGATGAGGACATCTGTAGTAGTGTCAACACTAAAAATAAAGTTAAAAAGACCAATTTAATATATAAATATTATTTTTATGTAATATCCATATACAAAGATAAGAAGGCATTTTAATTATATGTTAATATTGAACACATTGTAAGCTCAATAATATGTTTACACATCATTTAAAGGTTAAATGGCTTATACACACATTCCTCCACTGCCTCAACCCATATAATTAGTAGAAAATTTGAGTTTTAATAATCAAATATGAAAAAATGTCTATTTAGATCCTCTGTTTTTTTAATTGAATCGTTTGGGATATTTTTATAATTGAGTTGCAGAAGTTCTTTACATATTTTGAATGTTAAACCCTCATCAGAGAAATTATTTATAAATATTTTTTCTCATTTGGTAGGTTGCCTTTTCATTCTGTTGATGCCTTTGCTGTGCAGAAGCTTTTTAGCTTGATGTAGTCCTACTTGTTTATTTTTGTTGTTGTTTTGTCTGCTTTGGTTAAATTCGAAAAATCATTGCCAAGACTAATGTCAAGGGTCTTTTTAAAAATTCTTTTTCTATGATTTTTATGGTTTCGGGTGGTATGTATAAATCTTCAATTCATTTTGAGTTTATTTTTGTGGTCGTCTTTCTTTTTTCTTTTTTTGCATGTGGTTGTCCTATTTTCCCAGCACCACTTATTGAAGAGACTGTCTTTTCCCCATTGCATGTTCTTAGCCTCGATCAGTAAATTAATTGATTATATGTGTGGGCTTACTTCTGAGCTCTCTATTCTGTTCCCAGATCTATGTGTCTGTTTTTATGGCAATTTCATGTTTTTATTACTATAGCTTTGTAATACAGTTTAAAATCATGAAGTATGATGCCTCCAACATTGCCCTTCTTTCTCGAGATGGCTTTGGCTACTGGAGTCTTTTGTGATTATGGTTCCACACAAATTAGAGTGCTATTTGTTCTATTGCTATGAAAATGCCACTGGAAGTTTGATAAGATTGCAGTAAATCTTTAGATTGCTTTGGGTATATGGATATTTTAAAAATATTAAATCTTCCAATCTTAGATCATAGACTATCTCTCCATTTATTTGTTCTCAATTTTTTTCATCAATGTCTCATTGTTTTCAGTGCTCAGGTCTTTTACATCCTTGATTAAGTTTATTTTTAGGTATTTTATTCTTTGAATACAATTATAAATGGAATTTCTCTTAAATTTTTTGATATTTTTTCTCAATAAATAGAAATGCAACAGATTTTGCTTATTGATTTTGTATTCGGCAATTTTACTGAATTAGTTAATTAGTTCTAACAGTTTTTTTTAATGGTGTCTTCAGTGTTTTCTACATATAATAAAATGCTTTCTTCAAATGGCTTCTTTAATACTGGCTTTCCCTGCCACAATGTAAACTTCATGAAGTCGAATATTATGACTACATATTTAATTCTTAATTTTAATCCTATTTCTGTAGTCTCAGTAGTCACATTACTCTTTTGCTTAAAACCATCCAATGACTTCCTATCACAACTAGGATAAAATGCAAGCTGTCTACCAGCTTCTCTATAATGTGTTCCCTCCTTTCCTTTTTGACTTCCTCTCCACCAGAGTTTCTCTCATTCATTATGCTCTGGGCTCCAGGCACATTGGTCTTCTTTCTGTCTCTGTAAGTGTTAAAGGCATTGCTATCTCTCCTCCCAGATCTCAAGTGTTGCCTCTTTCTCATGATTTGTATCTCAAATCAAATATCACTTCCTCCAAGTAGTTTTCATGCCACCCCTAGCTAAAGCACCAATTTCTATCAAGTTTTGTAGTTCTTTTTCTTCAGCAGCACCTGAAACAACATAATTTATTTGTTTATATGAGTAATGTCTATCTGTCCACTAAAGGGAGGAACTTATCTACTGTCGATTGAAAATATATCAGCTCCTAGAATAGTAAGTAGCACATAGTAGGTACTTATAAATACATTAACGGAACTTGTCTGGATATGCAGGAGCAGGAAAATCAAGCCTTCAAAATCCTAAAGACTTCCAAGATCGTTGGGGAATGTCAAAACCAAATAGTGGTTTTCTACATGTATCTAGTGACCTCTGCTGGAATACTTGCCAAGGAAAGCAAACACAAACCTTTTTTTTTTTTCCTAATTGTCCTCTCCTGTCTTTTCATTGAATGATAACACATTAGTGTGAGCGTGAAATTTTTGAGATTTCTTCTCCCATCTTGGGGAAACACCATTTCCCCTTCTCTCATTCATTATGGTCTTAGCTTACCAGTTTATCCTTTTAATATAAATCCTAGAGGAGAGAATTCAGGGATATTCAGAATATTAAGGAAGCAGAAAACATTCTCTGATCCCCCTCCAGATCATATTGCATACGTGAATGCCTTTTTTTCCACATAAATTGGAAAGAGGGGGATTTATCCAGATATCATGGACAGATGAAGATCCCACAGACATACCAGTATTTCCGGTGGTTCCATTTATTTCACCTTTGTTGACTCAGAGCAATTTTGAAAAAGGCATTTACCACTGAAAAGCAAAGAATTGGCAAAATGTCCTCATGTTGGGATAATAAGATCAAAGTGGTTATATAAGTCTACTGTGAGGGGTTAATAGGAGATGATGTGTTGTTGAGAGTGCTTGTGCCTGAGGCAAAAGCCCAGTGAGAGCCAGAGATCAAAATTTTCTAAATAGCAAAATAATGAGAGTGAGAATGAATGCAATAATCATGAGGTGATATGATGAAACATTCAAAGACTGGTTTACTTATTCTGTGTATGGTGTAAACATGTATATGTATATATATATATATACATATACATATATATATATATACACACTTATATATATGTTTATTGCAGAAAATTTGTAGAATACTAGTAAAGTAAAAGAGCACATAAATAATAATCATTATCAGTACCGCCTAAAGAAAACAATTATAAGAATTTTGTATCTATTTCAGTCTTTTAAATATATATATTTCACTAGGAGAAATGCATTCCTATTTTTTGTACAAAATTGAATCAATTGTACTATTTATTTTGTTTTATATGCTATTTATTTTTACTTAGTATCTCATGAAATATTTTAATTAATCTAAGATTATTTTTCCCTCAAAGTACAATTATTTGAGCAGATAACATATGCATGTGGCAAAATATTAAAAAAAAATTAAAGAAAAGTAAGTCTCTCTTTCATTTCCTCTGCAATAGTAACTACTCAGAAATGCTTTTAATAGACTACTATGTCTTAAAAATAAGACTGAAAGTTACTAAAGTGATAAATATAGTGCCAGGCAGGCCCTCTACTAAGTACCCTATGTAAATGGTCTTTTTCCTATTTTTTTGTCAGAAAACCAAAACTTAGTAAAGAAATTGGCTTGAGTTTGCATAGCTGATAAGAGGCAGATTGGCTGTGCCCCCAAGAATGATTATTTTACAACCAAGCATATGGTACCTGGAACTTTCTCTAAATAAATAGTGTCACATTGTAATTCAGATATTGTGAATTGGCTATCCTGGGGCTTGTTTATCTCTGGAAGAACCAGTCACAGGGTTGCTGAGATGAACACGGCAAACCTGACTCTGTCACCACCCTGTCGTCCCATCATCCCATTCTCACTTCTTGTCAGCATGCACCTCTGTTTGGTTTTATTGGAATGTGTATTTGCAGTTCTCAACAGAGGTTATGGCCACACAAGCAAATTATTTTGTAAAGGAGAAAGTCATTTTGATAAATTGGGCTCCTATACTTACTGTTTTAGTGATCGATTTTTTAAATTAATCATATAGTTTTTTTCTTACCAACTGAATGAATAATAAACTATTTACTTAAATTTATTTTATAGACAAAGATAAGAATCAAATATGTTGATAATCATGAAAGACACTTAATCTACTTGATTTACATTGACTTAATATCAGATAATGAAGTATGTTTTATCTATTTTAAGTCATTAATATAGAGCTTGAGTTATTAAGGCCAACTGTACAAACAATGGGTAAATACTTAATAAAAAGTTACTAATAAGTAACAAATAGTAATAATAAATAGCAAAAATATAATAGTGATAGTACAAACAAGTAACAAATTATTTTAAGAGAATTCTAATGTGAATTTCAATTCTATAGCTATATGGAATGAAAATGTAAAAACACTGATTATAAGCTAAATCTATAAACTAAGATATTTCAAAAGTAAGCATGCTTGAGAATGTTGTTATCCATTTAGACCCAATATAGAATGTGTCTCTCTGTGTATGTAAATAAATTAGCACACACATATGTACATAAACACATGAAAAAAGTAAATATATGGCATTTACTTACAAGGTGATCCTGGTTATATTTCAGAACCTAATATATTTTGCATTTTTCTCCTATTTAAACATGATTATATTCACTAAACTAGCCTTTATCATTTTGAAGATATTTGAGGTAAACATACAAATGGCACTAAAATTAATTTCTACTATCTCATTAAAATGATGATCTGATAATCATTGATCAGGCAAAACTATATTCTTTGTGTTTTATACTCAAATACACATTCTTGTATTTATATTTCTTGATAGGGAAATTTTAAAGAAAAGTAATTAAGAAAAGGGAAGCCAAAAACTATACTTATCTTCAAAATTAAATTTGCAGATGTAGAATAAAATAATTAAGAATACTGTAAATTTTAATGCTCTAGCAAGGAGAATCAGAAGAAAGAATAATACTTAGGAAATATAAAGTGATTGGAAGTATAGAAATATGTTCCAGTCAATTCTATGTGTAATCTAACATGCTCTGCAAAATTTATAAGGGGGGTTGCTAAAATCTCGGATCCCTTTGGAAATGATGAAATAAGCATTGGTGACCGTGTGAGTCTAGGAATTTGGTCAAAAGGACAAGGGCTAAAGGTCTGGACATGTACAATGGTCAGCCTATGAGGATGGCACTATCAGGGGGGTTGCTTGTCTAAGCCACAGACTGAGGGTTTTACTTGTGACAGCTATGAGTTTGTTTTTTGTGTAGATTCTAATTGGAGATATTGTCCTCAGTGGACTCACCTAGAAAAGACTGCAAAAGAACTGGCAATTTCTCCTTCAGCAGTGAGTTCTCTGGGAAGCCGATGAGATTTTATTCTGCTGGTTTACTCCTACGAAAAGCTATCCAAGCATCAGATCTACCAACTTTGAACCTCCACTCTCTAAAGCGCCCGGTCCTTACAGTTAATTGAAAGAGTGAATCAAACAGGTTTCAGGGGACTGGAAGAAGAATGCTCCGAGGCCGATCCCTATCTGTGACGTCCCTGAGTGGGCTTCCCCAGTGGGAAGTTGAAGAACTTCCTGTGGAAGATTTGCTTCTCTTTGAAGTTGCTTGGGAAGTGACCAATAAAGGTTTGTACTGGCCCCTGAAGGTGGCTGTTTGACAGATTGCTGAAGAATATAGATTTAGGATAATGAATTAATCCAATGAATTGGCAGTGAATAAGTAGACATTCAAACTGAATATAAGCTTAGGTTATAGTTAATTGTGTCTACTTCAATAGGCAATGAAAACTTAGACTTGTGTATACAAAGTGTCCCCCAAAAATGTATACACACTTTAGTAGCTGATAGGTCACTGGTGAAAATGAAATGTATTTAAAAAACAAACAAACGCTGCCTTTATAATTATTGAAAATGTGTGTGTACATTTTTTTTTTGGATACTCTATATGTGCTGAAGGGAAAGTTGAAAATATTAGTTTTTGCTAGGAAATGTGCATTTAATTTAAAATCCATATTATGGAAAAATAAAAAGTTAATATTTGCTATTTTTGGTTTTATGATTTTTTTCCCAACAAAAAACAACTTTGTACTTTATTTTAGGGAGGACTGTACCTGATCAGGATCAATTAGTAGCTTTAATTCCATATACTGATAGCATTTCTATTAAATAGTTAATGTTTCCTGTAATTCAAGATTAGCTTGGAATTAGTTTTAATTTAGAAGCAGCCCAAAAAGCATAATATTGAGCTCCTATTATGAAGAACAAAAGTGATTTTCAATAACATATACATAGGAATTACAAATAAGAAATGAAATCAATTTAACAAAATTAAAATAATTTCCCAATAAGGTATAATCTCATTTGTGCCAGACTGAAGAAGGCAGAATGGAGTATTCAACCTAAATGATTTTAAATAAGAAAGTAATCTGTAAAATTATAGAAAAATAAATTCCTTATGAATTGATACTCTCTAGTTTAAAAATCTAGAATATTAGTAAGAAAAAGTAAATTTTGAAGTTTGAATTCTTCAAGATCATGAAGGACCAGGCCAAGTGATTGATGGATAAAAGTCAGTGGCAACTTGTGGAATTTAAAGGATCTGAAATGCTAACATGAATATGATATGTTACTTCCTTTTGGCTAATCAAAGCCAGCATAACCCCAAAAGTGGAGGCATCTGTTCAGATTTTCACCTTATGCTACATGTTTAAAGCTCTCATGTGTATGCTTTCATAAAATCATACCATCAAAATTAAAAATTACATCTGCTTGTGTAGAAATGCACAAAATGCACATAAGAGAACAAAGCATGGTCTTTTTTTGTTTTTGCAGCTTAGTGAGGAGAAAGCAAAGAGAACAGAAACCATATTATGGAGAAGGAAGTGTTTTACGAATTCCTGTTTCTAAATACCTGTTTACAAATACCTGTTTCTTTTTTCAGTCTCAAAGTTTTTAAATATGCCCCATGTTCCTGGGGACAGAGCCATCTCTGTTACAGATAAATCTCAGACTGTGCCTTTAAATAAAGGTTTGCACTACAGAGTAGGGAGGAACTCAAGAATATAGCTTATTGGTGGAAAAATTGGAGGGACTTATTAGCACCAGGAAACAGTTGAGATGTCTGCTTGAGTTCCAGCACCTAAAGCAGAGAGCCCTTTCTTCTCCCTCCTAGTCTCTCCATTTAACAAACCTTAATGGAACCCTGTCTCCTGGTGCTGGGCACACACTAGTGAAAGCTGTTATCCATGGATTTCATATCCTGATGACATGCATGCTGATGTCAGGTCTAGAACGATGCCTGGCACACATAAAATGCTCAAAGGGATTCTTTTTTTCTTTTAAAATACATTTATTTTCAACCTCTACGCTTCCTTTGTATTTATTTTCTTTTAGTTCCCATACCAGGGAAAGGGAATTTTGTTGTCTTGCGAAGGGACCCACAATGTGATTTACCCAAATTGATATAATCTGCAACATAACTTTATTTTAATATCTATTTCAGGTTGATTTTTTAGAGATGTTTATGTGAATGGACAATTGTGTTCACCTCTGATAATACACTGACACCATCGTTTCTTTTGAATTTTCCTTTGAACTTTTATTCCCCTCCAATTTCATAGCCAGGATCTGAGGCATCTTAGAGATCACAAGCCCAACTCTACACAGATGAAACAGACATCTACAGGCTTTACTGTGCAAGTAAATTGCAGGGTTGGGACCAGCAGTTAGGTCTCCTCTGAGTCCACTGCTCTTTTAATTACCACACAAAGATAAAATTTAAAACATCCATTGCCTAAGGAAATTTTCTACAGATGAAAGAACACTGGACTTGCAGTCAAAGATCATAAGATTTCTGCGACTGTGAAAACATCCCTTAAACCAGGGGTTGGGGGGGCCTTGTTTTTGCCAAGGGCCATTTGCATAGTTATACCATCATTTGAGAGCCACACAAAATTATAAGCTTGAAAATTAGCCTGCTGTATTAGGTAAAACATTTAATTAACTCACCTCTAATGCCTTGGCAGGGCCAGACCAAATGACTGCAAGGCCCTCCTATGGCCTGCAGGCCTGATTGATGTTTCCCCATCCCAGAGAGTAATCTATCTGAAGAGCTGTTTGTTCATCAATGAAATGAGTGTAATATGCTTCAGCCATTTTACAGTGGTTTGTAGTGGCAAGCAGGAAATGTATTTAGATCCAAGAATACAAAAGATTTCTTAGGAAAAATAAATCCTTTACCAGCAAACTTTTGCCAGCAAACAATGAAAATGTGGAAACTATAACAAATGAAAGAGTTATAGTTAAATTATTGGATGCTAATTCTTTGACCTTAAAATAACATTTTCCATTTGTTCATGTTATTCTTGAAATATATTGCTTTTATCACTTCATCCATTTATTATTATAATTTCTTCTGCACAGACTTGCCCCAATCATTGTAGACTATGGATCAATGGTCATGTTGAGGATGTTTAGGGTCATTAAAAAGAGTTTAATGAACACTGTCAAAAAGAATGAATGCTAATGTGATATATGTGAACATTTCTGTAATTTAGTTACTAAATGAATGCTTCTCTTTTAAAATCAATTAAAAACAATTTGTGCTAGCCCTAAGCCAGAATATTACTGGACATAATTCTGCCTGCTCCCTCCTTTAAGCTAAGCCCCATCACTAGTTCTGGGTCACATGGTATGCTATGTATGGCACATGGCAAAACCTCAGAAAACTATAATCAAAAAGGGGTTGATAGAAACTGACCATAATTGCAAGTCCATGTTCTGAGGCAGGTATTTTAAAGGCGGGGGATCTTGATAAAAGTGAACTTCAAAGCGTTTGTAAACCTCAGAATATTGTATCTGAAAATATGTGCGCCTACCTGTAAGTGCTGTTTTGGAGAAGAGGACAGAATGTTTTCATCAGATTTCTAAACGCCTCAAGGATTAACGTGAGAACCACTGCTCTAACTTCCTCTAAACCCTTGGGCTCCTTTTTCTGTTAACTCAGAAGTGTCTGGAGCCAAAGTTAAAAAGTGATGTTCTTTAAGTATTGTTTTCCAAGTGGCTTTGAAACTCCCCAACACTTGAAGGAGTTTATTTTTTTGTGTCACTGCTTTTTTTCTTCCTCTGTCCCTTTTGCCAGCATCTTTAAAGATCCATCAATATGTTGCTCGGTACAATTACTTACAGTCTTGCTGTCCACAGCCCATGGGCCCTGGAATCAGACTGAACTGGAATCCCAGTCTTGACATTCATTACTTGTGTGATGGTGGATCCATCTCAGAGCCTCTCTGTGCCTCAGTTTCTCCATCTACAAATAAAGATAATGATAGCATCTACCTATAAATGATATTGTGAAAATGAAAACAATTGTAAACCACTTAGAATAACTCCTAGCATTAAATGAACACTTTGTAGGTGTTAGCTTATTATTCTTCATTAGAGGTCCAGTGCATGAATTCGTGCATGGGTGGGGTCCAGCAGACCCATCCCGATTGCAGCTGATAGAACTGGCCAGCCAGGGGGAGGAGCCATGGGCAGTTGGCCAGCCAGCCCCACTCCCTGGCTGAACTCTTGATCAAACTCCCAGTCAAGGGAACAATATAGTATTATTGTATAGGATAAAAGTTTATTCATAAAAGGAGTGTGTTGGATTATTTATGATCACATTTGCTTTGATTTTGAGTGATTCCATGAGTCAGTTTTTAAACACAAAAGCAGAAAGTGAACAAAAAGATATGGAAGAGGGTTCCAACAGTCATTGGTGACACAGTAATTTGGGGCTGAGGTTCCTTTCTTTGGCGTGAACATGCATCTTAAATGACACCACATGAAACCCACAATCTATGAAAAAAAACATGCTTGGTACACACACAGCTTTCAGAGGAGACCTGTATAAAACATGGGCTGCCACTATGTATGATCAGGGAGGGATGTGATTGTGGTCCTGCTCTAAGTGTCTCACCTCCCACTGCCTGAGACTGAAGCTGCTTTGATTTTGAACTACAGATTCAGTGAAATGCTGGGCACACAAACATTTGTTGACCATTGTCACCAGTAACATTTACTTTCTATCCTATCAGCCCTGCTGCTTCAAAGAATGATATTCTAACTGTATAATGACTCTTGTTCCTGCAACTGTGCCTTAAGACAAGAAGGATCCAATTATTAGCTATGCATATCGAAGTCATATGACTTCCAAATTCTGTAACCTTTAAGCATTTATCAAATAGTGAATAAGATACTCCTAACTTATATTCCTATATAAAATGTCTTATATTGGCTGTTGTCCATATTTTATACTGCTTCGGAATCCCGGTTTTAGCAACATCAGCAGTTTCTATATGGAAACTTGGGGTTGTAGCTATCTCAGTGACATATATGCCCTGGGAGCTCATCTTTTCTTTCTTATGAAAGGCTTGATATTTTGCTCTTACACTAAAGATACTTTCCCATGTTGTTTTGGGGAAAAAAAGAAGAAGATCAATAAAATACAAAGTACATGTTTGAAAGTGAAGTGTAAGTTCAAATTCAGTGATTTATGCTATGACAAAACAATGACTCAATAAAAAGTGTGTGTTGGTGAACCACTAGTTGATAGCTCAAATTTGAAAATGGGAATGATCCTATGTCTACGCTGTCACACTCATCTATAATTAGCATGCCAACACAGGAGTTTGTGGAAAATGAGTAAAAATCAAGGGAAACTAGTTGACATATGAATGTGGGAAGAGCAGGGAGAGGCTAAATTGGTGCTTGAGCATATGAAATGCAATAAGAGGTCCTCTTCACAGAAAAACTGTGCAGAGAGATCAGAGAGATGTCTGGGAGAAAAGATTTATTTACAATCAGGCCTCAATCAGGATGGGATGGACTTTTATTTTTAAATGTTGTGTTTTTATTCCTGATTGAAAGAACATAGCCATAGTATTTATGAACACTGTGAGGCTATTTGGAGACTATATATCTATATGAAGACTGAAGGCCTCAAATAAGAGAAGGAAGCAGCAAATTAATTAACTGTGTTTATCTTTCCATTTCAATTCCCAAATCTAAGCATTTATTTTCTTTAAATAAAGATTTTCTCTTCCCCCTTGTGCCCTTTAACAAATAAAAATGTGTTTGCATTTACACAAGTGAATTTCAATTTTAAACACATAATCTAAGATGTTCTAAGATCTCAGGGCAAGATGCACAGTTGCAAATAAGAGTATTCAAGAATAGAAATGTGAATAAGACATTTAATAAACACGTGCCATCAGAACCTGAGAATGTGCTCTTCCTAATAAGATGAAGAGGAAGGAAACATGTCAACAAAAGATGAAAAAATATTTGACGAAAGCTTATATATATATATATATATATATGAATGTATAATGTGTAAATATGTTGCTAAAATGTGACTCACACTTTAAAGAGAAATTCTTTTTAGTTGCCTTTGCAAATTCCCGTTGGATAGATGAGCTAATTGAGTCTTAGGTTAAGTGAGCTAACTAGTTCAATTTAAGTTGATTATAATTTTCAAAATTGTAATGTTCCATACATATTCTTTTACATATATCTTTTGGCATTCTTTTTGTTTTCCTCCAGGACAATTTTTTATATATATACATGCTGGATCCAAAGGCATATACATTGTCCAATAGTAAACATGTTTTTTGGCTTTGTGTTTTGATAGTGGTGGCCACAATGCCAGAGGAGGGGGGAAGATCAGACCACATGAAAATTAGTATTTATGTCATTGGGTTGGGCCAAACATTCCCCCTCAAAATCTATCAGATCATTCTTTCTGGCAAAAGTGACCTCACTTGGTTCCTTGGAATTTTAATTCTCTTTAATTTGGAAAAGTTGCTCATCATTTCAGCAGTGGCTGTTACTTGGATATACCTTAGCCCCTTCTTGGACCACTGTCAGAAAAGGGGTGAAAGATGACTACTGCTGCTGAGGGCTTATGGCATGACAAAGGCTATTTGCCCCATTTTGACACCTCAATGCAGATAGAGCATTAAGCCAAGTGCTTCATTCCAATTGTCTCTTCAGATTTCTTTGAAATGTTGGTACTGCTCTGCTGTTGTCAATCTGCTATTCTCTGACATGTACCCAGAAAGGACTTTAAAATATGCATGAATGGAGCGAGTAGTAACTATTTGTTAGTGTCTTTAAAAACTTTATTTTAGAAAGTTAAATGAACCCTTGTGCTTGAGGTTTCCTAAATACTTAACAAAAAAAAAAAAATGGGAACTCACTTCCAGGCCTTTATCACTTAAATGAATTATTAAGCTGAATGATAATGGAACCTTTTCTTTTCAACAGTTGGTGGCATCTATACCGTGATTCAGACAAAGGCCAGAACAACAGCAGATGAATGGGGAGACAATTATTTTCTGATTGGTCCATATTTTGAGCAAAATATGAAGACTCAGGTGGAGAAGTGTGAGCCTGCAAATGACGCTGTTAGAAGAGCAGTGGACACAATGAACGAACATGGCTGCCAGGTGAGGGATGCTGACAAGTCTTAGTAAACTATAATGGGCAAGCAGACCCTATTCACGTCGATGCCCAAGACAGGACCATTTCTCTTCTTAGGGAAAAGGAGCAGGTTTGTGAGAAAGATGATGAACTTGACTATAAACAGGTACATTTTGAGGCAATATAAATATCTAGTAACATAATGGGTTTAGAGCTCAGCAGCATTTATAGGGTAAAGATATTTCTGGAGAAGTCATTTGTGTCTAAATTGTACATAATTCGAGTTCATGGTATTATTCTGTGGATGTTTATAGACTAAAAGCACATTCTGAGCCAAATCTTGGGGACATCAACATGTTAGAACAACTACAATAAAAGAAGTCAGAGGTTGCAAAAGTAGAAGTACAGTTAGCAATATAGAACTAAAGATGTTCAAATCCTAATCCTCAGAACCTATGAAAATGGGACCTTCTATAGTAAAAAGGATTTTGCACATGTGATTATGTTAAGGATCTTGAGATGGGGAAATTATCTAGCTGGGCCCAATGTAATCACAAGGGTCCTTATTCAAGAGGGAGGCAGTCAAATCAGACTTGGAGAGATGTGACAATGAAAACAGAGGTTGGCATGATGAGCTTTGAAGATAGCGGAAGGGACCACTAGCCAAGGAATGCAGAAGCTGGAAAAGGCCAGGAAATAGATTATCTTCCAGAGAGGACAAATGGAATGAAACTGTGCCAACATGTTGATTTTAACCCATAAGATCAATTTCACGCTGCACCCCCCTGACCTATAGAATAATTATTTTGTGTCTTTTTGGCCATTAGGTTTCTGAGAATTTGTTGCTGTAACAACAGGAATAGTGAGGTCAAGACAAGGAAGAAGAGAGTTTCATGTATGAAGGAGGAACCAAGTCAACAAAGGATTGAACCAGGGACATTTTGGGTTAGCAATATTAAGGTCATTCTTGGTAAACTTGTTAGATACTCTTCAAAGGAAAGAGAGATTAAATCAGATTGCTGTGGGTTGAGGAATGAGTGAACAGAGAGAAAAGAGTATAAAAACTGTGGCTATGAGATTTTTCTCTGAAGAGTTGAGATAAATTAAGTAGTTTCAGTGTGGTATGATTTTGAGAATTAGTGTTTTGTTAAATGTAAGTGAGATCTGAGCATATTTATATGACAAAAAAGAAATATCTAGCAGACAGGGAGAAGTTGAAAGTTCAGAAGAAATGAATGATTGAAGAAAGGAAGGCCACTGAGAATGTTAGCGGGAACAAGACCCAAAGCACTAGTGAGAGGATCACTTTTCTCTCCTTTCACTTAAATGGGTAATAAAGGGTGAGTGAAGGTTTCAGTATGGTCTCACTCAATGTATTTGATGATCTTAATGAAGTAGGAGTTAAAGGTCATTTTACAAAAGTTAGGAGGCAAGTGTCAAAATAAGAAATTTGAAGGAAGAAGTTCTGAAAACTGTTCAAGGAAGAAATAAAGAATATCAATCTGAACATCTCTAATGTACAGTCATGACTTTTCAATGTCACAAATGTACGTGACTGTGACTCTCTCTAGCAGCAATCAGCAGCCTGAGCAAAAGTGCAGGAAGATGAATAAGTGAAGATGGTGTTTAATTTCAGCATTTGTACAATGGGGCAAATCGGCAAAAGTCTTGGGGGTAGTTGAACAGTTGACTGAACTGATGGACAGTCACTTTGAAAAACGTTAACAAGATTAGACTTTGCTACATTAATGAGATAATGTATCTTGGGCAATATATTTAATTAAGATTTCTGGCAGCAACTATAGTGGGAAACATTTCCAGTAACACTCATTTTTATAGGAGGAATCAGAGTAATCATATACATTTGACAACAGAAAAAAAAAACACCAACCTTTTCTAGCAGGAAATATGTTAACTCCTGTTGCATAAAGGAAAATAAGTGGTACAGTAGAAAGTACATCCATCTGCGAGTTGCTAAAAACACAGAGCAGTTCAACTTTTGATATTATCATAAAAACATAGACTATAATATTAAATCCTAAAACCATGAGCTCAAGGTCAAAGGAGTGATGATACTTTTTTTTTAATGACTGAATTTAATGAAAAGCATTTCCCAAGCAGGGGAATTTTTTAGATAGTGAATGCAAGCCCATTCTAACTCCATATCGGGTGCTTTGTGATATCACCATGGTTTTCTGTACAGTATCTGCAACTGAGTTCTAAATAAAGCTTACATCTTCTGAGCACAATACATGTCCTTCTTTCCATTACCTAGCATTCTTACGTGGCTCTGTGTTCTTTACATGGCAGGTACACTTTGGAAGATGGCTGATAGAGGGGAGTCCTTACGTGGTGCTCTTTGACATAGGGGTTTCAGCTTGGAATTTGGACAGGTGGAAGGGTGACCTCTGGGAAGCTTGCAGTGTCGGCATTCCTTATCATGACCGAGAAGCCAACGACATGTTGATATTTGGATCTTTAACAGCCTGGTTCTTAAAGGAGGTACAGTTTACTGTTTAGTGATACAACAGAGAAACAGCACAATTGATTGTGTTTGGTGCCAAGCACTGTCCAGCAGTGACCCCATGACCTCTACATTAAGTAAATTTTGAGATGGTGCCTTTATTGATTGTCTTAGTACATTTCTGAGAAAATGTTCGGCCTTCCTCAAATTAAATAGCCTTTGGACTGGGGTAATAGTCATGTTATTAATATAGAGAATCATGTGTATAAAATCCAAGTATATCTGCTGCTACATAGATGATACTCAATATATGCACAAGAAAAAATAGTATACATCTATATGAATTATAGATTCAATGGAATAAAAAATAGCTTGAAATATTTGGTTTTGATTATGCATGAGTTCTTGTGTAATTTCGTGACTTTTAGATATTTTTATCATTAGCTAAGTGCTGAAATGATCCCAGCAGGTGCTAAAGAGTTCTTAGCAGTGAAATATCCCCTAGATGAAAAAAAAAGAATATTAGAAACTAGTCTTTTTTACTTATTTTAATATACATTTTTATTGATTTCAGAGAGGAAGGGAGAGGGAGAGAAAAACATCAATGATGAGGAAGAATCATTCATTGGCTGCCTCATGCATGCCCCAAACCGGCAACCCGGGCATGTGCCCTGACCAGGAATCAAACCATGACCTCAGGTTCATAGGTTGACACTCAACCATTGACTGAGCCAAGCCAGCCTGGCCCAACTAGTCTTTTATAAGTGAGCCAAGCCTGCACTCTCCTAAGTCCTCCAAGTTTGTCAGTAAGATTTCCTCACCTTCTTTGCATTACCTCAAGATGACAATATCTGACCTGAAAATCAGATGGTGAAGGAACAACATCCCTAGCAAAGTTGGGTGTGGTCTAACGCCAAATCACAGATTTGTGTATTGGGAGTGGGTTCCATCTGGCCAGTCTTTCTTACTGATTAAATCATAGTCCAATAGCTATTAAGGGCTGCCTCAAAGTAAAGGAGAGAGTGGAGAAGCAGTTCTATTGCTTTGTGTTGGTGACAGAATAGGAGAGGAGGGTGAGGGTACTCGCAGATCTGGGCTAATGACCAATATGAAATCTTGTTTTAATATATGTTAGTGTCTTTGTCTGCAAACTGCCTCCCTGAGCCACTGCCTGCAGTCAGCCTCAAGTGTGCGTGTGTGCACATGTGTATGTGTGTCTGCTGTCATCCTTCTGTTAAAGGGAATAGAAGGGAGAGAAACAAGAAAGTAAGACCTCCTGTTAAAAGGAATAGAAGGGAGAGAAACAAGAAAGTAAAAGCTCAACTTCCTCTAAAGTAAAGCAGTTCCAGGAACAGAGATTGTCTTTTGTTCAAAGGGTAAACAAAGACACAGAAAAAAACCCAAAGCTTTCCTGGGCAAATCCTGTTTCTGCTGTCATTGCTTCTGCTGCACCATTGATCTCTGCTGTTTATAGATGTGAAAAACTTTATGAAGAGCAGATACTTTATTTTTGTTAATTCCTGATGGAGGATAATTTTTCCATTGGCTTTTTAGAGAGAGTAGAAGGGAGGGGAGGGGAAGAAATCGAGGGGGGAGAGAGAGAGAGAGAGAGAGAGAGAGAGAGAGAGAGAGAGAGAGAGAGAGAGAAGACACTCTGATTGGTTGCTTTCCATAGGTGCCGACCAGGGCCGGAAGGTCAAGGGCCAATGCTCTAACCAGTAAACAACACTGGCCTAGGCAAGAGCAGATACTTGCAAATACAAAGGTTTAAGCTTCCGTCAGTGGTTCTCAAAGAGTATTTCCCGGACCGGCTGGTGTGGCTCAGTGGTTGAGCATGGACCTATGAACCAAGAGGACATGGTTCCATTCCCCATCAGGGCACATGCCTCGGTTTCTGGCTAAACCTCCAGTAGGGGGCGTGCAGGAGGCAGTTGATCAATAATTCTCTCATCATTGATGTTTCTATCTTTCTCTGAAATCAATTAAAAAAAATAAAATAAGAGTATTTCCTGGACCATCAGTAGCAGCATCAGTCGCAAACTTGTAAGAAATGAAAATTATTGCCCCCCAGCCCAGAATCATTGAATTAGATTACCTGGGAATGAGACCCACATGTCTGTGTTTAACAAGCCTTCCAGGTGACCTGAGGGAGGCTAAGTATGGGGACCCCTGGGCTTTATGCCCCTGAGTCCTATAAAACACTCTTGCTAAGTCTGCATGCTTCATAGTTAGATCCTTTCAAATTGAGCTAAAACTTAACAGGCACGATAATGTTCCTGATGCTGTGGGCCATGAGCAAGATCCACTTTCACCGACAGCTTTTCTAAATGCTTCCTTCCTGATGTAGGTGACAGACCACGCAGACGGTAAACATGTCATTGCCCAATTCCACGAATGGCAGGCCGGAACTGGACTGATCCTTTCTCGAGCCCGGAACCTTCCTATCGCTACAATTTTTACTACTCACGCCACACTGCTTGGGAGGTATCTCTGCGCGGCAAATATTGATTTCTACAACCACCTTGATAAGGTAAATAGTCCGTAAATAGTCCTACTACCTTCCGCCTCACCACCTTTTTTTCTGATCCTGGAAGCTGAAGGATGAGAAGTATTGATCTTGACATTTCATCTGCCAGCGAGATGGCAGCAATGCCCTTTTAACTAATCAATATGCATGACAAAGCCGCCCCTTTGACAGAGATTCAGAGGCTTTGTTTAGAGAGGCGGTGTGTGTCTACTTTGGAGCAATAGATCCAATAGTCAAAGGAGTGGGGGTGGCGGGATAAGATTTCGGACACAGGTTGGGCTCCTGTCTACCTTGGAGCTTGGGAAATGCTACAAGGATCCTTATCACACGCATCCCTGAGTGGTAGGTAGAGAACCAGAATTCTAGACATACAGCTTGTACCATCAGTCTTACTTCCTCTATCTCCCAAGTGAATAAATGGTCAGGTTTCTCCTGTAACTCTGCACTGTATAGGTGGGGTTTTTGTCAAGGTCAAATAAGACGGAAAGTATTAAAAACAGGGATGTGGATCCTCAGTAACCAGTTAATGTCTGCTCATTTGAGAAGACTGCCCGATTCTATGATCCAAGGTCATTGTTTTGACTTCTTCCTTCTATTTCCCATCAGTTACCAGTAAATCAGATTAAAATGTGTCTTTTACATCATAGGCCAATAGTATCAACAAAGCATATGCATACCACTGCCAGGGGTTTTGTGGATTCGGTTTCTATATATAGCCAATCAAATCAATTTACTATTTTAGAGGTTCTGTTTTTCTGTCAGGAAAATGGGTACAGTGGAAAGTTGATTTTTAAAGACTTTCCAGTTTTAAAAAGTGCTAGGATTCTGTGTGTGTGTGTCTCTAATCCGATATAATAAAAGTGTAACATGCAAATCGACCGAACAGCGGAACGACCAGTCACCATGAGGTGCACACTGGCCATCAGGGGGCAGACACTCAACACAGGAACTGCCCCTGGCTCATGGTTGGCGAGCACAGTGGCAGTGGCGGAAGCCTCTCCTGTCTCCGCTGCAGGCGGGTGGTAAAGAGTAGTGAGGGGTTCCAGTCTGCAAGAGCCCTGGACTGCGAGAGGATGTGTGACTGCTGGCTTCATCCCCCAAGGAATTCTGGACTGCAAAATGGCACAGGCCAGGCTGAGAGAACCACTCCCCTCCAATGCACGAATCTTGTGCACTGGGCCTCTCATATGTAAATACTATTTAGATAATGGTTGTGAAAAGCTATACAGTGGTACCTTGAGATACGAGTTTAATTTGTTCCGTAACCTTGAGGCGTGGGAAACTATGAGACGCTCGAGTCGTGGTAAAATGGTGGGTCGTGTGCAGCCGGCCAATCCACGCGATTACTCGTATCTCAACTGTTGCTCGTATTTCAAAGCAAAAATCTCGTATGTTAGGGCACTCGTATCTCGAGGTACCACTGTACTACTATCTCAAAGACACTTAGTCATTGAACACAGAAAAGATTTTTTCTGACAAGCTTTAACATTTGCAAAGCAATGAATAGTCCTAAAGGGAGTTGACCTATAAAAAGGTCAATCTACTCTAAAGGTCTCTAATTATAAACACAAGATGTACATTTAAAATAAAGTCACCACATGATTCAGAAAGTCAGGAGAACTGGGAAATTTTTTAATGGCATATGATATTGGTAGACTTATAAGGTTAAACCAGTGATCTGTGCTAAGCTCACCATGTTTCCTGGAGAAGGGAAGATTTTGATTTTTGTGAAAGAGAAAATATTAGAGAGGTGTATCAAATATTTTACTGCAGAATTCTTAAGGGCATTATATAGTAACTAGAGGCCTGGTGCATGAAATTCATACATGGGAGTGTGTGTCCCTCAGCCCAGCTTGCACCCTCTCCAGTCTGGGACCCCTCAAGGGATTTCCAACTGCCCGTTTAGACCCAATCCATGTAGGAAAGCAGGCAGTTGGACAATCCAGGACTGCTGGCTCCCAACTGCTTGCCTGCTTGCCTTCCTGATTGCCTCTAACTGCCTCTGCCTACCAACCTGATCACCCCCTAACCACTCCCCTAACAGTCTGATTACCCTTAACTGCCCCTCCCCCACTCCCACAGGCCTGGTTACCCCTAACTGTCCTCTCTTGCAGGCTTGGTACCCCCAACTGCTCTCCCCTGCAGGCCTGAATCCCCCCAAAATGCCCTGCCTTGCAGGCCTATCGCTCCCAACTTCCCTCTTCTGCTGGCCTGGTCACCCCTAACTGTCCTCCCCTGCAGGCTTGATCACCCCAACTGCCCTTCCTTACAGACCTGGTCCCTCCCAACTGCCCTCCCCTGCTTGCCATCTTGTGTCCATATGGGGGCAACGTCTTTGATCACATGGGAACAGCCATCTCGTGTGTTGGAGTGATGGTCAATTTGCATATTACTCTTTTATTAGATAGGATAAAGGCCTGGTGCATGGGTGGGGGCCAGCTGGTTTGCCCTGAAGAGTGTCCCAGATCAGGGTGGGGATTCCCTTAGGGCATGGGGCAGCCTGGGCAAGGGGTCTGTGGTGATTTGCAGGCTGGCCACATCCCCCAATGACCCAAGTGGAGGCCCTGGTATCTGGGGGTTATTTATCTTCTACAATTGAAACTTTGTAGCCTTGAGTGTAGGCCTGGGACAGCCAGGGCAGCAGGGAAGCTTGGCTTCCTCTATTGCCAGGGAAACCTAAGCCTCCTGCTTGCTGCAGCTCCATGGCTGCAGCCATCTTGGTTGGGTTAATTTGCATACTTGCTCCTGAGGGCATGGCTTGTGGTGGTAGAGGTATGGTCAATTTGCATATTGGTCTTTTATTAGATAGGATTAAGGAAAACAATAATATACTTTAAGTGAATTAAAAACTTGATCAACAGAATAAACTGGTGAATATAATAGAATCAGGAGCACAGAAAGGGAGTGGACTGATAATTCTCAGCGGGAAAGGGGTGAGGGGTGTACAGGGAGAGACTGGACAAAAATCATACACCCATGGATGAGGTCAATGGGAGAGAAGTAAGGGCAGAGGAAAGGGTGGGAGCTGGGTGAAGGGGTGCTATGGAGGGGAAAAAAGAGAAACAAATGTAATAATCTGAATAATAAAGATTTAATTAAAAAAATAATATACTTTAGCTATTATTTTTTTTAAGGAACAAATGCCTGCTAGTAGTATGTAGTTATATATTACAACTTTATCCTTGTTAAAAGTCAGTATTTATATCATACTCTCTTCAAATAGGATTATATATTCTCCAACTTAAAGCTCCTCACTGGTTGAAGTAAGATCCCTGCCCATTGTTCTAATAAAATGCCCTGCCCAGCAGAGTGACTGGTAAATAACAAGTAGCCAAGAACTAGATTTTGAGTTAAACTCATAACCATTTCTTACAGAAAAAACACATACCCTATAATCATTTTCCATAGTAGACTCTTTTCCCATGCTCACATTGGGTTTAGAATTTCGGTGATACATAAAAAGAATACTAAATTATAAACATGGAAATTTTTTAAAAGTTCAACATAAGAAATGAGTCAGAATTTAGTCTTTGAAACAAGACCCAAGATCTGCCTCAGTAAGTTCTGGCTCAGGCAGATGAACATGGGTAGAAGTGGGGAAATGAGAATAAAAATGAAAGTATTCAACTTCTCTAAGAGCAGAAAGATAAAACTACTGACTCAAATAATAATTGCTAACTGAAAACATTTTTTGTTACTAGTCAATTCACAAAGACCTTGAAGTTGGTTTAAGTTTTTAGTTAAATGTAATAGCTGAAATAGCATTCCAACAATTTCTAGCCAGCATATGAATTTCTGAGATTCTTCAAGGTATTTTTAAATTTATTCTTATTAGTCCAGTAATGGGTCAACTTTTCCCTCCAATAAAATAGCTAGATAACTAAAAGGGAGTGGGGGATGTTGGAGAGAGTAGAAGGAAGATAAGTAGTGATGGTAGGAGGTTGACTTGGATTGGTAAACACACAATATAACATACAGATGATGTATTATAGAATTGTACACCTGAAACCTATATAATTTTATTAATCAATGTCACCTCAATAAATTCAATAAAAATAAAGTAGCTAGATAACTAATGCTTTTAAAAAAGTTTTTTTTTAAGGTTTTTGGCTTCTCTTTTTTTAATAGCAGCAGAATTTCCTTGATAGAAATGAGGACATTGCTGTTTGGGATTAAAAAATTGTGAAAAAAGCCATACACAATTGTCCCATAGATTTTAACTCTCTCCTCTGACTAAGTTTTGAAGTAGTGAACTTCAATGATAAGGTTACCCTCCACTGTAACCTTATACCTCATTCTCTGTTCTTTTAAATACATTATCCAGAATACAACAAAAGGATATGAGCTACAGGAAAACCCAGGGAAGGAAGTTTCACTGTCAAAGGAACCAGGTCCAGATATGTTTTAGACGTTGGAGTGACCAGACAGAGATTTTAACATGTTGTCATGAATATGGGGGAAAGTAGACAGCATGTGTAAATAGATAAGGTTGCTGTAAAGCCACGGGTGACCAAGCATATATACTACAGGCCTAAAAGATAAGGGGCCAGGAAAAGACAGAAACATGCTCAAGTGCCTGTCTTCACCTAGACATGCATCTTATGCATCTTTGTGTACTTGGTTTACTGGCTTAGAAAACCTATCATCCCATCTCTACAGATCTAAATATTAAATGCTGCCCCATACATGAAATCATATTACTCTCAACAATAACAATAAATAATAAAATAGTCAAAGTTCCTGAGCATTTTTTAGGTGAGCCAATTTTATATATATTTGACTTGTTACCTCATTTGCTCTTTACAAAAGCTCAGTGAGATAGGAAATATACTTTTTCCAGAGTTCTTTTTCTTAAACATAGGCTGTATCTTTACCATATCTCTAAATAAGCCCATTCAGTCTTTCTATTGTATACAGGACAAAGGCTAATTCCTAGCCTTGTCTTCAGGGAATTCTGGGATCTGTCATTATTATATCCTACCCAGATGCTGCCCTACTATGTTTCCTACATTCTACACCTAATGCCACAGTCACACCAGACATTTTGCTATTTTCTGCACATTTCATTTGACTTTATATACTTGTTCGTTAGGGCAGTTAATTTTTCAGCCTAAAATAATCTTTCCCCAAATTAAACTTTCATGTCCTAGTCCCATGGTTGGCAAACTGCGGCTCGCGAGTCACATGCGGCTCTTTGGCCCATTGAGTGTGGCTCTTCCACAAAATACCACAGCCTGGGCGAGTCTATTTTGAAGAAGTGGCGTTAGAAGAAGTTTAAGTTTAAAAAATTTGGCTCTCAAAAGAAATTTCAATCGTTGTACCGTTGATATTTGGCTCTGTTGACTAATGAGTTTGCCGACCATTGTACTAGTCCAAATGCTATTTTATGCATAACTCATGGTTCTTATTCTTGAAAATCTTACATTCTAGAAGTGATGCTGACAATATGAACACTTTTATAGTACTAGAGGCCTGATGCATAAAATTCCTGCATTTGAGGAGGGGGTCCTTCAGCCCAGCCTGTGTCCTTTTGCAGTCTGGGACCCCTTGGGGGATGTCCACTTGCTGGCTTAGGCCTGATCCTCACAGCCAGGACTCTTGCTGTCTGGGATCCCTGGCTCCTTACCGCCCATCTACAGCAGAGACAGGAGAGGCCAACCATGAGCGTGGCTTCTAGCTGAGCAGCGCTCCCACTGTGGGAGTGCACTGACCACCAGGGGGCAGCTCCTTTGTTGAGTGTCTGCTCCCTGGTGGTCAGTGCACATCGTAGCAACCAGTTGTTCTGCTGTTCGGTCAGTTTGCATATTAGAGTTTTATTATATAAGATGAGATACTTTCCCTATCCTGTTCTGATCTTATACTTTACTCAGGCACTTACTCATTTCTGCCTGATTTTTATTCATTTGCTTACTTTGTTATAGGCTATTTGAAGGTAATAGAAACACATAAAGTATTCCACAAATATTGGTTGAATGAGAGATTTGATTGAATAAATAAGACCAGCCATAAAAAGCTTTTAAGAAAAACTTTTGCTCACTCAAGGATACCATATAGAGAGAGCCCTGGTTCAAACATTTTCAGAGAGGTGTTTGTAAATATTACAGTTAAGAGAAACTATTCTAAGAATTATCTTGTTCTAATCTTTAGATTCATCTAATAAATAATTTTTTAGTATTTTCCTTTATATGGTGCAGTACTTATTGGGACTGACTGGTTGACTGAGTGAGAGACCAAAAAGCAGGTGAGAGCACAGTTTGCAGTTAGACTGATTTGGATCAATAGGACTCTGCTAAGATAGGACTATGACACTGAGCAAGTTCTTTAACTTTTAAAAGTTTCAATCCCCCCCTCTATAAAATGAAGACAAAATAAATGTCTCAGTGGCTTATGAGGATTAAATATGATGTCCTGCTTAGAAGAATGTCTGATGCATAGTGTTGAACAGCTTCTAATGAAAAGTGCATTGCTGATACAAGGCCAGAAACTATATAGCTTTTTCTCTGAGACACTGCTACTTTCACAGGCAACTGTATTAGAAATAATATTTAGTAACTAAGCGAAATGGCAAAAGTCCGCAACTGTTGCCAGCTATTTAATTGTGGGGAGTTGGCTTATGCTGTGTATATTTTTAAGTTAAGATACCCAGAATAATCTATCACGCTATCTAATTAAAATAACTGTATACCCTTGAAATTATATAGTGGTAGGACTACAACTGTCATGGAAAAAACATTTTGTCTTTTCTCTTTGTCAGGCTTCCTTTCCGTGAATTAGGAATAATAATAATTAACTTAATTTTTTGTATCAAGTTTAATGTCAGTTTTACTTCATTGTTTATGGGCAAAACATGATAAGGACCTCAGGGGAAACAATCAGCTCAGTATTTATAAAATGTGGGATAAGTAAAAGTATAATTGAAATGTCGAAGAACATCAAGATTTCTACGTGATTATAACAAAGAGGAAATGTCATTTACTCGGGGGTTTACATAGCTGTTTAGAAGCAGAAATGGGGCAAGCTACACCTGTTTAAGCATAAGTAGCTCTGCACTTAGTAATGGGTTTAAATAAACATTTTCATTACTTTTATGTGGGTATCAAATTTCACACAGCTTTTTGGAAACAACATGTGATTTTGTTTTGCTTGTGTGGGAGAATCAGTGTACGCAAATGAATATGTGCTTGTGTTTTGTTCTGAACAGTTTAACATAGACAAAGAGGCTGGGGAAAGGCAGATTTACCACCGGTACTGCATGGAGCGGGCCTCAGTCCATTGTGCGCATGTGTTCACCACAGTTTCTGAAATAACAGCAGTAGAGGCAGAGCACATGCTGAAGAGAAAGCCTGGTAATGTTTACACCTCCATTTGCCACTGATCTTTCAATTCCAAATGACAAGAGAGCATGAGAATTTTGCTTCAAACAAAAACATAAAGCATAAAACAGTAGAGAGAAAAAATATTTTTTGCCTCTGAAAAAGCAAATCAGAGCACCAATTCCATTGGTTGGTACAAGGATTTAAGGAGTTACATCGTGAAGCATTCAGAGCCGTGCCTGGTACCTAGTAAGCAATGAAACTATAATAATCATCATTATTGCTTTTAACTCTACTGTCATTGTACCAATGTTATTTTTGGTCATGTACTCCTCATTTACTATTTCCACAATTTATTCTGAACATATATGAATTTTCAATTCTATGATAGTCATAGAATCAAACTTTATATAAATTTAAACATGCTGTTTTTCTACAATGATATCCTCTCTCAAAAGAGCATTTTCATAACTATTTTATTTTTGCTTTTCCAGATGTAGTTACTCCAAATGGCTTGAATGTTAAGAAATTTTCAGCAATGCATGAGTTTCAAAATCTACATGCAATGTACAAGGCTAGGATTCAAGAATTTGTTCGAGGTCATTTTTATGGGTATGTTTTTTTCTTAAAAAAAATCAGGGTGCAATTTTAGGGATCTGTAATATAGAAAAAACAGTGTCATTACAGTACATGTTTATCTTTCCCATCCCCTTTGTACTTTCACAGAATTCCTGTGTACATTTTGTTGCTGGTACTTTCTTTCATTTGAAACTGTTCTGTTTTGTTTTAGTCATCTGGACTTTGATCTTGAAAAAACTTTGTTCTTTTTCATTGCTGGGAGGTATGAGTTTTCCAACAAAGGAGCTGACATCTTCCTAGAATCCTTATCCAGGCTCAATTTCCTGTTGAGGGTAAGGAAGCTCTATGATGTTACATTATGTTTCCCATGCTATGGCTTCCATAAGCTTTTTTTTTCTTTTTTTTTATTGTTTAAAGTATTACAAATAATAGAACATATTCTCCTTTTTTCCTCTATTGACCTCTCCCTGGCCTCCCCCACTACTTCGCCAGCACATGCTCTCACCTCCCTAGTGTCTGTGTCCATTGGTTACGCTTATATGCATGCATACAAGTCATATGGTTGATCTCTTACCCGCCCCCCTCCAACCCTCTCTTGCTTTCCTGTTGAAGTTTGACAGTTTGCTCGATGTTCCTTTGTCTCTATATCTATTTTTGTTCATCAGTTTATGATGTTCATTATATTCCACAAATGAGTGAGATCATGTGATGTTTATCTTTCTCTGATTGGCTTATTTCACTTTGCATAATGCTCTCCAGTTCTAACTATGCTGTTGCAAATGGTAAGAATTCCTTCTTATTTACAGCAGCACAGTATTCCATCGTGTAGATGTAATACAGTTTTCTAATCCACTCATCTGCTGATGGCCAGTTAAGCTGTTTCAAAATCTTAGCTATGGTAAATTGTGCTTCTATGAAATAAAAAGTTTCTGCACAGCAAAAGAAACCATCAACAAAACAACAAGAAAGCCAACTGCCCGGGAGAACATATTTGCTAATATATCTCCCATAAGGGTTTAATCTGCAAAATTAAACAGGGTACTCATACAACTTAACAAAATTTACAGGGTACTCATACAACTTAACAAAACAATCCAATCAAAAAATGGGCAAAGGACCTAAATAGACATTTTTTAAAAATATGTTTTATTGATTTTTTACAGAGAGAAAGGGAGAGAGATAGAGAGCCAGAAACATCCATGAGAGAGAGACATCGATCAGCCACCTTCTGCACGCCCCCCACTGGGGATGTGCTCGCAACAAAGGTACATGCCCTTGACCGGAATCGAACCGGGGACCTTTCAGTCTGCAGGCCGATGCTCTATCCATTGAGCCAAACCGGTTTTGGCTAAATAGACATTTTTTGAAAGAGGACATATAGAAGGCCAAGAGACATATGAAAAGATGCTCAAAGTCACTAATCATCCAAGAGATGCAAATCAAAACAACAATGAGGTACTATCTCACACCTGTCAGTATGGCTATCATCAACAAATCAACAAACAAGTGCTGGAGAGGATGTGGAGAAAAAGGAACCATTATGCACTGCTCGTGGGAATGGAGACTGATGCAGCCACTGTGGAAAACAGTATGGAGTTTCCTCAAAAAACTAAAAATGAAACTCCCATTTGATCCAGTGATCCCACTTCTAGTTTCCCAAGAAACCAGAAACACCAATCAGAAAGGATACATGCATCCCTATGTTCATAACAGCATAATTTACAATCACTAAGATTTCCACAGACTTTTGAATAGATTGTCAGGTCCTAGAGTGTAGAGGTGGCAGATTAGATAGTAAAATGCCTCATACTCAGGAGATAGTCATTTTTAGAACATATGAGCATTTATCTGTTCATGGTTTAAGTTTATGTTTTCATTTCCAAGGCTGTTGATACGTCATTTCCTTCTGAAAGAGATGCTAGGCCAATGGTATTTGTGGGAGGAGGGGGGAAATAATCCCACAGATTTTAGAGTCAATCTAATCTCAGTTTTGCCAATGATAGGAGGTCAGATGTCTATATGGAACCTCCATGCCTCTTTATTGATGTCAGTCAAACAAGGAGAGTGACATGTATTGTGCACAGAGATTTCAAGGATTAGAGTGAATTATGATTTAAAGCATCCAGCACAGTGCCTACCACAACAAAATTGCTGAACATATGCTTGCTTCTTTATCTTAGTGCTAAAAAAACAAAATGCACTATCATGGGAATCAAGAAATTTGACAAAAAATGTAAACAATCTTTTGTGTAAATCAGTGTATATAAGCCAAGGGGGGGAAAATAGACGAAACCAAAACTAAAAAAAAATTTCTAATCAATAAATGTCCATTGAAAGCCCAATTTAAAATAAATTTTCTGAAAAAGCCTTAGGAAGGTTGTGTACAATTTTCCTGTGAATCACAAAAAGCCTTCTTTTTACCTAGAGATGTTTGTAAACACTGTTCAAAACTGAAGGTCCACCTGCCACACATTTCATTTCATCTTTGGACAAAACTGAAGGTCCACCTGCCACACGTTTCATTTCATCTTTGGACTCTGTTGTGTGTTCTGACCCCTCACTAGATGCATAAAAGTGACGTCACAGTGGTGGTGTTTTTCATTATGCCTGCCAAGACAAACAACTTCAATGTGGAAACCCTGAAAGGCCAGGCAGTGCGAAAGCAGCTCTGGTAATCTCAAGCACTAAGTGTAAAGGGTTATTTTTATGTGCATGATTTCTGATATAGATTACTGAACTGTTGTTTTCCTTAAGATTAGTATAGCACAAATACTACTTGATTCTCTTCTCATGGGCTATGATGCTAGATTATGTAATGGCTACACAACTGGGTTACAATAAAAACTTTGGAATAGGCTGCCACTGAAGGATAAAGCCTCTATAGAACTCTTTAAAGATGCGTTGTATTTAAAAATATATATTATGCAAATAAAAACATGGCAAAGTAAACAAATTAGTATAATGACCTCTTATATGCCCATAGCCTATATTCAACAATTTTCAACACATTGTCAATCTTGTTACATCTATGCCTGTATCCACTCCTCCTCTTAGCCCTTGGCCCTACCCTAAATATCATCAAGCAAAAAAAAAAAAAAAAGTTAAACCATGTGGGCTGGTCAGGGTTCTGCTGCCTCAGCTCTGGAGGTTTTAACTCAAACTAAATTGGCAAATCCAAAGATAATAGGGGAGTCTATACAAAAGAGAACTGTAATTTTAACAATGCACTAACAAAACAACAGTGGTATCATGATGAATAAAGACTTAAAATTGTGACACTGTTTAATTTATAGATTTTTTTTCCCCAATCAGGGACATTGCACATTCTGTGAAGGAAAAGTTTGGAAGGAAACTCTATGATGCTTTATTAAGGTAGGTGTTTGGAACATTTAAATGTCACATTCCAACTTAACAGTTTTAATGGTATAATATATTTATGTTGTTCTGAATATAAAGAAATTCATAACCTTTGAAGATGTGGACATAGTAGCAGTAGGTTTTCTTTTATCTTTCATCTGACAAACTCTTGTAAACAAAGGCTTTACAAATGAGAACATATTTATATATGCAGATAGGCTCTCATTCAGTGAAAATCTTGTTAAATGTTAGTATGCCAATCTGAAGCTAAGAGTTCATGAAGTTTTAAGTCAAAGTATATATTGACTTAATATACTAATTATATTGACATAATTAAATCAGCATATATTTATTAACCAAACATGTTAATGAATATTAATCAACAATAAATATTACTGAGTATGTGTTTATTTAATAAATAGTAAATAAGATATGTAATTTACAGATATAATAAAGACTAAATAAAATCAAATTTAAATGTATTATAACCTAATAATAGTAAAATACATGATTTTTTCTGTGATTTTAAGAGAAAACTATGTTGTCTCCTGACCCATGATAGTAGGTGAACATCATTTCTCTTTAGCAGTAAAAGTATCAACTTATAGATGGATAAGTTTTGGCCACTCTAGAATGTAGTACTCAGAAATGGGCAAAACATAATGAGAGTGTCCCCTGATGGTGAACATGAATGCTAAAAAATCAATTTTGATTTTTTAATGCTATTTTTAAAATCCTCACCTGAGGATATGCTTATTGATTTGAGAGAGAGAGAGAGAAAGAGAGAGAGAGAGAGAGAGAGAGAGAGAGAGAGAATATTGAAGTGTGAAGCAACGATTGGTTGCCTCCTGTATGAGCCTCAACACTCCAACCATCTGAGCCATCTGGTTGGGGCAATGCTATCTTTTATCAAACTTCTTCAGGAATTTGTCTGTAGCTTCATCTGGAAACTATGTTTATTTTTATTTTTAAAGTGCTTAGAACAGTACCTGACACAAAGGAGCACTGAATTAGTGCCAATTGTTTTATTATTAACATTGTTTTTCCCACAGAGGAGAAATTCCTGATATGAACAATATTTTGGATCGAGATGATCTAACAATAATGAAAAGAGCCATCTTTTCAACTCAGGTAGTAAAGAAAAAAGTACCTATCACTTCCCATTGTTAAAATCAATGTATTCAATATTTTAATTTATTGGAATGGGCTAATTGGAGAAATTTTTAAACTCAAGAACTAGAAAGTCATTCTTCTGTATTCACCTAAATGTCAACTTTATGTTCTCTTTTATGAGTGGTTCATAAAAGAGATCGGATACAGGGCCTGTCTATATCCAGTTTAAAAACTTATTTTATACTTACTTAGCAGGAAAGATGCTATGATCCCAAGAGTTTTCCCAGAGCAAGGCTCATCCATTGCATTCTGGGTGTGCCGACCCCTATGATTTCCCCAAATGCAGAAAACTCAACTTCATAATTTGTGGGAGTGAGGGAGTATATTTGCACTCTCCCATGGCACTAATAATTAATAATAATAATAATTTGGAACCATTATATCCAATTGAAAAGCAGTATATGTTGCAATGACAATAAAAACCCAATTTTTTCAAAAAGCAAAGAATTTTGAGTTACAGTAGAGATAATGTGAATGTTTTTCAGACAAGTAGAATGATTACAAAGAAGAAAGGTAAGTGTTGTGTTAGGCATACAGCAAACTCTTGCCACAATAGTGAGGGATCAGACACTGGATCATAGCTCCACTAAAGGATTTAAGAAAGGAGCTCCTCTCGAGGCAAGATGTTAGGACATCCATATCCCAAGTAAATCCCAGGAGCAGGCAAGATGTCTTGGCCTTTTTTTTTTTTAAATATATTTTTTATTGATTTCAGAGAGGAAGGGAGAGAGAAAGAAAGAGTTAGAAACATCAATGATGAGAGTAAATCCCTTGATCGGCTGCCTCCTGCATTCCCCCCACTGGGGATTGAGCCCACAACCAGGCATGTGTTCTTGACCGGAATAGAACCTGGGACCCTTCAATCCGCAGGCCAACATTCTATCCACTGAGCCAAACCAGCCAGGGCTATCTTGCTGCAGGTAAAAAACAAAAGTAGCACGTGTTCACCATATACAAAGGCAGTGCTTGAACCCATTTTCCTCCTCTGAAACACACAAAACTTAGGCATCCTCATTAGTGTCCTCTCAAAAGACTGGAGGAAGATTGTATGACATGTTGCCAATGACCTATTGTTGAAATTAGTCACATTAATTCTTTCCATAATTGACATTTTCTTCCATTACTTCAGCGACAGTCTTTGCCTCCAGTGACCACTCACAACATGATGGAGGACTCCACTGACCCCATCCTCAGCACCATTAGACGGATTGGACTTTTCAACAGCCGCACAGACAGAGTTAAGGTAGAACTAATTGTTTCTGTAGGTCACTTCAAGTTGACATAGAATGTATTTACTGAGAATTTATTAGAAGCCTCCCTTGTTTGTTTTCTAAAGGAAATTAATTTTGTTTCCTCTCTTGAGTAATTAGAATATAATGACTATTTTGGTATCATTCTTGAGAACTAAAGAATATTTATGGCTTTGATTAGTAATTCTAGCATTTATGTTCACTGAACAATCTGTTAGTAAGCATAAGGGGGTTATCTACTTTTTAATGATTTAAATATTTTCTAAGAATTAATTAACAAATCTCTGAGATTGCATGAATTATCTTTGTTTCTTTCTGATAATGTTCAACTTAAAGGGAAAATATGAGAAGTTTCCAGTTTTAAAGAATGTGGCTAATGATGTTTTTATGCAATTTTCTATAGACCAATTTATACTTTTGAATCTTTGAGTTTCTACAATGACCAGGCACAGTGCTCGATGTGTGAATAAGACCTGGTTTCTACCACTATGGTGCCTAACCTCTCTGATGTTTACTGAGGGCCTATTTGTGCCAGGCATTTGCTAAGTGTGGTTGGCAATGGTGAACATGTTGACAAATAATTGCTTAACCCTACTCAATTTCATTCACCAATATTCAAGATCAAGGTGTCGCAAGCTTTTACCAATCTTTTCAAAGGTTTCTCTTTCCCTTCTTTCTTTCACCTTTAGCAGAAGACATAATTGAGAATTTAAAAGTATAAACTCCCTCAGTATCCCTCTACACTAGCCTCAACTATAAATTTTTTTAGCTATCTGGGTTCCTTTCCTTGAGGTTCTAAGGATTTTTATAGGATCTCATTCCCTCCCACATTCTTAGGGAACTTAGCCTATTTACCCCCTCTTATAGTGTAGAAAATAAAAGATAACTCTTTTCCTTGCTGTTTACAAATATTCTTTGAATTTCTCTACAGTAAAAAACAACTTTGTCTTAACCTGGTCTCCTTTTGATGTTTTAAATGTTTCTATCTTTCCTGTTCTGCAAAATTTTTTGAAAAAAATGATCTATTCTTATATTCACTTTTTATCTTTTATTAAGTCCTTGATGTACACTTGAGTGGATGTAGTGGAAGGAGACAAATTAAGGACTCACTGCAACAGTACAGGTGAGCGTGGCTGAAAGCCCCTTACAAAGGCCATGTCAAATGTCCTGGAGAGGATGAAACAATGGGAGAAGCAGTTGCACAAAGAAAAGATCATGCTTAGTGGCCAATGGACATTAGAAGTGAGACAGAGAAAGAAGGCAAGAATAATAGCTGCCTGGCTTCAGTATCTAACCAATAATTTCTAAAAACCAAAGAAAAGCTTTAACAGAAATTGTTTTGAGAGTCATCTGAACTGAGTTCAGTTTTTGGTAGAATGACTATGAGTGACATATGAGATATTCAAGTTGAGATGTTACTTGGAAAACATAGGCCTGGGGTGACAAGGAAGTTGTAAACAAAGCTACCAGACCATGGACAGTAGTGGGGACCAGGGAATGACCACCATGCCATGTTGGAAAACAAAGTTGAATGAAAGAAGATTTAAGAGAAGGATTATAAGACGAAAAGTCAGGGAAAGAGAGAGCAGAGAATTAGAAAAGGAAAATATTGCAGAAATCAAGAAGAAATTTTCTAGCTATTTATAAAATGTTCCATGCTGTGTTAGCCTTTTTATTTCAAATATATTCTACACACATACACATACATATACACACACACACATGCACACATGCATATATGTATGTATATTGCTCTGTACCATACAATTATGAGTGATTTGTCTTCTCTCCTTTGTGTTTCAACACTTAGCATACCTTCTATAATAAATAATCCGGTTACAAGTTTTTCCCTGGAAATGTAGGATTGTCTCTGCCAAGGATGCCCCTTCCTTTAAGTGTTTCAGCCCATTGGATCCACAGAGACTCATCACATAGTATATTAACAGTAGCTTGGCCTTCTCATATAATTTACTTTCAATCGGTGCTTCTCATTTTATTTACCTGTATATATAATCCTTGCCTCTCAGAAAGAAAAATAGTGGGGCAAGAAAGCCTCTTATTTTCCTGTAGATTTCTGTTTTTCTTAGAAACTTTTATGTCCTACCATATTTTTGAGTCTTCCTCTGACAACCTGTCTTTGCCTGGCACTTGTTATGTGCAGTAAATATAGGTAGACCTGAGGATGTGGGTGGGTGGAAAGGAGAGATGAGGCTGGTTTGCTTTGCTCTTGGGATGACTGTGACTTGAGGTCCTTTGAAGTTTTGAATAAAGTATACTTTGCTGATCCTATGTTGTTTTTTTTTTAAGTGTGATAACAGTGAGGCAACTTCCCAGAACTGGACAAGAACCTCATAGAATGAGCATACTAAACACTTTCATGCCCCTGTGTCATTGCTGACTAATGTGATTCTCTCTTTCTGAAATACCCTTATCTCAGTCATTCTAGCTATTGCTTTGGGATCCAACTCAAAAGTCATCTCTTACTTGCACTTTTCCTTACTGTACACTCATGTACTCCAGACAGAACATGTCTTTCCTTAACTGCATTCCTAAGCCTACTGAAACTAATGGGATGATCACATTGAATATATATATATATATAATCTATCCCTTTCTCCAGAGGGACTGAGTTATTTGAGGCGGTGATCATGTCTCATATTTTTTTCTTTGTTTTATCCTCTGAGCAGCAGACACTAAGACAGGACTAGACACGCTTGTTGGAAGAAATGTGTGAAGGATAAAGAGGTGAGAGCATGAGCAGGCGGGGAGGTGCAGTCAGATACTACAAAGAAAGCAGGAAGGAAGGGGCGGTAAGAAGAGCCACAGACAGCAGCCTGTTTCTCAAACAGTCTCAGCCTTTTTTGTTGTTGTTTTTTAAAGAAATGAAAGTCAAATGTAATTAACAAAAAACTAGAATTCTAAATGAGGAACAAATACATGAAAATATACACACATAGCAGCACCATGCAGTGACTCAAAAAGGGCGAAAGCAGTGGACCAAGACAACTCAAGATGGCTTGTCAGTTAGTGGAAAAAACACATACACATGGTGCGGATGTGCCCACAAAAAGAAACAAAAAAACAAGAAGAAAGTTTTCAAAGGCTAACCCAAATTCATCTTATTTTACAATACTTCCTTTCTTAATACAAAAGATGTCTCTGTGTGGGTGTGTTGTGGTTTGCTGTTGTCCTATTTTTAAATATATTAGTGTTACTACATACAACATTTTGCTGTATTTAGGAGCCTTTTCTTGATCTTTCACTTACCAAAACAGTTTCAAACAGATGGTTGCCTTATTCTATGAGCAGCTGGATGCGACCATTTTAATGGGGATTCATATAAACAGCAACAGGGATACCCCACACAAAAGTTACCCATTAAAATAATCACCCACTGGGTAGAGGTGGGTTGGCACTAGTACCCATGTCTGTTTGTCTACGGGCCAGGAGCAGCTGCTATGGTGGATCTAGAGTGGATGCAGTTGGGGCTGTCAGTCAAGGTCCCCAGTCCAGGATATATTAAAGGAAATCTGAACAGCAAATTCAGGACGGCTTCATGTCTAAAGAAGGCAAGATACCAAGTCCTTAAAGATGGAACTCACACTGTCAGGCTTCAAATCTCTGCCACTTATTCAGTTTATAAATTACTTAATCTGCCTGTACCTCTATCTTCTCATCTTTAAAATGATAACATGGGCCCGAATTCATAGAATTGTTGTGGGTTTAATAAAGTAATAGATGTTGCATTTAGTACAATATTGGCACACAGGCAAGGCCTAATGAAATTAGCTTTTATTTGTACTTAGTCCAGTAGAAGATGGAAGATTTGTCTTTCCTGCAGGATTTGAAAAGAAAATGTTTTATCAAAGAGATGTCAAGAGAGCTATATCTTTTTTTTATTATTTAATAAATCTTTATTGTTCATATTATTACATTTGTTTCTCTTCTCCCCCCAAAGCTCCTCCCTACTCATCTCCCATCCCTCCCTCTGCCCTTACCTCCAACCGCATTGTCCTCATCCATAGGTGTAAGATTTTTGTCCAGTCTCTCCCTACACACCCATCACCTTTTTCCCCCTGAGAATTGTCAGTCCACTCCCTTTCTGTGCTCCTGATTCTATTATATTTACCCGTTTATTCTGTTCATCAGATTTTTAATTCACTTGATTTTTAGATTCACTTGTTGATAGATATGGATTTGTTGTTCATAATTTTTATCTTTATCTTTTTCTTCTTCCTCTTCTTAAGGAGTACCTTTCAGCATTTCATATAATACTGGTTTGGAGTTGATGAACTCCTTTAGCTTCTTCTTCTCTGTGAAGCTCTTTATCTGCCCTTCAATTCTGAATGATAGCTTTGCTGGGTAGAGTAATCTTGGTTGTAGGTTCTTTCTATTCATCACTTTTAATATTTCTTGCCACTCCCATCTGGCCTGCATAGTTTCTGTTGAGAAATCAGCTGACAGTCGTATGAGCGATCCCTTGTAGGTAATTAACTGTTTTTCTCTTGCTGCTTTTAATATTCTCTCTTTGTCTTTTGCTCTTGGTATTTTAATTATAATGTGTCCTGGTGTGGTCCTCTTTGGATTCCTTTTATTTGGGGTTCTGTGTGCTTCCTGGACTTGTCAGTCTATTTCTTTCACCAGATGTGGGAAATTTTCAGTCATTATTTCTTCAAATAGGTTTTCACTATCTTGCTCTTTCTCTTCTTCTGGCATCCCCATAATTCAGATACTGGTACACTTGAAGTTGTCCCAGAGGCTCCTTACATTTTTTTATTCTTTTTCTTTTTTCTTTTCCAGTGGAGTGTTTTTTGCTTCTTTGTATTTTCAAATTTTTGACTTGATTCTTGCTTTCCTCTAGTCTGCTGTTAGGCCTCTGTATAATATTTTTTGTTTCAGTCAGTTTATGTTTAATTTCTAGTTGGTCCCTTTTCATCTCCTCTTGAGTCTTGCTAAATTTATCCATCTTTTCTGGAAAATTCTTGAAAAACCTTATAACCATTGTTTTGAACTCTATATCCAGTCATTTTTTTTCCTCCATTTCTTTTGTTTGTGATCTGTTCCTTTGTCTCTGCATTTTTACATAGCCGGGAGAACTTCTGTGTTGGAATCAGCCTTATGATACAAGACTTGCAAAACTGCAAAAGCCTCTCTGTTGAGCTTGGATGGGGTGGAGTCTCAGGCCTTAGCAGAGACAGCCTTGGCTTCCAGTCAGCCCCGCCCTATGCAGCCCCTGGGTCTCAAGTGTCTCTCTGTAATCGTTGTAGCCCTTTCTGTGCTCACATGCGTGTGTGCCTCTGGACCTCTGCCTTTCCGGTTCCCTTGCGCTCTGGGACCTGTATGAGTCTGAGTCCACAGGGTCTCACCCAAAACTGGGGTTCACTGTAGTTAGAAGTGGTACAGTTTGGAGGCTCTGTCTCCAGAGGCACAATCAGCAGTCCATCCTCTCTGAACGCATTGGTGTGCGCACCCCCAGACTTCTGCCCTTTTGCGGCTCCCCTACATTTCCATGCACTCCTCCCCGATATGAGTCTCTCCTGGAACTGGGGTTCAGTGCAGTAGGATAAAGGGTTCAGTGCAGTTGGGAGTCTCTGTCTCTCTCCTGCCAGAGGAAGCCAGCCAGGCACTCTGGCGCCCGTCCACGCACGCATCTCAGTACCTCAACTTTTTGCAGCTTTTCTGAGCCTCTGTGAACCCCTCTCTTTCCTTCTAGTTGTAGAATTTTCACTCAGCCAACTATCCTGTGGTTCTGGATGATGTCTGTTCTGTCTTTTTGTTGTAGTTTTGAAATTGTTATGCGAGGTGGCAGTTTAGGTGTTCACCTATGATGCCATCTTGGTTTCTCTCTGAAAGCTAGATCTTGATGGGTGAGCAGAAGTTTAACTGCAAATAACAGGAAGGAGGGCTCACCCAGCAGAAGCAGATGAAAAGGCTTAGAGATACAATAGCACATGGCTTACAAGTGAATGGAGGAGGAAATTCATCTCATACAAATTGTTTTATGAGTTAAACTCATCAGTATTTTGAGATATTCATTTATATCATAAAGCAAACACATACATGCAAAAGAAATAAAAAGAATAAGCCTTCCTGCCGAAACCAGTTTGGCTCAGTGGATAGAGCGTTGGCCTGCGGACTGGGGGGGTCCCGGGTTCGATTCCAGTCAAGGGCATGTACATTGGTTGTGGGCGCATCCCCAGTGGGGGGCATGCAGGAGGTGGCTGATGGATGTCTCTCTCTCATTGATGTTTCTAGCTTTCTATCCCTCTCCCTTCCTCTCTGTGAAAAATCAATAAAATATATTAAAAAAAAAAGAAAAAGAAGAAGAATAACCCTTCCTAACAATATATCCTCACAGCACTGAGATAAAGGTTGGTCAGTTCAGAATTATGTATTGTGTTTTATTAATAACTAGAGGCCCAGTGCACAAAATTCGTGCATGGGGGTGGATGTTCCTCAGCCCAGCCTGCACCCTTTCCAATCTGGGACCCCTCGGAGAATGTCCAACTTCTGGTTTAGGCCCAATCCTAGGGATTGGGCAGTCAGACATCCCTCTCACAATCTGGGACCACTGGCTCCTAAATACTCACATGCCTGCCTGCCTGATTGCCCTAACTGCCCCCCTGCCGGCCTAGTCACTCCCAAATGAACTCCCCCACTGGCCAGATCACCCCTTACCGCCTCCCCCACCAGCCTGGTTGCCCCTCACTGCTCCCTCCCCTCCACTGGCCTGGTTGCTCCCCCTGTGGACCTGGTTGCCCCACCCAGCCTGCTATGTGGTTGTTTGGTTGTTTGGTCGCCTCTCACTAACCCTGCTGCCAACCTGGTTGTCCCACACAGCATACTGCTCAGATGTTTGGTTGCCTTCTCACCAACCCCCCTGCCGGCCTGGTAACCCCTAACTGCTCCCCGCTCCCCTTATTCCCCCTCACAGACCTGGTCGCCCCATGCAGTCTGCTATTTGGTCATTTGGATGCCCTCACTAACCCCCCTCCTGGCCTAGTCACCCCACACAGCCTGTTTGGTACAGTTGCGCTGGTTGCTTAGGCTTTTAATGTTACAAATATCCTTTAAAAACTTGACATTATTAGTAACTCAAGGTCTGTGCTAATAATATAAGCCCTATTTGATTGCCTGTATATTTATAGACTTCTATAGAGTAGTTCCTAACTCTCAGAGTGAACTGACAAGTTTTTTATAGAAATGTGACCATTTGATTCAGGAAACGTTGCAGATTATTTTGACTTTGAATTTATCCTCTGTCAGCAGTGGGGTATAATGAGAAAAGCCTAGACTGCAGATTCTAGGTCATCACCCTGTACTGACACTGAGAAAGTAACTAACTTCCTGGGAACTTACTTCCCCCCTAAGATAAATGCAGTCAAACAAGTGTTAGTTCATTTGTTTTTCCCTTACTGATCCAGGGCTTGCCAGAAGCCAGGTGCCCTGCTGGGGGCTTTTGTATACAGGATCTCATTTAATCTCCTGTCACCCCTCACCCCCATAACTTTGGGCTGACTTCTAATATCCTTTCTTCCACCTTGGGCTTCTGTAATCGCCTGTTTTAGGGCCCAGAGCAGCTGTCTTCTTATTTTAGTCATTTGATCACTCTGTTTGGCTGGGGATAAAACAAACAGGCCATGGTGTTTTCGTGATCCAAAATGGGCTTTGGAGAGTACAAGTTTTCCTCAGTGTGGACATGCCAAATAGGTACAATGCCCTTTAATCCCCTTTCCTAATATATGCCAAGAGAATATAATGGGTTGTGGATTTGATGGTTGCCCAGACAGTCATATCTGTGTTTGTGGTCTCTTTTCCTAGTATAATAATAGAAACTCAAATCATGCTTTCTAGAAAAAAAAATCTTATTCATTTTTACTTTATCAATGTGCTATTCTTGTGATTGAATAAATCATTTTTATGCTACTGGTTTTGGATATTTACCATCTAATTTTCTCTTAAGTTTAATATATCTCCTATTTATGAACCTACTGATAAATGTAACCAATGTCTATAAAGTCTTAGTTTCCTTACTTCTAAAATTAGGACATTGAGAATGTCTGTTCTACTCATCTCACAATGTTGCAAAGAAAATTATTTGTAATGTATAAAGTATCATATAAAACTAATGTTATCAGTATTGCTATCTATCCAAATTAGGGTTTTTTTTTTTCAAAGCAATCTCTTTGGGAGAATATAGACTTATTTTGTGAATAAAAAATAAAAAGTGGCGGGTACTTGTTAAAGTTTCCTTTTTCCTCTTTCTCTCTTTTCCTTTTCCTTCACAAACAATTCAGTTTGAAAGCCATTAGGTGGGGCAACACAAGGCAGGAATCTGTACTCACCGGTAGTCCAGAGAAAGGAGTCAGAGCCCAACCTGGGGGAAGGGCCACATAGTGGGGAGCAGCTGAGCTGTGGAGTCAAATGCGGTGAGGCGGGTGTCTGTCCCCTAAGGCAATGGCAGTGGAAGGACACGAGTTAAATAAATTAAATAGAGGGCAACTGTCTCAGTCCATTCGGGCTACTAGCAAAATATGACTGAATAGGCGGCTTACAAACAACAGACATTTATTTCAATTCTGTAAGCTAGGCGGTCCAAGACCACATTACTAGTGTGGTTGAGTACTTGTGAAGGCCCCTTTTCTGGTCCAGAGATGGAGGCTGTGTCCTCACATGGGGGAAGGGGCCAGGGATTTTCCCCACCCCTTTTATAAGCACTACTATATAATATATAGATATAGATATAGATATAGATATAGATATAGATATAGATATAGATATAGATATAGATATATAGATAAAATAATATAAAGTGCTGGAGGCTAATTCTAGCAGGTCATAATTATGCTAGAAGTTCATCAGAAGGCTGATGGATCTTAGGGCTTTAGCAGGGCCGAAAATCTGCATATTATTACCTGCTGCTGGAACAGCTGTAGGCATTTCCCCTAACCCAGTGGTCAGAAAACTGTAGCTCATGAGCCACATGCGGCTCTTTGGCCCCTTGAGTATGGTTCTTCTTCTTTTTTTTAATTAAATCTTTATTGTTCAGATTATTACATTTTTTTCTCTTTTTTCTCCTCCATAGCTCCCCTCCACCCGGCTCCCACCCTTCCCTCTACCATTACCTCCCTCTCGTTGACCTCATCCATAGGTGTATGATTTTTGTCCAGTCTTTCCCTGTACACCCCTCACCCCTTTCCTCCTGAGAATTATCAGTCCACTCTCTTTCTGTCCTCCTGATTCTATTATATTCACCAGTTTATTCTGTGATCAAATTTTTAATTCTCTTAATTTTTAGATTCACTTGTTGATAGATACATATTTGTTGTCCCTAATTTTTTATCCTTTACCTTTTTCTTCTTTCTCTTCTAAAAGAGTACCTTTCAGCATTTCATATAATACTGGTTTGGAGTTGATGAACTCCTTTAGCTTTTCCTTATCTGTGAAGCTCTTTATCTGCCCTTCAATTCTGAATGATAGCTTTGCTGGATAGAGTATCCTTGGTTGTAGGTTCTTGCTATTCATCACTTTGAATATTTCTTGCCACTCCCATCTGGCCTGCATTGTTTCTGTTGAGAAATCAGCTGACAGTCGTATGGGCGATCCCTTGTAGGTAATTAACTGTTTTTCTCTTGCTGCTTTTAATATTCTCTCTTTGTCTTTTGCTCTTGGTATTTTAATTATGATGTGTCTTGGTGTAGTCCTCTTTAGATTTCTTTTATATGGGGTTCTGTGTGCTTCCTGGACTTGTAAGTCTATTTCTTTTACCAGATGTGGGAAGTTTTCAGTCATTATTTCTTTAAATAGGTTTTCAGTATCTTGCTCTCTCTCCTCCTCTGGCACCCCCACAATTCTGATGTTGGTACGCTTGAAGCTGTCCCAGAGGCTCCTTACATTATGTTCACATTTTTGGATTCTTTTCTCTTCTAGCTTTTCCAGTTGAGTGTTTTCTGGTTCTTTATATTTCAAATTTTTGACTTGATTCTTGCCTTCCTCTAGTCTGCTGTTAGGTGTCTGAATAATATTTTTTATTTCAGTCAGTGTATGTTTAATTTTTAGTTGGTCCTTTTCCATCTCTGGTTGGATCTTTTCCATCTCTAGTTGGTTCTTTTTCATCTCTTCTTGGGACTCGCTAACTTTATCCAATTTTTCTAGGATATTCTTGAAAAATCTTATAAGCATGGTTTTGAACTCTATATCCAGTCGTTTGTTTTGCTCCATTTCTTTTGTTTTGTGATCCCTTCCCTTGTCTCAGCATTTTCACTATGCCGGGAGAACTTCTGTGTTGGATTCAGCCTTATGATACCAGACTTGCAAAACTACAGAAGCCTCTCTGTTGAGCTTGGGATGGGTGGAGTCTCAGGGCTTAATGGACTGCCTTGCCTTCCAGTTGGCCCTGCCCTCTTGGGTGCCTGAGTCTCATGTGACTGGGTAATCGCTGGAGCGGTCCCTGTGCTCTCTTGCAGTGCCTCTAGACTGCAGCCCCTCTGGTTCCCCTTCGCTCTGGGACCATATGAGTCTGGGTCCCCAGGGTTTCGCCCGAAACTGGGGTTTAGTGGAGTTAGAAGTGGCACAGTTGGAAGGGTCTATCTCCCACCCACTAGTGAAAGCCAGCGGCACAATCAGCAGTCGGTCCTCTGCACGCAGTGCAGTGAGCGTCACCAGACTTCTGATCTTTTGCGAGTCCCCTAAATTTCCGCGCACCTCTCCCTTTTCACAGTCCAAACTCCCCCCATGTGAGTTTCAGCTGGATCTGTGGTTTAGTGTCATAGGATAAGAGGTTCAATGCCGTTGAGAGTCTCCGTCTCCCTCCCACCAGAGAAAGCCAGCCAGGTACTCTGGCACCCGCTCTCTCCATGCGCGCGTCTCTGTACCTCAGTTTTTTGCAGCTACTCTGGGTCTCTGTGAGCCCCTCTCTTTCCTTCTAGTTGTAGAATTTCCACTCAGCCAGCTTTCCTGTGGTTCTGGATGATGTCCGTTCTGTCTTTTAGTTGTAGTTTTGAAATTGTTGTGCGAGGCAACCGTGTAGGTGTTTACCTATGCCGCCATCTTGGATTTTCTCCGAGTATGGCTCTTCTACAAAATACCATGTGCGGGTGCGCATATACAGTGAGACTGAAACTTCGTGGCCCATGCCCAGAAGTTGGTTTTTGGCTCTCAAAAGAAATTTCAATCGTTGTACTGTTGATATTTGGCTCTGTTGACTAATGAGTTTGCCGACCACTGCCCTAACCTGATAATCTTTTCCTGTTTATCAGCATTTATCTGTTTGCCTTCCTAAAAGGCCAATGTGTTTCCCAGAAAATAAAAAACCGTGGGTCTGGACATTTGGAGAGCCCACTTCACTAGAAGGTGGAGCCTCCCCTGGTTCCCCCATGCCTCCCAAATTTATATTTCATGTCTAGTCTCTTTGTTCAATTTACGTGCAGCCCTTCTCCAGATTCCTGAATCCTTGCAGCTGCAAAAAGTCCCCCAGCAATAAACATATATTAACTAGAGGTATGGTGCACGAAATTTGTACACGGGGGTGGGGAATCCTTCAGCCCAGCCTGCATACCCTCTAATCTGGGACCTCTCAAGGGATGTTAGACTGCCCGTTTAGGCCAGATCCTAAACAGGCAGTTGGATATCTCTCTGAAAATCCAGGACTGCTGGCTCCCAACTGCTCACCTGCCTGACTTCCTGATTGCCCCTAACTGCTTTTGCCTGCCAGCCCGATCACCCCCTAACCACTTCCCTGCCAGCCTGATTGATGCCTAACTGCTCCCCTGCCAGCCTGGTTACCCCTAACTGCCCTCCCCTGCAGGCATGGGTCCCCCCAACTGCCCTTCCCTGCAGGCCCGGTAGCCCCCAACTTCTCTTGCAGGCCTGGTCCCTCCCAACTGCCCTCCCCTGCTGGCTTGATTGCCCACAACTGCCCTCCCTTAGAGGCCTGGTCCTCGCCAACTGCCCTCCCCTGCTGGCCATCTTATGGTGGCCATCTTGTGTCCACATGGGGACAGGATCTTTTAACCACATGAAGGCAGTCATCTTGTGTGTTGGAGTGATGGTCAATTTGCATATTACTCTTTTATTAGATAGGATAGAGGCCTGGTGCATGGGTGGGGGCCAGCTGATTTGCCCTGAATGGTGTCCTGGATCAGGGTGGGTGTTCCCTTGGGGCATGGGGTGGCCTGGGCGAGGGGCCTGTGGTGGTTTGCAGTCTGGCTATGCCCCCAGCAACCCAAGCAGAGGTCCTGGTATCTGAAATTTATTTATATTCTACAATTGAAACTTTGTAGCCTGGAGTGGAGCCAAGCAAGCCTTCTGCTCACACAACCATTGAAACTTTGTTGCCTTAAGCGGAGGCCTGGGCCACCAGGGTTTGCAAAAACTTGGCTTCCTCCATTGCCAGGGGCAACCCAAGCTTTTCTCTGGCTCTCTCTGTGGCTGTAGCCATCTTGATTGGGTAAATTTGCATACTCGCTCTGATGGGCTGATGGGCATGGCTGGTGGGTGAGGCTAGTGGGTATAGTCGAGGTATGGTCAATTTGCATATTACTCTTTTATTAGATAGGATAATATATTTAATATAATATATAATTAAATAGTATAGTTAATATTTAATGATAGTATAATATACTTAATATGAGATAAGATCCTATCTTGACCGTACCTCCGCTACAGAAGGAGTAGTAGAATCCATAAAGAAGGAGTAGTAGAATCCATTCTTTTGGGGACCAGTTAGATAGCTATTCTATTCAACTTTCAGCCATGCTGTCTTGTCTCCACAGGCCGTGCAGTCACAGAACAGGCTCATACCAGTGGACAAGAGCTAATTGTTACATTTTGTGAACTAGTTTTAAACAAAGCCATTGGTAAAAAGTAAATTTTATAAATGTAAAAATAAATTAATTACAGTAAAAAAAAAGTAATGCTCAAAACCCACCACCTTCTTATTGTTTACCACACTTTACTATTACCTATGCCCTTGGGGTTATTTATGACCCAAAGCAGTGAGATCTTATTGGTAGTCTAAAATTGGCCATGGTGGAGTATTTATGGAGTGAAAATAGGTGAACACTACACATCCTATCTTGACCGTACCTCCACTACACTCACAAGCCATGCCCACCAGCCACACCCCAGCCAATCAGAGTGAATATGCAAATTAACCCAATTAAGATGGCTACGGCCACAGAGCAAGCAGGAGGAGCAGGAGAGAGGTTGGCGATGGAGGAAGCCAAGCTTTCCTTACACCCTGGCCAGCGCTTAAAGCAACATGTCTTTATGTATTGATTGTATAGATTTAAGAAAGTGGTAGAGAAATGTTAATAATGAAGATAAAACTAAAATGGGTGTCATATAGTTGGAAAGATGCAGTATGTGACCTTTTCATATTAGTTTCTTTCACTTAGTAATATGCATTTAAGTTTCCTTCATGTATTTTCATGGCTTGATAGCACATCTTCCATCATCTGGATGTACCATAGTTTATTAATCCTTTCACCTACTTAAGAACATCTTGATTGCTTCTAAGGTTTAACAATTATGAATACATTTGATAACAGACATCTGTATGAAAATTTTTTCCTGTACGTTTTTATGGTTTGGAAATTGTATATTATAAAGATATCTTTTTTGTCAGTAAAATTGACAATAAATTTATGTACAAATACATACTTATACTTCTGATTTTTGGTGTTTGAACAGTTTCCCAAACTGTTAAAGGCTGTGTTAAACACTAGCTTTTCCTCTGAGTGAAAGATATATATTAGAGGTCTGAAGCATGAATTCGTGCATGGGTGGGGTCCAGCCAGCCTAGCCAGGGGGCAGGACATGGGTGGTTGGCCGGCATGCCTGCTGGTCAAACTCCTGGTCAAAGGGAAAATTTGCCTATTAATCTTTTATTATATAGGATATACACTGAGTGGCCAGATTATTATGCATTCAGAGATCATAATAATCTGGCCACTCGGTGTAGTTTAGCATGAGAACAACGATGGCATGCAAACTCCCTATCCTCCAGTCTAGACCTTGGAGTCTGAGGGAAAGACAGTCCACAGAGTAGATACTGACACAGAATGTTGAGAACAGAAAAGAAGCCCCCAGGCTTTTTTCTCCCCTGAATTTAGAACACAAGGATTTTACAGTATTATAATAACCAAATTGTAGGCCTTTTTTTTTTTTTTTGGCTTTAATTGTTTTTCTCCCTATTTTTTCTCATCAGAATTTTCCTTTTTTAGGTGATTCTGCACCCAGAATTCCTCTCCTCCACCAGTCCCTTGTTACCCATGGATTATGAAGAGTTCGTCCGAGGTTGTCACCTTGGAGTATTTCCGTCATACTATGAACCATGGGGTTATACTCCAGGTATGTGACATGTATAGATGTGGGATGTTTTGGAATTTATTTCAAGCAGATAAGTGTGATATTCCAAGTTGACAGTTAATTTACTATTGGATAGAGAAGTACAAAACCAAAGCTTAAGTGACTGAGGGAATGTGGGAGATCACTAATATCAAGGTAAAGAGAATGTTTTTTAACTCATGGCAGACTTTCCAGAAAAATGTCGCTTTACAAGGACAAAGTTAGACTTCACCTCAAATGATAGAGGAGTTACATCTAGTTTTTAAGGTGTTATAAAACATAATTAGATGAAAGAAACAGTTTGGGAAATACTTCATAGTGAATGAGTCATTCTGTTTTGAATTAACCCAAGGAAGTTGGCCACTTCCATCAGACCTATAATTACAGGAATAATGAAACCTCTGGTGCTATAAGGTTGGTGTTAGCGTATTAGATAAATCTCTAATTTTTTAAAAGAATAATCGTTTTATGTGACACTAACTCTAATTCATTCCAGAAAGTATTCATTAAAGTTTGTGCTTTGAGAAAGCACAATGAATATAAGCGCTTATTTAATTAAAGTCACTGAATGAACATATACTGAGCTTATATGGATACTGGCATTTTACTACATCTGTGTTAATAAGTACTTAATAAAAATAAGAGTCTGTTAAGTTTCATATAAGTGTAGATACAATTTTTCTAGGGAGGAGTTCCTGAGTCTTTATCAAATTCTCAAATGGATCAATAATCTCATTCCACTACCCTTCTCCATCCTAAGTTAGGAAACCACTGCTCTCTAGAGATAAACCAAGAAAAAAATACTTGCAGAGCAGGAGAAAGGGCCACTGTTTAAATTGTGTCACTTCATGGGTAATGGGGAAATCTCTTTTTTTTTTACCCAACCCCACTAGCCAACCAAGAGCTATTCCACAATCAAATACAATGTCTTTGTTAAAAATGCAGATATTCCTGAGAATGGTAATATTCACAAGACATATCTGATATTTTCTGAAAAAAACAGAAACAAAAACAAACAAATTTTGACCAAAAGTAGAGAGGACTGAGAGAGACAATGTGTTCACAGAGCACCTGAGAAAATAAAAGAGATTTGTGTGGAGGAAGATTTCAAAAACATGTCCAAAATATTTACCTGCCCCATTAACTTGCCAAATACATAGAAATGGAGTGAAAAGCAAAACTAGTACTGAGAGAGGCAGTATAGGGTAGCTGTTCCCAGCAAGGTCTCTGGAAATCCTACCTCTCCCCGTCCTTTGCTTTGTTAATTTGGGCATATTATTTAACTTTCCTATGCCTTACTTTCTTCATCTGTAAGAAATAATGGTAGCCTCACTGCACGTGGTTGTTGAGGAGATTAAGTGAGTTAATACATGTAAAGAGCTTAGTACTGAGCCTGGCACAAAGTAAACTTTGCTATTACTAGAGAGATGGGGGCTTTTTCCTCCTCTGTGTACAGAAAAGGACACTGGGGGTGGTTTAAAGCCAAGCCTTTGTCTGTTTCCCTGGCAGCCGAGTGCACTGTGATGGGTATCCCCAGTGTGACCACCAACCTCTCCGGCTTTGGCTGTTTCATGCAGGAACATGTGGCTGATCCTACTGCCTATGGTGAGATTTTTCATCATTAACCCAATCCAGAGAGAAAGGACACTTAATCAAACAAAGCGCAGGGTCTTTACAGAATCTCACTCTAAACTGAACCTGATTAAACGAATGTTTACAGTTCTTTTGTTCAATAAAATATTTTAATTATGTCACCTATAGAAAGGATAAAAATACCATTAGTATTTAATACAGTGTCCAAAATATAAACTACAAAAGGAGTTAAATGAGCAAATAAAATTGAAATAGAAAAAAAAATGCAAAAGAAGTATTAAACTTAGATAAACCTGTCCTTTACATTTTTTTTTTCTCCTGAACTGGTTTGGCCCTCTAGTATCTAGAAGAGATATTTCAATAACTATGGTCTTAGAGGTGATATTATAATAACTATATTGGTCACCATAATTATTTAAAAGATCCATACCAAGTTAGCAAAATTCACTTGCACTATTTAAGATGGTTGGGGAATTGGCCTAGAACCACCCCTATGTCCATGTTGCCTAGCAACAAGCCAAGTTCCAATGGGCTGGATCCTCTGCCTACATGTCGCCAATTCCCCGGTTCTGTACAGTTGCACTGTCAGTGTTCTCTTTCCTCAAGCGAGAGCTGTGGTTCTCAGCCATGGATGCACATGGAACATTGGGGAGTCTAAAATACAATGACACCTAGGTCTCACCCCCTGATATTCTGGTTAGTGAGAAGCCCAGGGAGAATCACCAATTCAGGGTTCCCCTATATTGCCAGGTTTATTTTTTATTTTTTATTTTGTTGGCTGCATGTTGATGATAGTTATTAAACCATTAGGAGATGAAAGATACACAGCCTTGGAAGGGAAAAGATAAAGTAGAGGCAATGGGCAGCTAGGGCATAGACAATTCATGCGATCTACCATAGAACTTAAGAAATAGGAGAAGAAATGCTCTAAGGTGAACCCTACTTTTTACCTGTGCATTGGCTTTTGTGTCCCTCAGGTATTTACATTGTTGACAGGCGGTTCCGCTCTCCGGATGATTCTTGCAATCAGCTGACTAAGTTTCTCTATGGATTTTGCAAGCAGTCACGTCGCCAAAGAATTATCCAGAGGAACCGAACTGAGAGGCTCTCAGATCTTCTGGACTGGAGATACTTAGGCAGAGTAAGCAAATTTGTGATCAACACAGAGGACCCCTTGAAAAATTCCACTGGACCACAAACGTATTGATCCTACGCATAATCTGTAAAGTCAACTAGGTATCCTAATTGTTAAAACCTCAGTGACTTTTCAGGTACTTTTTCTACATATTATGAATCTGCAAAATCCTAAACTCAGTTCTTCACATTTTATCCGAGCCTATAACAGCCAGTCCATCAGGATCTAACACTGATTTTTACTAGTCATTCTATTGTCATTGCTTAACTTGATACATTACAGGTAAGAAGACATATTTAATGAAGATGAGAAAAACAAGAGAAGATCCCTACTTTGTTTCACTCTAAGAGATAATTTGATTTAATTCTTCAGCTCAGGACTTATGGGAATAATATTGTTTTTCAAAATGACAAGTGCAGAGGGAAATACCTTCTTTCATAAAGTAGTTTTATAAATACTCAGATGCTCATATATCTTGGCACTGGATAATTTAGTAAAAGATGAACTGACTTTGCCTTTGCATATTGTATATGCTTAGATACTGCTAAACTTCCCCAGACAAATGATAGATGCTGCTATTTGCAGAGTGCTCATTACAACCGTGGGTGATTCATTTTATTGTCTTCATTTTATAGTGAAAGCAGAATGATAAGGCTCTTAGGCAGTGATTTTCAACTTTTTTATCTAGTGGCACACATAAACTACTTACAAAAATTCTGCAGCAAAAATATATATTTTTGTCAATCAGACAAAAAGATAGGTATAATTTTGATTCATTCACAAACTGGATGACTATTGTGTTGGCTGTTCTCATTTTTTTTTCATTTAACAATCTAAGGGAAAAGAGGTCATTGCCCTGACTAAATAGTTAGATATTGCATGTTTTAAAAATTCTTGCAGCACACCAGTTGAAAATTGCTGCTCTTAGGACTTACATTTCTTACCTATGATCAAAAGTGGGATTTAAATTTAGTTTGTCTGATTATTCGGGTCTCATCATTTCCCCCCACACATACTGCTTCTCTGTAGAATGAACCCAGTGTTTTTGGTCCCCTTAGCACTAATTTGAAGTTCAGTAAGGCCAGTCTGGCTTTTCCCTCCCATGTTTTGTAGCATTTTTTTATGTTTTTATTGATTTTTAGAGAAAGAGGAATGGAAAAGGATAGAGAGATGGAAACATCGGTGAGAGAGAAATGTCATCAACTGGCTGCCTCCTGCATGCCCCCTACTAGGATTGAGCCCTGACCGGGAATCAAACTGGTGACCTCTTGGTTACTGGATTAACACTCAGTCACAGAGCCACCCCAGCTGGGTTGTAGTGTTTCTTTACATAGTTGTTGATAAATAAGAAAACTATAAGCTGTCATTTTTTTCTGATTTTCAAACTTAGAATTAATAGAATCTGTCACTTAATATATATATTTTTATAACTAAAAGAAAAACATTTTACAAAATAACTTGGTTGTTGAACTATATAGATTTTTTTAACCTGCGAATTTGTCTTCTATTATAGTATTACCAGCATGCCAGGCATCTGACATTAAGTAGAGCGTTTCCAGATAAATTTCATGCGGAATCTACATCACCACCAACGGTAAGTATACTATGTACAATTTGTTGGTGTTGAAAGCTAAATGTCTTATTTACAGTAAGTCCTAAGAATACCTTCTAATTTGGAAGAAGCTATGTACACAGACTTCTATCGTTTTTCATAGTGCCACATCAAAGCAAAGAATAGAGGAACTGACAAATTGAAGCCCTCGATTCTGAGGCCTCATGTGTAAGATGAGGAGACAGTCAGCTAACTCACGTCATTAGAGAAGCACTTCCACATGAAGTCTCTCTCAGCCTTCTTGCTCCAAACCACTGCATTAGACATCCATTCTTTTGAGCGTTGTTAAAAAATAAAGTAGTTTGCGTTCATAGGAAGTTGATTTGCTATACAAGAAGTGTTTAAATGTAGGTGACTGCTTGGCAAGAGTAATATAGGCCAAATTCAAGCACCACAGGAGGGATTGGACAGGATGGACATTTATGTTCCATTCAGCAGTGTCTACCAGGGAGTCTTCAAAAGTCCAACTAGACACTATATTTACAGGACAACATAAGCTGCTTAGCATCAGATCACTTAGAATAAGGTAAGATAGGAAGCACTGCTTGAAGCAGGCAGCATTGATATTTCTCTTCAGTGGGATTGTCCTTACATCAGTCTACATAGTAGTCAAAGAACTAAACTTCTTTATCCCCCTCTGGTGATAGTTCAGGTGCAAGAAGATGAGAACCATACCATTGGGTATGAGATACAGCTTAGCTTCTGTGACTCACAGGAGCCAATATCTCATGTAACTTTCCACAGACATTTTCCATGGGCTTTGCAAATATATGCCCACTTACAAGACTCATAAAATTCACAGATTCTCCAAAGCTAAGGACCCTCATTTAATATTTATAGATCCTCCAAGTTCAGTTTTAACTTTTCAATCAAGGATCACTTTATCATAAACAATTGTATCTACTCATACAATTTATATCCCACCTGTATTAGGTATCCAGAATAGACCTAGAACGTTAACACAGGTAAAATTTGCCTACAGAGAAGGAGAAAGGGTTTTGTAAATCCCTCAATCTGGAAATTTCACCCCCATGTTCATGATTTTAAAGGAATAAGTGCTTATCTTTCTTTAGAGGTGGAAGATAATTCAGCTATATTCATCTATTAATCTACTTAGTCAGCTATCAAGTATTGAGCATCTTGTCTGAGTCAAGTCCTAAGTGCAGGACTCAGCTGTTTTTCTGTGTTGCTTTCAGATGGAGTGTTGAAATGTGAAATGACTGTATAAGTATGACATAATAATAATGTATGAAAGTAGTTGACATACAGTAATGTCCTATGATAGTTTTATACATTAGTCTCCCATTCAAGCATGTACAATCCTAGAGGGCAGGGATCATGTTTTTTTCTCAGTGCTGTTATTACGCCTGACCCATATTTGGTGCTTAATATTTGTTTATAAAATGAGTTATCTCAATGAATCTTAGGTGGAAGGACATTTTCAGTAAAACCTAGTGATACTTCCTCATTAACTGAACTAAAAATAGCTGGTGAAATTTCAGAGTTAGCTCACTGGCCCCATTTCCAGGATTCTTCGTAGTGGTGGCTGCCCATGTCCTGCAATTTCATCGAGCAAATCTAAAAAATGACAGAGACTAACATGATCAGCAGTGAAATGTAACAGTTGAGATTAAAAGTTCCTGGAGATATTCTCATGCTGGGACAAATCTTTGCTCTACCACATGTGCTATATGACCTTGGGCAAGTCACTTGGCCTCTCTAACCCTTAATTTTCTTTTGTAAACATGGAAAACAAATTTATTGGAGTGTTGTTACAAAGATTAAATACCATAACATATATATCATATCTGCCACAAGTCAATGATTAATAAAATATAACTATTTATTTAATGGATCTCTCTTGAGCTTATTGGTACCAGAATCAAAATTAGTTGCCCCTTGCCCAACCATTGTGGCTCAGTGGTTGAGCATCAACCCATGAACCAGTGGGTCACCATTCAACTCCCAGTCAGGACACATGCCTGGGTTGCCGGCTTGATCCCTAGTAGAGGATTGTGTAGAAGGCAATCAGTCAATGATTCTCTCTCATCATTGATGGTTCTATCTCTTCCTCTCCCTTCTTCTCTCTGAACTCAATTTTAAAAAAAAAGAATTCATTTAAAAAAATTAATAGTTCCTGAAGAGACCACAAAAAATATCAAACTATGTGTTGTTTTTTTTATAAAATGCACATGCAAAATGTTGACATATTGGAAAATTAAGATGTTGTTTAATGTTTGTATTTTATTTTTGTCTTTGGCAGACAGAGGGATTTAAATACCCCAGGCCTTCCTCAGTACCACCTTCTCCTACAGGATCTCAGGTCTCCAGTCCTCAGAGCAGTGATGTGGAAGATGAAGATGAAGATGAGAGATACAATGAGGAAGAGGAGGCAGAAAGGGATCGGTTAAATATTAAGTCACCATTTTCTCTGGGTCATGTTCCTTATGGGAAGAAAAAGCTGCATGGTGAATATAAGAACTGAATTCCACCCTGTTTCATCAGGGTGTTTCATCAGGAATTACTATACTCTCATAGTGAGAGTATAGTAAGAATGATTATTTAAAACAATGAAAATGCTACCAGTTTCATTTCCTTCTAAGAATCATAATGGGATTTGTTGCTGCCTAAAAATGGAGTCTAAGTGAATAGCAATTTTATAATCCTATCTAATAAAAGAATAATATGCAAATTGACCATCACTTCAACACACAAGATGGCTGCCCCATATGGTCAAAGATCCTGCCCCCGCCTGTGGACACAAGATGGCCACCACAAGATGGCCAGCAGGGGAGGGCAATTGGGAGGGACCAGGCCTGCAAGGGAGGGCAGTTGTGGGCAATCAGGCCTGCAGGGGAGGGAAGTTGGGGGTGATCAAGCCTGCAAGGGAGAGCAGTTAGGGGTGACCAGGCCAGCAGAGGAGAGAAGTTGGGGGCAACCGGGCCTGCAGGCAATGGCAGTTAGGGGCAATCAGGCTGGCAGGGGAGTAATTAGGGGGTGATCAGGCTGGTAGGCAGAAGTGGTTAGGGGCAATCAGGAAAGCAGGCAGGCGAGCAGTTGGGAGCCAGCTGTCCTAGATTGTAAGAGAGATGTATGACTACCCACTTAGGCCTGATCCTACTGGGCCTAAACGGGCAGTCAGACATCTCTCTTGGGGTCCCAGATTGGAGAGGGTGCAGGATGGGCTGAGGGACACACAACCCCGTGCACAAATTTTGTGCACTGGGCCTCTAGTTTAAAATAAAAGCCAAGCTATTTTCTTAAAATTCCTTTCCCTCCAGTAAATTTAGACATGAGAAAGAGTGTTAATTAAAGAAGGAAGACTGGAAGTGTTTTTTAAATGGTTAATTTAAGCAATAACAATTTTTGCTAGTGTTTTTTGAAAATTATCATCACTATAAGCCTTTACTTATTATTTATACAGTTTCCATATTTACCAAGCAGGTCTCTAATCCACCCTCCCCGCCCAAGATTCTATTCTCAGCCATGAATGTGCACTATCTACATATTTTAAATAACTCATTCTTTAATGATTATTTTCATTTTCACATGAGTCAGAAACATGAATTTATATCTAGCTTTGCAGGCAATCAAAACCCATAATACAGTAGTTATCCTAAGTCCATATTCATGCATATTTACAAGGGCACTTCTCAAATTAATGATCGGAAGATATTTCCACCTGTACTGTAGCATCTGACTATAAAATTTTTTTAATATTAAAAGAAAAACTTATTTGAAAAATTGATTAATCACCCACAAATGATAATTTGTTAAATATAAATGAATAAATATATCAATATTTAAAGATTTAACTTTAATGGGTAATGTTTTGTTTAAAATTCTTTTAGACATTTAAATAAGATAACATGTATAAATCATCTGCTACCTAATAGTGCCTTCCAAAGGACAAAATTTTTAAAATCTTTTAAAAATAACAAAAAGAAAATTTGTGGTCTACTTTATAACAAGGACGGTGTCTCTAACACATTCATGCTGTGCATAGAGAGAGACCTTGTTGAATGTAATTAAGCATTTATATGTTTAAAATGTAACTAAATCTAAACTGTCAAAAACAAATCTACACTCACTCTTGGATTTTTTTTTCCACAACTGAGTGTTGTTATTGAGTATTAATTACATCACAGTGAATACCTTGGTTGGTATTTCAGTAGATCTCGGTCAGTGGTCAGCAAACTGCGGCTTTTGAGCCACATGCAGCTCTTTGGCCCCTTGAGTGTGGCTCTTCCACAAAATACCACGACCTGGGAGAGTCTATTTTGAAGAAGTGGCATTAGAAGAAGTTTAAGTTTTAAAAAAATTGGCTCTCAAAAGAAATTTCAATCGTTGTACTGTTGATATTTGGCTCTGTTGCTAATGAGTTTGCCGATCACTGATCTAGGTCAACTAAGGCTCTAAAAATGTTTTGTTTTTCTCAGTGCTCTAATGTTGATAGCAACAGGATAAGAATAACAATGATGGTGGGTCAGATGGTTCAAGACCAGCTAGCAACCATAATCCAGCTCTCCCATTGCCCCATTGTCAGGAAAAGGTAGAACAGTAGATACAAACAACAGAGCAGGCCAAAATGGAAGACAGTTGCAAGCTCATCTCATGTAGAGGTTCAGAAAAAAAAAGGGGGGGCAATAAATTACCTAAAGCCCAACCCTTGAATAATGCCTCATGGATGGCAATTAATTCAGTGTCTGCAGAGCAATTTGGAAGGTCTGTATGAAAGATAGAAAAATATGAGATGGATTTGTGTTACAATACTAATGCTCTTTTGCTGAAGTGTCAAAAAATCTCATGATAAAAAGGAGTTTCACTATTAAATAACCATAAAAATATATCCCAGGTAAAGTGACATGCTGTCTGTATTCAAATGATACTCTTGATACTCTTGGTTGGGTGACTGATGAGCTATACAATAAAATACATTCATAATATAAAACTTTCAAATTCAAGTGCTTTTTACAAAATGAAAGACGAATCCTCTGATTAGAAATGAGTACAAATGAGATACACATGGAAATGAACTGATTTGCAAACACCCGGTTTTGAGTGGCATGTGTCAAGGTCAGAGTTTCTAACCTGCACTAGACCCTCTGTTCAGACAGCTGCTGCCACTTGATTCCTTCCCCTAGTCCCAATAATTTATTGTCCTTCCCCCAAGATTAATAAATCCTGGTGATGAGGAGCAAACGGGACTTTTAGATGATTCTGTGTTGAGCACAGTGCCTAATATACAGTAGGTACATAAATGAATGGTCTTATTGGGAGAAAGAGGTACAGAAACGATGCTTTTAAAGGATGTAGGTGTTCAGCAGGTGGAGGACAGGAACTATAGAAAGTAGTTTGTGTGTGCTTGACCAGCTGGCAGCAAGACATTTTCTTCGCATTGTGCCACACTTCCTTCCATGGTCAGAGTTAGGGTTAACAGAACTGGTTTTACACATATAGACAAGAATATACAATATTACAAGTGAAATACTATTAGTTTTCCAAGGCACAGGGGCACTAAGGAACTGGCCAGGTGTGTGTGTGAGGGTGGGGGTTAGGGGATAGGGTGAGAGTGGGAAAGAGGCTTCATAGGATGAGCCTAACTTTCTCTGAAGTAATATGGGAGATACAATTGCCTGCTTCACATGGCAGTTGTAAAGATCAAATCAAAACAGAAATGAACTCCTCCCAAAGGAACTTACAGTCCATAATCAGGAGGCTAAACAGGCTACATTCTCAACTCCCCTTTCTCTGAGGCCGAAGTAGAATAATGTAACTCAAGGTTGATCGGATATAGACTTTCATTTCTCATAACCAGGTAAAGAAGTGTGAATTGCAAGCTTATTTTAAAGTCAAGGCCTCTTTTCCTTCTCTTCCCTCTCATGATCCCCATGGTGGTGTGGGAGGAGAAGAGGTATCCTCTGGGGAAACCCGGGAAACAAAGAGTATTGAGAACCCACACTGGAGGTTATATATGTAACAATGCCTGGATAGCCACAGAGGAGATAGGCGAGAGAGAGGCAAAAAGGGAAAGAGCAACTGGACTGTGCTAAATGTGGCTTCAAAGTCCAACCTGGAGGTGGGAAGATATTTCCCAATTTTAATATCCAAGCCACACAATGTGAAAAATGTCGATCCCTGGTCATTTGTTCATTTCAATGTTGAAAAAACAACATGCACGCGCACGCGCGCGCACACACACACACACACACACACACACACACACACCCCAGAAATAAAAAAAGGATTGCAAAGAGAGAAAGTTACAGCCAACTAGGCATAGGGGCCTTTATGCAATGACTGTGCTAATCAGCATATCTGTACAGCAGCAGAATTCTACTACTTGTAATACATGGAGCTGGTAGTATTTTAACTGGTCATTTAGACAGCTTTTAAAAATTCTGTTTTGGGGCAAAATACTTGAGATTGTTTTAGTTCACTGTTGGAAGAATTACTTTATAAGATAGATTTTAAAAGTGTTTTGGGAATAGCCCTTGCCAATATGGCTCAGTTGATTGGAGCCTGATCCCATACACCAAAAGGTTGCGTGTTCAATTTCCAGTCAGAGCACATTCCTAGGTTGCAGGTTTGATCCCCAACTCTCTAGTTGGGGTGAATATGAGAGGCAACAAATTGATGTTTCTTATTCTCTCTCTCTCTCTCCCCTTTTCTCTTTCTAAAAATCAATAAACATTTTTAAAAAGGTCTGGGAATAGATATAATGTTTAAATAGCCAATATGTATAGATTTATGTCAGATGAGTAAATAATTATCAATAAATTGGATATATGCACTGTCTAGAAAATACACTTTAAAATCAAATCATAATTAATGACAGGTGCCTACTATGATGCCATTAGATTTTTTTAATGCTAGCATATTTTTTGTCAGAGATCAATGTTACATTAACTTGAATATAGTTGCATTTTCAATTACAAAACAATTTACAGACAAACCTCATAAGCAGGGTTTTGGTTATTTAAACAGTCAACATGTAATTCCAATTACATAATTCACATAAGGATATTCTTTAGCTACTGAATAATGGCTATATATTGATGATGATAAGAATTAACAATACTTTCTAGTTATGACATTTATCAATGACAACTTTCAATTAATTAGGTCAGAAATAATTAAGAAGTTGGCCATACTGTGTTTACAAATAAATATATCATTATGCTTGTTGTAGGTATATTTGTGTGTATATTTTTCAGATAGTTTTGAACCCAAGTTGACTTTAAAAAAAAAAGTAAATTAGACACTGTACCATGCATTATCAGGGTGTCTTTATATAATGTTTTGATGTCAAATAAAGCTTAAGAGTTCTAGTCCATTGGAGTAAGCAGTCTTTGAGTCTGTTTAGCCATGGAAAATGGAATACAGAGGAACAGAGTGTGTCTCATCTGCTTATTTTCCAGTAACTTTCAGATCCATGTTTCTAAACTGAATGCAGGGAGATCCCAGAGAGCAGAAGGGGGAGCTCCAAGCTTCTCTAGCCTCCCTGAAGATTCCTCTCCCAGCCAGGGCACTGAAGTGTCCAATCACAGGGCTTCTTTCCTGTCCACCTCCACCCCCCTCCCTGCATAACTTACTTCTGGAAGAACTGCTAAGAGAATCACACTCTGCTTTTTCTCATTCTGCCATGCTTTCCCTCCACCTTCCTTGGAGGTGGGAAAGGGGGACAAGGAGAAGATTCCCTGCTGTCAAGACAATGCAAGTTGGAGGACAAGATGAGAAAACCAATTATTAATAATATTAATTCAACAGGGTATTTGTTGTAACAAAAAGAACACTATAAAGAGTATTCAGTCTTATAATCTAAAAAAATTCAAAAGTAAGACAGACGGTGATCTAAGACAGAAGGACCTGAAGCAATAATAATAATAATAATAATAGGCAATGATATTCCCAGCTAGGAACTCTACTTTTGCTTCCAGAAGAATAAAACTAGTTGTGCCTGTTCTTAAGAAAGCTAATGAAGCAAAAAGTGTTCACGAGTTTTATTTGCATGCTTTATGTCTTCAACAAGAACAGACTGTAATTGCATTCAATTTGTTGTGTTTTCACCAGTTTAGCAGACTGTCGTCCAGAAATCTGGTTGGATCAAGGTTTCCTTCTTCAGCTGTAAGAAAAAAAAATATATATATATATGTAAAATGAACACACTTTCCAGGGTTTAATAATAATAGAAAAAAAGAGAACCATGGGGAAAATATTTAATCTCCTAAGTTATGTTAACTTATGCACTCTGCTACTGAAAATTTTAAAAAAGAGGATTTGATTAATTTAGTTTTAAATTTCTTTCCTCAGTATGAGACATATCGGAGAGCTCACATTTCACACCTCACTCTTCATGAGCACAGCGTCAGAGCAAAAGTCTGTGCCCTGACCACCAGACACTCACTGTATTTTTTATACATTTTAACATTTAAATTATGTCATAAATATTCCATCATTACAATTGTTGAGAAGAAAAAGCCTAGGTTTATGTATTATGCTTCGATAACCTCTATTTTTAACATATACCTTGTTCATTTGGTTGTTAGCAATCCTGCATATGGATATCATTATTCCATTCTCCCTATTGATAGTAAGCTCAGGGTTACCTGGGGAGTAATGCAACAGAGGCAGAATTTGACTCCAAAAGCTGTGGCTGATCCATTATCAATATGTCTCTTAATTCAACTAGTAGTTTTAATGCAGAATGTCTCTATTTGAAGGTTACACCTAACCTTGGCCCAGAAGAAGCTGTCTAATGTAGTGAAAAGTACACAGGCTTAGAATCAGAACTGTCCTGTATCTATTAGGGTGAACCATAGGAAACCGCTGTGTTTGTAAGTTTAAGAAAAACTGGTTTTCAGCAACTTCACTTGGTTCAACCTTTAATAGTGAGCATTTGGATTTGTGATTATTTAAAATTCTTTGGACTCAGGTTTTTCAACTATAATAAAGTTGGACTTTGAGCTCTTTCAGTTCTAAAAGAAATAAAGGTTATAATAGGCTATGGGCAGGGTAATTCATATTAAGTTCCCCAGTTTTTCCAAGGAAATAGTTTTATATTCTTAGTACTCACTTTAATGAGAAATATACTAGTCTTTAAATAGTCAACATTCTGTGAATTTCAAGGGGGTGGGGGGGGTGAGAAGGCAAATGTTAACTACTTAAAAAAAAAAAAAAAGAAACCACCTGAATTCATAAAGGCAACTTTGTTGCACTCAACACAGAATCCCAAAAGTAATCAAAGCTTCTCTGTCCTGCAGTTGAAAGAGTTCACTATACTTGTACCTTCTTGTGATTTCTGCAAGGCAGCCAATAGCAGAGCTACTACCTCTGGGAGAGTTAGTAGTCGGGCATTTGGACTACGTCTTTCTGGAGAAAGAAAAATGTATAAAGATCCTGTTAGTATTTAATTAATCACATAGATTAATCCTACCCCATTATGCTATGAAACTAGAAAAACCTCTGCGAGATAGATTTGTGATCCCTCAGCAAAGCATCCTTACGCAGAAGACTGATTTTTATAAACAAACATTTCACACTTCCCGTGGACATTACTTACAATTGGTTATGTTGCATATTGCAGGATATGGAAGAGAAGGTAAGCTATACATGGCACAGAACTTCATGAAAGCAAGGAGGCTTAAGAGAAGGAGCCCTGAGAAATGTCTCCCTTCAGAGCTTAATATGGGATGTCTAGGCAGAAAGGCGGACATGTGACTGCTGGAAGCCTGGACAACCTTTTCTGTCATTCCTTCCGAAGCAACTTGAGATCATCTACATTCTAGGCCACATGTAAGGCAATTATCTGACGGAAGGAATGCCTACCTGCTACATATTCAAATTTATGTCAAGTCCGAGTGACCGAAGACAAACCATCCTGATTCAACACGAACCACTATTTTTCATTTGGGAATAAATGAAGTCTGGAAACATAGCTTACCCTGGTAAATAAGCTTAATTATACTGCAATATTGAAAAAGGTAAATGAATACCTGTTAAGCACCTATAGGTGGTGAACGCAGAGTTTGTTTGTTTTTTTCAAAATAAATATACTTTTTAATTTCCTTTTTTATTTTTTGAGAGAGAGAGAGAGAGAGAGAGAGAGAGAGAGAGAGAGAGAGAGAGAGAAGGGAGGGAGATGTTAGCAAGATACACATGGATTTGAGGCCCAGTTGGGTCAAACTGCAACCCAGGTAGGTGTCCTTGACCAGGAATGAACCCGGACCCTTCTGTGCACCGACCGGCACGCTAACCACTGAACCATACTGGCCAGGGCAAAGTCAATATACCTTTTTTAATTTTAGCATTTCAGTCTTTCAATCTTACCAAAATTCGTTGTATTTTTATGACCCAGTGGTATGGAAAGGGTTATCATGAAAAGAATAACAGCCCCTAGCACCATTCTTTATAGCCTCCATTTAACTCTTTCTGGTTTGGAACAGTTTGATAGCTCTTCCTAGTAACCTAAGAGGTACATAGATTTGAAGTTTCTAGGTAAATCACTATTTTAACAACAACAACAATAACAATACCGTGTTTAAGAGGAAACGGTGGGAAGGTCCTGTCATAGCGCGGAAGCACATTTTGGGAGAAGCGGTATAGTTTCCCCACCCCTCCTCACCCTCCGGAGCTGGCCCCCAGGCCTTAGCGGGGGAGGGTTTCTGCACACGCGGGGTGGCCAGGGCGACATTGGAGCAGATGCGACCACGTCCCGCTGGGGAGTGGCAGCCTCGGAACAGGCGGGGCGTCGTGGGCCCCCAGCTCTGCGCTCTGCCCCGTGGGCTGGGCCAGGGCAGCCCCCCTCCTTCCTCTCCGCCCCGCCGGGAGACGCCTTCCTTCCGCGGGTGGAGCGCGCCCTGTAGCCGGGTCGCTCGCTACAGCTCCAGTTCCCTCCCTCGATCACTCACCCGGCGGCGGCCGCTCGGAGAGTTCCTTCTTGCGACTCGGGTCCGAGATGAAGCGGCGTCCCTCTGCAAAGGGGAGACGCGGGATTCAGCGCCCCGCCGGCCCGGGGCGATCGATCGGGGCTAGCCCAGCGTCGCCCCGCGCCGCGCAGCCTCCGGGCCGGGAAGCGGGGACGCAGCGGCCGCCGCAGGGAAGCCCCGGCTCGGGACCTGTGCTGGGCTGCGGGGTTTGGGGCGCTCGCCGGGCCACCCCGGGCTGAGCCAGAATAAAGAGACCGGGAGGCAGGTCCCGCGCGCCCCTGCCCGCCCCGCGCGCCCCGACACCGTGAGGGCGTCTTGGACCGCTGGTCCGGCTCACCAGCCGGTGCGAGGTTCCCCAGGCGGCCCCAGAGTGGCCTTTGTGGCAAGAGCCAGCAATCCTCATCAGGATCAGGATTTCAGAGTCTTGCCCCGCCAACAGCAGTCTCCACCCCGACCTTAACCCCCTGTCAGCCCTTTCCCTGGGTCAACTGAGACCGGGATGACCTTGACCTCGATTCCTGAAGGTAACAAACTCGGTAGTAACCCCTCCCCGCAGCTCTCCATCTTCTCCACGCACACAGAGAGCAAAGCATTTGGAACGTACGTGCGCCCTTCAGGTAAAGCATAGCTTGAGGAGTCCAGTTCCTTCTCTCCAAGTGTCTCTGCAAGCCCGGAAAGAGAAAAGCAGTTCATAAGACATTGCTGCACAGCCCTCTAGTAGAAAGAAAAAAAGAAAGGAAGGAAGGAAAGGAGGATGGAGAAATAGAGAAAAGAAAAATAGGAGAGGGAGGAGAAGAAAGAGAAAAGACAAGAAAAATAAAAAAAGAAAGAAAGAGAGCATTCAGGAGCTTGATTTTCTTTCTTTCTGGTGCGGTTGCTTACCTGTGGTGCACTGCTGGAATTTCCCATGAGAGAAAACACCAGGAAAAGAGCCAGGGTTGTTGCCGCCAGACTTTTGAGTCCCTACAAGAAACCACAAATCAAAGAAAGTAATTTCTGTGTCTGTAGGATCTCCTGCTTTCTTTCTTGACGCCTGGACAGTTACCAACCCCTTACTTTCTGCTGTGTTCTCTTAAAATACTCAGAATGAGGTGAGGAGTCCCCAGTCTGCCTTTTAATCCACAAGAGTTTTCTTTAAAAAAATACACACACACACACACACACACACACATATACACACATATACATATATATATAATTTTCATAATCCAAAAGATAAATGAATTAGTGAATAAGTGAATTTTTTTCTTAGTAATATCAAATGACTCTTATATGTTAAGGCTTATTATTTAAATATCTTACAAAATGCTTATTAAGTATACAATAATAGGTAACCTGCTCTGAAGCATTTTAGAAAGCAGTATAAAAGTTCAGTAAGTAAAACCATTACTTGCCTTCATGCTCTGCTCTTTTCCAGAACCTGCGACAACTAGAGAACTTTACCTGTGAGTTTTCCAATCTCGCTCTGAAGGGGAAGGCTTTTAAAACCTTAGCATCAAGGACCCCTCCTTGTGGTTTCAGTAGAATTAGGGAGTCCCCAGGGACTTCATGTCAGTCTTCAAAAGTGAGAGAATCTGATGACTCCTCCAGGAAGATTCAACTGCAGGAAGTAGAGAAATGATTGATGGGTGGACACCATTGTGTTTGGGTACTGACCATATCAATTGGGAGGTATTCTGAAAATATCAGCATTATTGCCTTTGTTTTTCCCACTCACTTCCCAGCATATCATCATCATCATGGTCATCATCATCATCATCATCATCATCTTTTCTTCTTCTTCTTTATCATCATCATTAAAGAAAATAATTAAAACTTTTGGCACAAGAAACCTAAACGAATAAAGTAAGGAAACTTGTTTGTGTAACTAGCTACAAGCTATCACTGATGACGCATGATGAATCACTTGGGCAGAATTGAAAAGGTTAGGGAATCTCAATGGAATTTGACATCAGTTATTCATTTTCTCAAATACCTGCGATGCATTAGACATTCCTCCTTTTAGTTCAAGGGACACAGCCGGGCATTAAAGATACGGTCTCTGCTTTGATCAAGCTTACCTTCTAGTCAGGGGAGAAATACTCTAAACTGGTAAACAGGTAAACAAGGTAATTGCAGGATGTTTTAAATGCACTATAAAGTAAAAGTAAGCAACATGATGAAGTAAAGTGGTAGGAAGGTAAAAATAGAGGGAGGGGTCTGCAAGATTAAGGTGGAATCAGAGATGGGATTAGTTGGAGTGAGAATTAGTTTTATATGCATAAGAAAGTAAAGCAAAATCTTGGGATGGCAAAGAACTAGGCTTGTTTGAGGAATAGAAAGGAAACCAATGGAGTGAAAGTTGTGTGGTAATGGTACAGCACTTTGAAATGAGGTTGGAGAGGAAGAAATGGGCCAGTTCATTTGGGAACATGATTATAAGCAAAGGATGATGATGACTTAGGCTTGGATGGTACTTGCAGGGAATGAAGAGCTGCACATGAATTTGGCGTGCAGGTTGGAGGTAGAAAATATAGAGCTTGGGATATGAGAGGATGACAAAAATAAATCAAGGGCGATTCTTAGGTTTTTGGCTTAAACACTGGGTGAATGAAGAAACCATATATTAAAGTTGGAGAGACTTCTTAAGAAAAGCAGTTCAGAGAGGGAACTTAAGAGCTGTCTTTTGGGCATATTGAAATGCATGTCAGACATTCAAGTACAAGTGGGAAGTGGGCAATTGGAAATGCAAAACTCTATATAGAGTTCAGCAAAGAGGTCATCAACCTATTGATGTTTTTCTGAAGGCAGGAATGATCAGATTCAGAATTTAAGAATTCTATGGATTTTAAGGCAGGAAAGAGATTGGGATTGAATGATAACACTTAGGGAGTGAATGGAGTTAAGGAAGAGAGGCAGAGAGAGAGAGCTATGAAAATAAATATGCAGAGAATGAGCAGAAGGACAGTCAGCAAGGAAGTTGAGGTGAAGCAATCTGAAAGAAAAGAGAAATTCCAGGAGACAATGGAATCCAGAAAACTATCCATTCTGTTTAAAGGTCAAACTAGATGAGAGCTGAGAAATGTATACTGGATTTGTTTTTGAGTACATAAACTAGATTGGATTGGGATGAAGGTGAATAAGATATGAGGACATAATGACAAGCGTGGACAACTTCTTTTAGGAATTTCACTAAAATGGGGAAAGGATAAAAATGAATCTTTTAAAAAGATAAGATGCTTGAGTGTGGTAGAAGTGTTATTTTGGGGGAGCTCAATAATATCTGAAAACTTTCACTTTTAGGGAATTCCTAAAATTTTCTAAATCATGAATTTTAGAATTGGGACTCTTGGTGGGAAGCAGAGACTTTTTTTTTCTATTATAGAAGCTACAAATGCAGATCCTCACTTTCTCAGTCTCCCTATCAGGTAGGATGTGGGCTCAGGATTCAGGCTTCATCAATCAGATATATGGAGATAGGATGAAAGCAAGTGAGGTCTTGAGAAACTGGTGCAGTGGTGGTTGTAGTAAGCTTGAATTTGTGGGGGGAAATACTGCCTACAACGCTAATAGCAGATTCCAAGATGGTGGGATCTTTATAAAGAAGTCCTCTTGGTCAAATCAGCCAGTTTCTTGTTTTTCTGATGATAACTAAGAGACTATTTGCAGGACATGTATGCTGATAGAGATGATCAGTGGAAAAGATAAATGGATGATGCAGAAGAGATCTGCAAAAAAGAATGCATAGAAGGCAAGAGGATAGGATCCAAAGTATGTCAATATTCAGTTGAAAGTTATATACTAGTATATAGACAGATATTGAACAAGGTCCTGAGTACTCACCTATGCTAAGATACAGTGGATAAGAGAAAGATTCCTTTCTTCTAAAATTATACTAGTTGTCCTCAGGTATTAATAAATCACTTGGAAATTTTGCTAAAATGTAGATTCTGATTTAGTATGGCTGGAGTGGGGCCTGAAATTCTGCTTTTCTAATAAACTTCCAGGTGATGCTGGTGTCTGCTACTCTATTGACCATTGGACATTTTGAGTAGTAAAGCTTTAGAGGATATGAGAAGTGATAAAAGCTAAATGTTAGAGTCTGTGTGACTAGGAAAATGGCTGGCAGTAGAAATATTGGAATATGGGGAGAGAACAGATGAGTTTGGTTGGGGCTTTAAGTTTGAGAAGCTGATGCTATCTGCAAATCTTTGTTGTTAATACAAAGATTTGTTGTTAATACTTATTTAGACTTCATGGTTATGTGCAGACAAGAAAACTGGGGCTTGGTTAGTAAATGTGAATAAAGAAAGTAGAAATTTTAGGAATATTTACTCATTTTATAGAATCAACAAGAGTCAAAGCTTTTGATGTTTTCCACTGTCTTAGGAGAGGGGAAAGATTTTTAAAAAAGACTAAAAGGTTAACACTCAAACTGAATAAAATATTAATATTCCTTTAAATATTAGATATTAGGATTTAATTTCAAGGGATTGTAGAAACTTCCAAAAAAAAAAAAAGAACAATAAAATAAATAGAAGTATGCATGTTTTATGATTTAAATGAACTCTTAAATGAAACCCAATTACTAGGTTGCCTAACAAACAGGTAAAATGCCCTTTTCCTCTCTCCATACCAAAGACATACAAAGGTTTTATAAAGGGGATCAGGAAAATGAGTTGTCACCAAAACTGTGTTTTGAATGTCCAATTTTAAAGGAAAATAAATGAATGCAGTTTGTTTATAACAGTTTGGCTAATGAGTTCACAGGCAGATGTTTGACGTCAACGCTGCCATTTTCAGTATAATATGCACAAGTGAACAGAATAGCTTGACAGATTATCAATATTGTAGTCTTATCAAAAGTAGCATGCCAGAATGTGTTTGTTGGAAAAGGGCATTGACTTCTAATAAAATGTTTTTGTTAAATCACAAAATTTTAAGATTTTTATAAGCGTAAACCTAAAGACTAACAAATTTGATTTAAAAAAAAATGATGGATTTAAACACTGAATGTTATTCTGCTGACATTTACTCTGCTGACCAGGCAGTGGGCATTGAAATTGGATCCTAAGCCTTTTGAATAGGCATTTTCAATGGAGACCATTTTGCCTGCATGGCTGATGTTATCAGAATTTTTCTAGTTGACTAGAGGGTGCTCAGGCCCCATTTTAACAATAAGTGTTGTTGAAACTGCATTCTTATAAGGTCAGTGGTTATTGTGTTCACATAGAAACAGCCCCTATCTTGGATTAGGTTACCTGGGCAATATGACTATTACACTGCTGAAATACCCAAATCATTTCTTTGATAATAGAGAGGAATTTGAAACAGATGAATGATGTCATTGGGTTTGAACTACTTTGGCCTGATTCTGTGCCAAGGTCAGTTTGTCCCACAGGCTAGTTGTTTCACCAACAGGTGGAAGCAGGAATTTCGCCAGTGGGCTACCAGTTTTAGGAGGAGCTCTCAGAACACAGAGAAGGTCTGCTATATAAAACAGAAATCTCCATTCATTGGCCAATGTCTTTACCACTGCCCTTTTACTTAAGGCTTTGAACCTCAAGAATCTCTTTTCTATAACCAAATAAAGAAAAAAACAAAAACAAAAAACAAAAACAAATAAGCAGGACGTTCTATGAGAGGAGCAGCTGTTTTGGAGGGTGGGTTATTGTATAATGCTAACTTAATTTTTAGAATCTCATAATGATACATTTGACCACTGTTATGGACTTAAAGTGTACCCCTCCAAAATTCTTGTTGAAGCCCTGATACCCAATATGATAGCACTTGGAGATGGAGCCTTGGGAGATAATTAGTTTTAGTTGCAGGCACAAAGAAAGGGCCCTCCATGATGGGATTGGTGTCCTTGTAAGAAGAGGGACAGAGACCAGAGGCTTTCCCTCTTATGTGAGGACCAAATGAGAAGGCAGTCAGCAAGAGAAAGGGTCTTTAGCAGGAAGTGAATCTGCCAGCACCTTGATTTTGGTTTTCTTAGCATCCATAACTATAAGAAATAAATGTCTGTTGTTTAAGCCATCCAGTCCATGGAATTTTGTTGTAGGAGCCCAGCTCAGTAAGACAACAAGCAATTAATAGAAAAGTACCCTTTTATTGAGAGATAAGACAAGTGTATTTACAATATTCAATGGTTAGATCAGACAGTCTGACTGTGAGACTCTTTTAAAGCAGCAGTATTCCAAGAATTACAATTTATAAGGGGAAAAGAAAAACATTCCAAATAGGTTTCTGTTACAGAAAATACATTTGAACAACGACAGATATACTTAAGGCTAAGTAGAATTACACCTTTTCCTCCATCTTTAGAGCAATAATCTTTTTTTTTTTTTTGTCACTAAGACAGAAGGCTAATTTTGGAAAGAAAAAATCAACATGGTTTAGAAAAACTGAAATAGTGGAGGACTAGCATGTTTAAAAATAGAGCCTCCTCAATGGTTCTGAATAAAAAATATACAATGCTGCCATGCAGTCCCAAACTCACATTTGAGATTAAACATGGACTCCATAAAACTGAAAAACTGCTCCAGCCTCTCAGGACCAGTGGATTAATAAATCCTTTACACGTTTCTGTCTGATAATGCTTTCTGAAATAAGATTGTTGAAAAAGAGATCTCTGTTACTTTGCAAAGAACATTTTGGTAGAAATTCGTGCCCACAAAAGAGTTAAATAATACAGAGTTCCTTACATTAACAGATACTATTTTTGCCCTAAAAAGGTAGAATGATCTAGTCTTTGTAAATAGTATGGGTCAGTCAAAAATATGTATAACAGAGTCCTATAGGGCAACTTGTGTAAGTTAATCCCCAAAATATATTTGACACTCTCCAAATGAGGATTTTATTTTTGAAGAACACTAGACACAATACTAAGTCTCTTAATATTCCATGAACTACTGAGGTAGGAGTCTTATTTCATCAATATCATCTATATTTCACAGATTATATCTTAAATCATATGCCAGTACCAAAAAGACAGTAATCCACAAGACTGAACCATTAAGTTATACACCAAGTCTGTCCTTCTTTAAACGAGCTAGGTTGGGAGTTCTCTGTGCATCAAAAGATTTAACTAAAAGTAAAATAAGCTGTAATACATTTTGTAGACATGTTTGCAAACCTACAAATTTCAATTATGATTTCATGTATTAAAAAGCTTTAACGTTAAAAAAAAGTAAATACTAGTAGTGCACTCATTAGTGGTAAAACAGAGAGTAGCTGAAATGTGTTCCTATATCTACCACAAAAGTTGCCACTGTGGAAAACTTCTAGTGAAGAAACAACCAGTTTCTTTCTGCCTGTCAAGCAGCAATGGTAGAAAAAAAGAACACATCATTTCTTTAGTGTCATATTTTTAAGAAATAACCAGTTTAATTATAGTAAAAAAGGCTCAGCATGTGAACTCAGGTATTTTCTTTATGACTTAAGATGAAGAGTGATCATATGAAGCATACCTATTGATTTTTGTTATGAAGCTGAAAATAAGGGGATACGCAGCTTACATGGATAGCCCTTAAAAAATAGCCGTAAGTTGAACCTTTTAACATGTTGTGTGTTAAAGTAAACATTACCAAGTTAGTTATTTTAGTTTGTAAAAAACATTAATAAACCACTGCTAATTTTATTTTTTAAATAGAAAAAAAAAACAACAACTACATCATGACAGGAAAAACCTTTTGGTTTGCAATTAATGTTTTAAGTAACACCCTATTCAATGAAACAAACTATGTAACAGACTACTTCATGGTCAAGAATGCTTTTTGTTAAATGCCTATATGTAACAAATGATACAAATACAGTCTTAGACTCCCAAGAAGTAAAAGTATTTCCAGAGTGTGTTCCTGACCAAAGAAGTGCTTAGTCAGCTATAATTTAGAAACTAAAAGCTAGTAAAGAATGACCTTTGCATATTCCAACAGAGAATATCTAGTTCATATTTTCATCTGGCTTTAAAATATTAAGACTCAGAAGAATCGCAAAAGTTTTATCTTCACCATGTTTACCAAAAAAAGGTGATCCATACATCAAAACTGAGTTTTCCTAGGTTTTAATACATTAAAATGACATGACATAATCCAATCTAACTCATGCATCACTTTCGGAGACACGGTGCAAGTGGAAATATTTTTCCAGTTGCAGTGGACATTTCTAAAAAGTAAATGCCTATGGGTGCCCCTGAATCTTCAAAATAATAAAAAAAAGGAATCGGGCACCATAGGTCTCTGAGGATGGTTGTTTCGCACATTGTAGAAAAACAATAAAAATCGCCTTCAGGAGTTTCAATATGCAATGTAACAGATTTCATCTCCTTCAGTTTGCTTGCTGACTTCTTACATCACCTGATTTGAAGACTGTTGTCACTGCTTCTTTGTTAACTGTTGTTGGTACTTTGTAGGTATATATTTTTAATGTCTGTAAAGAACATTACAAGCTATTTCATGTAATTTAATCTGTGCTGGATATTCTTCAAAAGATTTTATAAATAATACGATATTTTAAATGAGTCTTCAATGTACCGTTGTTATACCATATTGTTGCTTTCTCCAACTTTATCTACAAACTGCAAGAAGAAAAACAGACAAAAGAAAGCCTTCAGCATTATTAAATATTACATCATCATTTTAAATGTTAATTTAAAAACTCAGCTTTACAAGATTTGTGGAAATTTAAGGTATGACTGACAATGATTAATCCAGTACTACTCACCACCATCTTCTGACACGTAAATGTGTATAAAAAAATTTTTTCTGAACGTTATTTTTGCATGACATGCTACACATATGATTTTAAAGGTGCAACATGAGAAATAGAACAAATGAATAAAAACACAGGATAAAATGATGTTAACAGTGATAGCTTAACAAAAGAAAATAAAAAATTAAAAAGCTGAAATGTCACAGCCATTCATTCACTAATGAACCCAATAAGATATTTCAACTGACCATGACTGTGGATCTCTTCTGGGCCTATGTAGTCTTTGAACAAACAGATTTAAGTCCATTAAGTACAATAATTAACAGCAGCTACTGACTAAAAATACTTTAAATGTGTAACTAGATTATGGACTGAAAGTGGCAATGACATTAAAAATAGATGTAAGGATGCAAGCATAAATTTATAATTTTAGTACATATATATATAGGTGGTTATTTACTTTGGTTACTCCACCCCAAATATTAAGCATTCCAGATGGTGATGCAAACAAATATTGAAGCAAAGTAATAGTGGAGATACTAAAAGTCATGCAACCATCAAATCTATAATACCATCAAATCTAGCAACCATCTAACTCTTTCATTTCACTAATCATGTTTTTACTTAAGCATCTATACGAATAAAAGTATGATATGCTAATTAGGGTCGATCTGACATCTTCCGGGTGTCCTGCCTTCCTTTTGGACAAAGCCATAGTGGCAGGGGCCGAGGCAGAGGCAGTTAGGAGCAATCAGGCTGGCAGGAGAGAGCAGTTAGAGGTAATCAGGCTAGCCGGGGGGAGCAGTTAGGGATCATGCTGGCAAGGGGGAGCAGTTGGGGCAATTAGACCAGCAGGGGAGGGCAGTGAAGGGCGATCAGGTAGGAAGACAGAGGGGTTAGGGGCAATCAGGCAGGCAGGTGAGCAGTTAGGAGCTAGCAGTCCCGGATTGTGAGAGGGATGTACGACTTCGGGATTGGGCCTAAACCAGCAGTTGGACATCCCCCAAAGGGTCCTGGGTTGGAAAGGGTGCAGGTCAGGCTCAGGGACTCCACCCCCCATGCATGAATTTTGTGCACTGGGCCTCTAGTTTTATTATAATAAAGTAACACTGATAGGAAACATAACTTAGTATTGGATGTTCATCTATGCAAATATCAAAGAATCCTTAAATTAAGGACATGAATAATTATTACAATTCTATACCTAGAAGTTTTAGTAATTCCAAAAGCCATGCTGAGTATAAACAGCATTGACTACTGTATGAGTTTGGAGATCAATGCCGATAAAATCAGGATATATCCCTGTATGCCCAAGTTCCAACATCTTTTTTATGTTATTTTATATCATAAAAAATAAGTGACTGGTACCCTGAAACTAAAAGTTGCTCTGAAAGTACTCATAGATTCATTAGAATTTTAAGGTAAATTTAGTTGGTGAGAAAGCACAACATTCACTCCTCAAAGGTAACTTTTAATATGTAGGCTGTGTGGGCTGCAAGTTTGACTCTACAATTGACTTGAGGATTAAAAAAAAATTGGCTTATAGTGGTGCCTTTTAATTCTTTGAGAATTCAGTAAATGCTATGGTTTGTCTCTTTAGAAACATCTACAATAATCTATAAACAATTTTACGCATACACTAGAGAAACAAGATTTGATAAAAGTGTTCAAATTATAGAGAGCTGGAACAGAATTTTATCATCTGACTTTCAGTGTAACAGTGCTCCATTTAGTTGTCTTAATACACCTCATTTGATGAGATGGTCTAAGAAAGAAAATATTCATAAGAAATAATGATAACATTTTTATGTTATTGCTTCCAAAATTAGAGAGGACATAAAATTTACCTGAAAAGTACCTTGAACTCTCAAAGTGAAAGGTAGCATAGCATATCAATCCAAGTTGTATTAAAAAATAGAGAACAGTATTAAAAAGGAATACAGTGAAATAAAATTTCAGGCTTTATAGATTTACCAATGACTATTTTATCTGGTATTCATGGTTATCATGATCTATGTGATGAAACCATTTATATTATAATGAAAACATCAATTAATCATATATCAATTACTCTAATTTCTGGAAGTAAAGAGGACTAAAGAGTATTTTGATGGTTTAAAGATTATATTTTTAAATACAGATTACTTACTGATCTAATGCCAGGTAAATTCAAGATGGATCCGAGAACTGGCACTCTTCTAATGAAGCCAACTACCACAGGAAAGAAGCCCCTAGGAGAAGAAAAAACAGTTCTCTGTACTTGTATATTCTTTATTACCAAAATTAATTGTTAATTAAGTAAAAAGAACCTATCAAAATTTGAATATTTTAGAGACTTTAAACTTCTGTTTACTTTTCTCCCAGGATTTGATTCCTTCCTTAATTATGTCTTACAAAATTTTACATATATACCTATATATGCCATTACTACTATATCCTACTAGTTTCTTTATGTATTTTCTATATTAAAAATGAGATTCTCTAAAGCAGGCTTAGCACTTAATTCATATTTACATCTCCTGTGGGTAATATAGTGCCTGATGGATAGAAGACAATATACATTCCCTGAACAAAATTTTAAACCAATCTTTCTTAAAGATATTTTCTTACATTACATTCTATTGTTTATTCACTTGGTAACTGGCATTTGTAAAATATTAACTGACCAAAATTTCCCATAGTATATATAGTACAAAATTTTCTAATAGGTATAAACACTAAAGAAATTTCCATCTAGTGACAGTAACTATGCAGTATCAGGTTCTACATATTAAAATATTGGGTATATTTATATATCTACTTATCACTTTTATTTGATTCCAATAACAAACATAAAGACTGCCTTAAAAGGCCAATAAAATTAATTTTATTAAATTGAAAATACTTTACAAGACAATTCATAGCCCTAAGCAGGCACTTATTCACACCTGATAAAACATTTTATAGTTGATTAAATTACCTAAAACTATAATAATAAAAGATTCAGTGTAAACAAAAATTCATTTAAGAAAATTACAGTCTTCTTACTCATACTGATATAACTATCTGGGTTTTGTAATTATTTGACATACTGTTTTATTGAAAGGAAACAAATAAAATGACTGCCTTACCTGAACAAAAGAAAGAATCCATAAATTTCGAAGATCATACCTATCAAAGGCCAACCAACAAGGACTACAAATACACCACCCAGGAAAAATCCTGTGGCTTTCATTTTATGTTTTTGAAAGAAGAATCTGAATGTTCTTTCTAAACCAATTACAAAAGCCAAGCCAGCCACAAATAAAACCTAAAGAAGAAAGAAAATGCAACATAGAAAAAGTAAGTAAGCACACTACATAAATTTGAAGGGCACAGTTAAATATTTAAAAAAAGGGAGCACATCTAGTTTTCACTGTGGACAACTGGGCAGAGAAAACTACAATGCACATCAAGAAGCAGAACCAAGGAGTGGGCTAAGAAACAAGGAAAGATTAGAAGTTACCAACCAGCATCAGCAGTGGTTTTCCCAGGGTTAAGCTAGATGGAGATGGCTTAGTTAAACAGATGAATGGCAAGACAAAAGAGGGAAGCTGCCCATAAATATGGCACCTAATGGTGCTCCTAGTTCTGCAAACTTCACGTGAGCTATAGGAACTCCTGTAGATGGGAGAAATACTGACATGGCCAAGGTGATAGAGGAAGAAACCACGCGAAGCCAGAATATCTGGTAGCAGCAGGAATAAAAATACAGCTATGTGTTCTCAAATATACATATATTTTGCATTTTTTCAGTCAGTGGACAAGAAATAGTGATCTATTAGAAACCTTGTTTTTCCCTAAGTTTTATTCCCAAATCCTTGTTTTTCTTTATTGACTTTTTTTTAGTGAAAAATACTTCATATATATATATATATATATTGATTAATAAGTCAATGGTTAAGCTTCATATTATGAGATACCAATTCTGTTTACATTATTGATTGTAACATCAATTTTGAATAATTTTGCTCTCCTTTATATTTACCAATTTGCAATTAAAAGTCCAATGGTAATATAGCCACTTGTCAAAGATATTCAATGTGGGCTATCAAGTCATCTATTTTTTTTTTTAATCTTTATTGTTGAAAGTACTATAGATGTCCCCAAGTCATCTATTTTTAACTTCTATTTAGAGGTTGCCTTGACTTATTCTATTGTAAATCACATATCAAACACTTAATATAATCATGGAATTAGAAAACCTCATTAAGTGTTTACCTTTTGTTTAAACAAAAAGCTAATGGATTTCATTCCTGATGGAAACAGAGAATGTAAAAGAATTTTTTACATGAGTAGTAGTGAATTATTTCACCTAAATTCAATAGCAGGCAAAAATTCAGTTATAGCTAACTTTTTCTTATGAAGTTAATTAAAATACATATTGAAAAACTCACATTTCCAATGGCCAGTAGTGCTTTGTCAAAAAAGAGAATCATTCCAAAGAACAGGAAAAACACTCCAAATCCTGTTAATCCCATTCCAATTTCTGCAATATAAGTTATATGGTTAAGGGTAGAAAAACATTATAATTCCATTAAAATTTTTGTAAACTAAGATAATTCTTTAGTTTTTCTTTTGGCTGATAAAAGAAAAAAAGGTCCCCAACACTGCAGATTAACTTTATAATGACAGTCACAAAGATCTACAACAAATTAATGTCAACAATTTCTTTGAAATTTAAAATATAAATGGAAATTTTTAATCTTCTATATATATGTAAAAGTCTAAGCAACCATTCAATCATTTGACCGGTGGCTTGGATGTGCACTGACCACCAGACACTCAATGCGTAGGCATGGAAACATGGGACAGACTGATGAATCTCAGAGGGAAGGGTGGAAAGAGATTAACCAAAGACCTCTTATATGCATATTAGAGGCCCAGTAGGGTCCCTCGGCCTGCCTGTGGGAATTGGGCTGAAACTAGCCTGGTGCATGGATTCGTGTATCAGAAGGGTCCCTTGGCCTGGCCTGTGGAAACCGGGCTGAAATCGGCAATCTGACATCCCTCGAGGGGTTCCGGATTGCAAGTGTGCATAGGCCAGGCCGAGGGACCCCCCCACCCCCACTCCGGGCCTCTAGTTCTTATATAAGAGAACATTTCTTAAAAGTACCATAATAAAGATAAATCAGAATTCCAAAACTAGTTATATATTTTTTTTCCCTTCTAAGAATCCCTCTGGCATCAGAATAAAAATATGGATTTACTTTTGCTATTTATTTCTTATCATCCTATCTAATAAAAGAGAAACATACAAATAGACCAAATGGAGCTGGAGTGAGCAGGAGGCTTGGGTTGCCCCTGGCGATGAAGGAAGCCAAGTTTCCCACCCACCCTGGCCGGCCTTGGCTTCTGCTAAAGTCTACAAAGTTTTAATTATAGGAGATAAATAAATCCTAGATATCTGCTTCCAGTCGGCCCTGGCCTCTGCTCAAGGAGGCGCTGAAAAAAAAAAAAAGCCAAAAAGGAGGGGCTGGGAGCTTGGGTTGCGGGGGGCCGTGGCCAGCCTGCAAACAGCCACCAGCCCCTCACCCAGGCTGGCCAGGCATCCCATTGGGGACCCCCACCCTGAAGAGGCTGTGGCCAGCCTAAAAAATGGCCCTCAGCCCCTCACCTAGGCTAGCCAGGCATCCCAGAGGGTGCCCCACCCTGATCTGGGATACCCTTCAGGGCAAACCAGTCAGCCCCCACCCGTGCACCAGGTCTCTATCTATACTAATAAAAGAGTAATGTGCTAATTAGACTGAGAGGCCTTCCAGGAGAACTTCTGGATGTTTTTCTGGAGAAAGCCATGGTGGCAGGGCCGAGGTAAAGGGAGTCAGAGGCCAAGAGGGGAGGGCAGTTGTGTGTGATCAGGCTGGTGGGGGGCGGGGCCATTGGATTATGGTAAGCAGACCAGCAGGGGGGCCAGTTGGGAGCAAGCAGGCCATCAGTGGGGGTTAGTAGGAGGTGATCAGGACAGCAGGGGGAGGCAGTTTGGAATGAGCTGGTCAGGATGGGGGGCAGTTGGGGGTGAGCAGGCCAGCAGGGGAGGCAGTTGGGGGTGAGCACACTGGCATGAGGAGCAGTTGGTGGTGATCAGGCTGGCAGGGGGGGGAGGGGGTATTTGAGAGCGAGCAGACCTACGGCAGGGGGCAGTTGGGGGCAAGCAGGCAGTCAGGCAAAGTGATTAGGGCAATCAGGTAGGCAGGTAGGCAAGTGAGCGGTTAGGAGCCAGCTGTCCTGGATTGAGAGACTGGGCCTAAACTGGCAGTAGGACATCCTTCGCGGGGTCCCAGATTGGAGAGGGTGCAGGCCAGGCTGAGGAATACCCCGCTCCAGACATGAATTTTGTGCACCAGGCCACTAGTATTTTATAACTATTATTTATATAGACGATATCTGCAGTTCCTTCTTTCCCCTCTAAAATTAATTCCTTCTATAACCCATTAAAAATTGCTATAATAGGTCAGTATAATAATATAGTGGCAATAGAAAATATTTTGAGAATCAGGTAGTGGTCTCCTCAAAAGTTAAGTTTGAAAAGATTAGACATCACTTTTAACTTTTTGGTGGCTTATTATGGACTTATCTTCTACAAACTTATCTAAACTATGAAGCCATTTCCATATTTAGTCTGAGTTCTTAAATCACCTCCTCCAAAGTTTAAAATTACACTGTTTTATCTAATATTAATGTTCTTTCATTCAGAAACAAAGAATTGTTGATCAACTCCTAGATGCAGGCAACTGTTCTAAGTACTGAGTATCACATCCAGCAAAATAAATTTATCTTCCTCTTATGCACTATCAAACTTCATTCCTCTTGACCATGTATGTGTTTAATGAACAAAGTGTAAGCTCAGAAGTCTGTGTATAAAGCTAATAATTTTATTGCCTTTACATTCTCCAGGACTTATCTTTTATAGTTTAAAAAATAGGCTTTCTAAGGTTACAGTTGTACTTTTCTGTTAATATTACAAAGCACAATCAATCCACTAAGTTACTTTCTTGATCATTTTAGTTTTGTTTTACCTAGAAGCCCTACCTGCATAACATAATGAATTATGGCAGAAATATTTTTGGAAACACAATTTTAAATACACTATTAATGATTTCTGATCTTAATCACTTTGCCTCGGCTCCAGAAAGATAAAATCCAGGTCATAGCTATTTAAAAAAATTATAAGATAGGTAAAATGTTTTGATGAGTTTAAAATTTATATCAATACCTTTTTCTACATTTTCTACTTCCTCAATTTACAGTTAATTATTGCCTTCCATTAAGCTATCTTTTTCTCCCATAGTCTAAAATGATTCAGAAGTATTCCACAGATACTACTAATATTTTATGAAAATTTGAGGCTGATACTTTCATGCTTAAATGCTTTAAAAGAATTTACCAAGCCCCAGCTGATCTGGTTCAGTGTTGGTCTTCTGACTGAAGGGTCCTGAGTTCAATACCAGTCAAGGGCACGTACCTACATTTCAGGCTACTCCTGGGGCCCTGGTCTGGGCACATTCAGGAGGCAACCAATCAATGTTTGCCTGACAGTGTTTCTCTGACAGTGCTATTTCTCTCTGTTTTTCCTTCTCCCATGCTCTCTAAAAATCAAAGGAAAACTATCCTCGGGTGAGGATTAAAAACAAACAAACAAATAAACAAAAAAAAGTAAAAAATATTAAAAATATGACCTTTAAAAAATTTACCAAAATAACTTTATATGGCAGACATAATTTTCCAGAGGAAAATATGGACATAAGAGCAAGTAAAATATCATTAAAAAACTCCTGACTAGTTAGGATTTAATCACTGGCAGCTGAGATAAATGAAAATGACTAATTCCTATCTTTTCACAAATTATATTAATTACATCAAAACTGTGAGATATTTGTTCAGAAAGGAAGTTATATGGAAATACATATAACATAATGAACTATGTATTGAGAATTTTATAGAAGTAGCCTTCATAACGTGCTTTACATACCTTACATAAATTAATCCTTTTAATACAATTGCAAGGTAGGTGTCATTAAATTCTTTTAGACAGGTCAGAAATTGAGATTTAGAGAACTGACTTAATTTGCCTAAAGTCACACTTCTTAAGCATGTGAACTCAGGTATATGTGAATCCAAAGACTATGTGCTTAACCATTATACCATCCTGCTTCCCACAGTATTTTCAGGTTAAATATGTCTGGTTAGATGAAACTCAAGGTCATTAAAGTACATTGAACTTTTGGGGGAATCGTCTTAAATCCATTCAAGTTTAATATAATTAGCTTACCTAATATAACTAGGTAGATGTTAGGAGAATTACTACTATAAACTGACTGCAGTTCTTGCTAGTGTGGCTCAATTGGTTAAGCATATTCCTGTGCACCAAGAAGTCACCAGTTTGACTCCTTGCCAGGGTATACACCAAGGTTATGGGCTCAATCCATGTGCAGAAGAAGGTAGCCGATTGATGTTTCTCTCTCTCTCTCTCTAAAAATAAAAAAATCATATTTAAAAAAAATTGACTTCAGTGAAAAAGGACAATGTCTGAATATGTTTTTACATTTAATGAAATGTTTGTACAATTATGTTGTAATTTCTTTTAACAAATTGTGAGACAAAAAGTAGCACCAGCCCCAAGTTTCATATGGGTAACCAGAGACTCACAGAGATTTGTAACTTACCCTTGACCACAGAATCAGCAAATGTGTATGTGGGGGAAGGTGCAGAGGTGGGGAATGGCAGTTGGTGGTGTGTTATCAGGCTGGGAATTGCAATCCAGTCTATAATACTCCATAGTTTGAACAACTATAACATGGAAATCAAAACATTCCTATCACTTTTTCTAATGTAGTCAAGCAGATCTTTGTAATCTTTTCCAAAACTGGCACTAGCATGATGTTGCCAAGTATTCTCTGATCTAAATGGGTCAAAAGCCTCAAACTGGCCTCACTGTGCCTTTTTCTCATCTTCCCTGTGCATTCAGATGCCCACTGTTTATTAAAACCCTACACAGAGCTGCCCTCTCACCACCAGACTCAGACCCAGTAAAATAAGTTTAACTTCCTCCTAGGCCCTGTCAAATCTTCATTCCTCTTGCCTGTGTATGTGTTTAATGAACAATCTGATAAAAGCAATCTAATAAAATGAATTTGTCTAAAATAAAAAGCTTATTGTAGAAATTTTGCAAGAAAGATATGGTTAATTCAATAGCAATTACGTTAGCATTATGGTATTATTTAAAGCAGCACTGTTTCTTTCTATGAATTTTTAAAAATAGAAAAAATGTCAGAATAAAAAACTCAAGTGAATATCAACTGAATTTAACTCAAATGAATATCATGGCGGAATTTCAGGCTATCCTATATAATTCTATATAATAAAGGGCAAATATTCAAATAGACCAAACGGCAGAACAACTGAACAACTGGCCGCTATGACGTGCGCTGACCACCAGGGGGTGCGCGCGTGGAACATGGCAGGTGTTGGCAGCAGAACGCAGCACCTGGCAGGCATTGGCCGCGGTGGAATGATGGAGCAGGTGAATGGGGGTGCCAGACCAAGGTGGGGCGCTGGTCACTGTCATATGGGCGAGCTTCTAGTGGTTACTGAAAATTCTTTGCTCCCACACACTGTGGTCCCGCCTGGCACTTGCACCTGCTGTCAGCACTGGCCCTGCTCCAGCCTGCTGCCAGCACTAAGGCCACCACTCACATCACTTTAGGCACCTGTTACCAGCCCTGATCACTTCTCCACCTCTCCCTGCTCCTGAGGGGTGATAGGAGCCAGCAGCCATCTCTCACATCCGCTGCTGGCGGCGGCCCTGCTCACACCCGCTGACAACGCTGGAGCTGTCACTTGCACCTGCAGCCGGCATCCAGTGCTGGTTCCCATCTCTCGGCTCCGTCAGTGGGTGCAAGTGGTGCCTGCCAGCCCTGATTGCTCTTGAGGGCTTTTCCACCTCCCACTGCTCCTGAGGGGCGACTGGGGTAGCAGCCACTCCTTGTACCCACTGCTGGTGCTGGCCCCAATTGCTCCGCACTGTTAGTGGTGCAAGGGTGGCAGGTGCCATCAGCACATTGGAGTGGTGGCAGGAGTGCAGAGGATGGGCCGAGTTGTGCCTCTGTGCCCATGGCAGGCAGCCCACGTTTCCATGAATTCGTGCACTGGCTCCCTAGTGTGACATAATAAGATTTAGTGGTGCAAGGGAACTGCTCCACTCTGTCCCATTTGATAAATATTGTATTTTGGGAGTGGGGGGGTAGGGGTGAGAAGGAAGATGCTATTATAGGATCCCTTAAAAACAGTCCTGAATTGTTTTTTGCCTTTTTAAAAAGTTGTTTTGATATTTTAAGAGACCAGTAGTTGGTCATCCTCTCTCAGAATCAGAATCCCGAAATATCTTGACAAATCACTTGAATGATTGCCAATTCCTGCAGTTAAACACATATACAAGCACCATTTGAAGTCCAAAGAGCTTTTGATTCATTAATCATTTTGTGTTCCAATCCACTGTTCTATCCAAAACATTTGGCAGAAGAGCAGCAAAGAGCATAATATTATCTTCTTCATCAATTTAATGAAGTGAGGAGAATGTTTACCATCCTGCCCATATCCCAACCCAACTCACTTGTCCTGGTTTTTGGGAGGATGTAAATCAGGCACTTGTCATTATAATAAGTCTTCATCATAAGAGAATGCCTATGCATAGGATAATTTACATTTTTATCTAGGTAATAATCATGGACTCAGATAGGAGAAATAATAATCCTATAATAAAGAGGTAATATGCAAGTTAACCATCACTCCAACACATAAGATGGCCACCCCATGTAGACACAAGATGGTCACCCCAAGATGGCCTGCAGGGAGGGCAGTTGGGAAGGACCAGGCCTGCAAGGGAAGGCAGTTGGAGGCAATCAGGCTGGTAGAGGAGGGCAGTTGGGGCAATCAGGCTGGCAGAGGAGGGCAATTGGGGGCAATCAGGCCGGCAGAGGAGGGCAGTTGGGGGAGAACAAGCCTACAGGAGAGGGCAGCTGGGGGGACCCAGGCCTGCAGGGGAGAGCAGTTTGGGGGGGAGGAGGGGACCAAGCTGGCAGGAGGGCAGTTAGAGGTGACCAGGTTAGCAGGGGAGGGCAGTTAGGGATAACTAGGCCTGCAGGAGAAGGCAGTTGGGAGGGACCAGGCTGGCAGAGGAGGACAGTTGGAGAGAACCAGGCCAGCAGAGGGCAGTTAGGGGTAACCAGGCTGGCAGGGGAGGGCAGTTAGGGGCCACACGGCCTGTACCAGAGAGCAGATGGGGGCAATCAGGCCAGTAGCGGAGGGCAGTTAGGGGTAACCAGGTCTACAGGTGAGGGCAGTTGGGGATGACCAAGCCTGCAGGGGAGGACAGTTAGGGGCAACCAAGCTGGCAGGGGAAGGCAGTTAGTGGTGACCGCCAGGGGAGCAGTTAGGCATCAATCAGGCTGGCAGGGGAGTGGTTAGGGGGTGATCAAGCTGGCAGGCAGAAGAAGTTAGTGGCAACCAGGCAGACAGGCAAGAGAGTGGTTAGGAGACAGCAGTCCTGGATTGTGAGAGGTCCACTGGGATCGGGCCTAAACGGGCTGTCGGACATCCCTCGAGGGGTCCCAGATTGGAGAGGGTGCAGGTTGGGCAGGGGAGACAGCCCCCTCTCCACGAATTTCGTGCACTGGGCCTCTAGTATTTTATAATTAGATAGGAAAGCTATGTAGAGTTTAAGTACTTCCTCTAAGTAATCAGAATTAGAAATAAATTCTAGCAATTAATGTACATAATTCTGCTAATTTCCTTGGGCAGCCTAATTTTAATTTTGGGTTTTAATCAAGAAGAATGGGGCACTGTGCTTTATAAAGAAAATAGGCCTTGAATATCCTACAAAATTTCTCCAAAAAGTGAATGATTCTGTAAGATAAGTATCTACATTACTGTAGAAACTACTTTTGTTTTGGAAGAATTTCATCATTCTAAAAACCTCAAAATTTATATTGTCTTTTATTGCTAGTAGGGTACAGTAAAAAGAACAAAGGTTTTTAAGTCAGCAGAGGTGGGATCGAGTCTTGTTTCTATAACCTTACTTATGACTATACATTGAATTTCTTTTGTCTCCTTCATTTAGAAAAAAGATACACTCCTCTCTACCTTATAAGGGTCTTATAAGAATTACCTGTAATGATTTATATGAAATCACATATTGCTAATTTTTAAGTTTTTTCTTTCTTTTTTTTTTTTAAAGAACTATACTTAGGTTTCCTCTGATCAGAACATATGAGGCCAAATGACTAAAATGAGCACAATCCTGGGCCAGGGCAGGTGGCCCTAAGGTGCAGACTGGTCCTACCTCTGGAAGGAAGAGAGCCTGACTGGGGTGCAGTGTGTGTGTAGGACTTTAGGAGCTCTGTAAAGTTCAAGTCAGCGATGGCGTGAATCCAAAGCTTAATACTCCACTTTAAAATAGGGCACTTAAGGTGAAGTATAATTTTCATTTCAACACACTGTTTAGTTTTTAAAACCTTGAAAATCCAAGTTACGTTAACCAGAATAAGATATAAAAGGCGTGGCTGATAAAGCAAAATGAGACAAAAAGACAATCTCAACCATCCAAAAACAGACAGCACAGGGTTGGGCAGCTAATGTAAATAAAAAAAAAATGATTAAGATTGGTAAAAAGTAGAAAAGTGGAGATGTTATATTGGGGGGAAAAAAAAAAAGGAATACATAGCAATGCCAACCTTAAGAGAACTCCGAGGCAGGCAGAAAGATATGCTAAAAATAATACAACAAGCCACAAAGCACGATATACAATATTAACAAAAGAAACCCTTTCATGAACGCAAAGTGACATTTGACTGCTGTGGAAGCATTAGCGGGTAGAAACGAGAATTCATTTCAAGGGGTTTTTTTTGGAAGGTTGTTTCTATTGCTGGCCAAGGCTCCTAATTCAGTATTTTTTTAAAGTGTGGGCCTATTTTTTCCAAAAGAGCCTCCAGTAAGTAGGTGACATTTAAAACCCCGCCTCCCAGGCAACCGGCCGGTCACTTGTGGAGGACCCCCCGCCAGCCAAGTGCAGAAACGTCCTCAAGGAGTGGGCCGCGGGCGCCGCGGCAAACTTTCTCCGGCGGCGGACGGTCCGCGGGAACAAAGCGCCCGTCTCTCTCCCTGCGGGCGAGAGAGCCGCGCGAGCCAGACCCTCCGCGAGGGCTCCCCGCGCCAGGCTCGGGCGCCTCCCCAGGTCCCACTGCCTTTCCTCCCAGGCCAGGTCCGTCCCCGCGAGCCCAGCCCTCGCCCCTCCACCGCCGCGCGCAGGTTCCCACAGCCCCAGCTCAGCTTCGCCGGCCGCCGCTCCCCAGGCGGAGCTTCATTCATTTGCCCGCAGCCGGGGTGGAGGGGGTGGTTGGGGGAAACCCGCGGGAGAGCCCCCGCCCCCGCCCCCGCCCGGGGTGTGTGGGGCTCAAGGCGGGGACCCCGGGGCAAGGCGCTTACTCTGGGTGTCCGTTAAGGAGATCATGGCTGCTGGGGTCGTAGCTGGCGTGAGGACAGCTCCTCGAGAAGCCCCGGGCGTGAAGCAAAGACGCGAGTCTGAAGCCGGGAAACAACCCAAGAGACAGCCGCCACGTCTTCCGGAAACACGCAGCCATCCCCCATCCCAGCTTGGAGGCGGCTTCCGATTGGCTCAGTCCGCTCCCAATACCAACCAATGAGAGGGAGCCTTGTTCGGTGACGCGGCGGCGGCCACACCCCTTGGCCAATTAGAGAAGGGCCTTACTTGCCATTGGTGGAAAGGACCGACCCGGAAGGGTGGATGCTCCCGGCTGGAGTGCAAAGAAAGCCGGGTGGCGGGAACTTTTTGCTGGTGAGTGAGGAGGAGTGGTTCTGAGTTTCGGGGCGCTTTGGGGGTCGCAGCCTGGGAAGGTCTGGAGGGCCCGGGTGCGGGGTTCATGAACTGTTTCTCCGGTTACGTTGTGAAAGGGCTAGTTTTTCCTTTTCCTGCCTGAAGGCGAGGTCGGTCTCTTTAGGGATCACTTCCTTCCACTTTGGCAGGGGAGCAACCAGGGGACTGTAGGCCTTTAGGATACGATCATTGTACCTCCATCCAGCCTTTTCCATGCGGGAAGCTTGGTCTCCCACGCCTGTTGCTTGGAAGCCGTCGTTTGTTGGAAACACGGTTGGGGGTACGTAAGGGAGGATGTTGTTATGTTGTTGCTGTCTGCAAACGCAGGTGGCGGGCATGTGTGTCTGATTTAACCTGTGGCCCCTCCGTGGCATTTCCTCCAGCATCGATGACTGGGTGTGACCGCGGTGAAAGATTTCCTGTGGGTGCTGTCAAAAATTCAGACGCATCAGAAGTGAAACCAATGAGTCATGGAAGTAGTGAAAGCTTACTGTTGACTTAAAAAAACAGGACCCAAACCGGGAGCACTCCAACCAAAACATGTAATGAGGCTCAGGGGTGTATTGTTAAAACAGCTTATAAAATGAGAAGGGAGTGGCTGCTTATCTTCACAGTGATTTGGTTATAATATTAACATTTTCTTAAAATTGATAGGGAATTTGGTTAGTGGTTACTGTTTTTAAAAATATGTTGCTGTTATTTTTCTTTCACTTTTAGAAAGAAATTTGGATCTCTAATTCAGTGTTGGAATGGCATCTGTTTCAGGTTAGTAGAAATAATTACATTTTGTTCTGTTTTTTACTTGTATGTTCTTTGAAAAAAAAACACTTGCTTTTCTCTGTACCTTCACTTCAACTTTGCAGTGAATCTTAAACTGCTCTAACTAAAAGTCTTAATAAAAATAAATAAATACAATACATTTAAAATATATTTGTTTTAAAAATTCTGATTGTAGCCTAGGCCAGTTAGAGCATTATCCCGATATGCCAAGGCTATGGTTCATCCCTGGTCAGGGCACATACAGGAATCAACCAATGAATTAATTAGTGGAACAATAAATCTGTTTCTCCCTCTCTCCCTCTCTTCCTTTTTCCTCTCTTCCTCTCTCCTTCTCTCCTTTTTTCTCTCCCTCCTTCCCTCCCTTCCTCCTTTAATCTCTCCCCCCCCTTTCTAAAGTCAATCAATAATAAAAAAAATTTAAGAACTTTCTGATTCTAGAAATGCTGTTTTTTTAGATTAAAAAAATGTGTGTGTTTTTAAATATTGATTTCAGAGAGAGGAAGGGGAAAGGAGAGAGATAAGCATCAGTGATGGGAGAGCACATTAATCGGCTGCCTCCTGCACACCCCCCACTGGGGACTGAGCCTGCAGCCTGACTAGGAATCGGACTGTGATCTCCTGGTTCATGGGTTGATGCTTAACCTCTGAGCCACACTGCTGTTTTGTGTGTGTGTGTGTGTGTGTGTGTGTGTGTGTGTGTGTCTTTTTTTTTTCAGATTTTTAAAAATTATGGTAAATATACATTACAGAACTTACCATTTTGACTATTTTTTTGTAATTCTCACCTAAAGATATGATTTTCATTGAGTCTAGAGACATAGGAAGGGAGAGGGAGAGAGAGAAACATCGATTGTCTCATGTATGCCCTGGCTGGGGATCAAGCCCACAACCTGTGTATGTGTCTTCACCTAGAATTGAACCCATCACCTTTAGGTATATGGGATGATGCTCCAACTAACTGAGCCATGCTAGCCAGGGCATCATTTTAACTTTTTTTTTTAATACTCACCTGAGGATATTTTTCCAATTGATTTTTTAGAGAGAGAGAGAGAGAGTGGAGGGAAGGGAGGAGGCAGAAAGAGAGAAACATCAGTGTGTGAGAGACACATCAATTGGTTGCCTCCTACATGTGACCCGACAAGGGTTTAGTCTAAGGGCTGACTACTCTTAACCACTGAGCCAGGGTGCATATTAACTTTTTTAAGTGTACAATTCAGTGGCATTAAGTGCCTTTACATTGTTGTGCACCCATCACCAATATCCATCTCCTGAACTTTTTCATCTTCCCAAACTGAAACTCTGTATCCAATTAAACAGTAACTCCTGATTTCCCCTTTTCTTGCAACCCCTGGTAACACTATCCCACTTTTTGTCTAGGAATTTGATTATTCTAGGCACTTTATTTAAGTGAAATCATATAATCCTTGTCCTTTTGTGTCTAGATTATTTCACTTAGCATAATGTCTTTGAGGTTCATCCATTTTGTAACATGTATCTTTTTAAGGCTGAATAATCCATTGTATGTATATAACATCTTTAATTTATCCATTTGTCTGTCCCTGGACATTTGGGTTGTTGTACCTTTTGGTTAATAGTGAATAATGTTGCTATGAACATTGGTGTATAAATATCTGCGTCCCTGCTTTCAGCTATTTGGTTTATACCCGGAAATGGGATTGCTAGATGACAAGTTAAATTTTTTGAGTAACTTGTCATACTGTTTTGCATAGTGGCTGCACCATTTTATATTCCCACCAGCAATATATAGGGGTTGCAAGGAAAATAAGTTTTTTGATAGAATTCTAGGAACCTAAAAATTGTAAAGTGGAAAATACCAATCACTTCTGATCTTATGTTGAGATTAATACTATAACATTTAACTTATTATTAAAATTTTTAAACATTTTGTACATATTGTTTTGTAATGTGATTAAAAAATATAATGCAGCCGAGACTGGTTTGGCTCAGTGGATAGAGCGTCGGCCTCTGGACTGAAAGGTCCCAGGTTCGATTCCGGTCGGGGGCATGTACCTTGGTTGCGGGCACATCTCCAGTGTGGGGTGTGCAGGAGGCAACTGATCGATGTCTCTCTCTCTCATCGATGTTTCTGACTTTCTATCCCTCTCCCTTCCTCTCTGTAAAAAATCAATAAAATATATATATTTAAAAAAATGCAAATACAGAATATAAACATATTATTAAATAAATTCTATGTTGTAAATATTATAATACCTACACTGTATTTTGTTGTTTTGAAGTGACATTAAATAAATATTTTATTGTTGAATTTTTATATTGTTTTTATTTTTAAAACATAAAAAAATGCTGCCTTGACCATCTATGAATTGAAAGCTTTGTGTGCTCCTCTGATTATTTCTTTAAGATACATTTCTATAAGTGGAGTTATTTCAAATGTCTTTAAAATATAAAAGAAAAACATTTGTTTTACCTTTTCCAGGCAGATACGCTTGGTATTTTGATGTATGTCTATCCATTATTTGTTTCTGTAAACTTCACCAGATTCTACTGTGCTTTTTAGTGATACCTTGCTATTTATTCAGTTAAGAGATGGTAGCAGGGTTGTTGTGTATATAAACCAGCTCTAACAGGAAGGTGACAAGTTTAATTTTTTCAAACTTTAAAGAAGTGGCTTTCTTAAATATGAGACATGCCATCCCCCCCCACCAATTATAAATTATTATTTATACTTTATTTAAATATAAACATGAAAAATAATGACATAGATTTTGGCTTTGACTCAAGACTCTTTCTCATCCTCTGGAGTTAATAATAAATGGTCAAAATTTAAGTTATATTAAATGCTAACCCAAGCAGTCTTTACTTACAGATTAAAATGAGGGTTTAAGAGATGTCACTGAACCTCAATTCAGTTCAGTCTGATAATTTTTAGATTTCATGTGTTATTTTACTTCAAACTTCAGCTTTATCAGTGGAGTGTGACTTTAAAATAACTGAACAATGAAATAGATAAACTTTATGTAAGTAGAGACGCTTATTTCAAATAACTGCTTTCATAATGTTGTACCCCTTCAAAGAAATCGAACTCTTCTATTCTATTCATTTGTTGAACTATATTTGAACTGGCTCTTTGAGATTGCCTTCAGGTAGTTTGTTACTTTTGATGGCTTCCGTGGTGGTAAATCACTTTCCTTTCAGTGTTAACTTCAGTTTGTGATATTATTAGAAGATGAGCTGTTTCTGAAGAATGGCACCTCCCATGCATCAGCTGTAAGCCTAGAAACACTGCAGTGCGATCTCCACTCAGTTCAGTGTGCTCTTGAGATACAGTTACTGTAATAAGCCCTGTGTACTTGTAATCCCTCTTCATTATTGATTAAAATCATACACTTGACTTTTCGGTCACATTTCATATAGTAAAATCTTGTATATGCCATCATTGGAGATGATATAATTTTGGACAAAAAAATTTAAATACCTCGACTTACTACAACAGGCAGTCATGATTTTGTCAGAGATACGATATAACTTTGTACCATGGATTGACATTAACATCTCTGCCAGATAGTGTTTGATCAGAGAAGCAGAGCTACTCTGAGAGATATAAGGGATTATGTGATTAGGGGAAGTATTAGGTTCTTTCTTTATGTACGTTTCCTGTGTGTCTGGCACTGGGCCTGAAGTTGGCAGAATCAGCAGTCAGGAAAAGAAGATGTGATGAGGAATGCAAAAATAAACTGCTACTTATGAAGATGATCTTCTGTTTCTTACTAGAATCTGTATTAGTGCCTCATTGCTTCAAATCTTCCAATTTGGATGACGCAGAAGGCTTGTCAGCTGCTGTACGTCATGTGAAGTTGTGTGCAGTTGGCTGAGGCTTCAGAGAAGCTGAAGAAGGTGAACCAATAGGACCTGGAGGAGCTGCAAGCCCTTCTGTTTTCCCAAGGATATCTAGCAGCAGCTGGAGTTGTGGGCACAGATGTTGCCCCATGCCAATGAGGTCAGCAGCCCTGACCTTGCAGTGACCTTCTTAAATATGGCAAATATGGCCACTGTGTCACTTCCACCTCCCAAAGCTTTGGCAGAGTTCTCTGTGCCCTAACCTAGCACTATGCAGGGAAAGAATTTTGAGAAATATAGTTCTAGCTTAGCTAAGTTATCACAGTACAAAGCCACTAGACTTCACGATTGCCTACAGGGTATCCATAGACTTCTCTTTTAATTTAATTATATTTAATATTCAAATAAAGGAAGTAGCAGAGTGATGCTTTTGCTTAATGTGTCACCAGCTATCTTGTACACAACCAGATACAAACTAATCTCTACAGAAGAGGGCATACATTCTGCTTATCTTTTGATGATGCTTATTCCTCTTTATGATGAATCACATCCTCCGTGATAATTCTCTAACCTAAATCCTGTGATATGAAGTTAGCCGCTACTGACACTTTTTTCTTTTTGATGTTAGAGGAATAGGAGAAGGGACAAACACACACACACACACACACACACACACACACACACACACACACAAATCCACCAACAAGAATGAAAAACCCAAACTTAGTTTATATACAAATACTATGGGCCCAGTGCATGAATTCATGCACCTTGAAAGGAACTGTGGGCTGAGGTTTTGTTGGGCAAAGAGGCGGGTCTTGCCCATATTCTGCACCCCCACCCGCCATGGTCCCCGGTCCCCTGTCTGCCAGCAGCCCTTGGGCTTGCTGCCGCTCTCATGCACTGATGGTGCCGGCCCCGCTTGCAACTGCTGGTGGCGCGGAGCAATTGGGGTCAGTGCCAGCAGCCGGTGTAAGTGGCTGCTGCTCCCCGATCACCCTCAGGAGCAGATGGAGGTGGAGAAGCCCTTGGGCAATTAGAGCCGCAGCCACTGCTTGCATCAGCTGAGGGTGCTGACTGATTGGGACTGGTGCTGGGCAGCAGCAGTGGGTATGAGCAGTGGCTCTGGTGCTGGCTGCAAGTGCGAACAGGGCTGGTGCCAGCAGTAGGTGTGAGTGCCGCAGCACATGGGAGCAAAGAATTTTCAGTAACCACCAGAGGTTTGCCCCGATGACAGGGACTGGTGCTGCGCCTTGGTCTGGCGCCCCTGCTCATCTGCTCCACCAGGCCATTGTGGCCAACACCTGCCATGTTCCACACTCTGCTGCCTGCTGCAGAGGACACCTGCCATGGTCCGTGTGCGCCCCCTTGTGGTCAGCGCACACCATAGCAACCAGTTCAGTTCCGCTGTTTGGCCTATTTACATATTAGCCTTTTATTATATAGGATCAAAATATGAAAGAAAGTCATGTAGGTATTACAGTTCTTATTTCTTACTGCCAATGTTCGATAATATCTGAGAAGTTATTTTCCTTTTCCCAATACACAATTGCCCTGATAAGTTTCTCTGGAGGAGACCAGTGGAAAGATTGACTACATAAATTTTTAGCTGTGTGGTAGAGTCCTTCTTCAAAGGACCCCAAACTCCACTTTATTCAAGGGACTCTGTGTCTATAAATTGGCTCATTTCTGGAAATTGGATGAAGGATGGCAACTGTTGCGGTGATTCAAATCAGACTTATGTTTCCATCTCAGCAATATCACGATCAACTAGCCAATGCCAATACTCTGAGAGCCAGACTATCCTGATTACTGCTGCTCTGTTGCCTATTATGGCAATCACATCTACCTTTTCTTTGTTCATGAATTGCCACTATTTAGTCCCTGTATCTTAGACTCCATCATTCTCATTAATTCATATTGTCTAGTTTAAAGGCAGTACTTCCCACTGTCATTTCTGACTTGCAGAAAACAGCCACTCCAGAGCTCCTCTGGAATGCTGAGGCTCCCCTCATGACTGTATTTCTCATGACCTTGATGAAGGGAGTATCCTCTGGATCCTGTTGGGGGTACAGCAAGACAGTGGATGATCAATTTATCTTACCTGATAATTCACTCTGGCACCCCCATCTCCCCAAGCCTCTGGATCCCCTCCTGTATAGTATACCTAGGAAGTTCTGGCCCTTCAACTTCATTGGAATTTACACTTGGGTTGTTCCATCCAACTTTCTTATATTCATCTTTGGGGCCCAGTTTCTGGCTACCAACTAAGTAAATTATTAGAGTTACTCCTGGACACTATTTTAGACACTAAATCCAGAATTTCTTACTGAGTCCATACTAATAAGTTAAGCTTTATTTAATATTATTTTCCATCCACCCTGATTTAATATCCTTAGGATCTTTCCCCATATTTATTCCCTAGGTTTCTGGTAATACATATTGGCAAATTCAACTCTGGTGTGTTTTGTGTCTCCTCATGGGTTGCACTTTTATACCTCATCCTCTAGGCCCTAGAGTCTAGGGCTTCCTGGATCTGGAAGCACTAAGAGGTGGTGGTGGGAGGTCCTTAGGGAGATGAGCAATCCTTTGCAAAACATCCACCTGAGGAAAGGCCCATTATGGGCATTTCAGGCAGGAGAAAGCTATTTCAGAAAGGGAAGGGCAAAAGAGACTTCGCAGATTTAGTGTTCAAGGTTCCCAGTTTCATTGGAATCTGCCCAGATGTTCCCATCCCAGTTGCAGAGTGACACTTTTTCTGAACTTTAATATAAATTCCTGCAAAGTTGGGAATTCAATTTATAGTCATCTGCAGGATTTAGATTTAGGGTTGGTATTCAGTAATCTTGACCTTGTAGCAACTTTGAGGCCCTGCATTTCTCTTCCCAAATTCTCCAGCATACTTCAAAGCAACAAGTCGTTCCCATTATTTTCACCAAAATGTTCTATGTCAGGAAACACTTGGCCACCCAAGTATTAAGTAAGATACCAGTATAATTAAGTGTGATTTCTATAGATTAAAATTTAAATAACTTTGTCTATTGCATGCTATGGAATACCATTGCCCCTTTTATCACTGCAAACAAAGGACATCAATATCTTTAAATCTAATCAGATCAGGGACCCAATTTCTGGTGGCCCAGAAGCAATTCAGAGAACCCACCCTTAAGTTTCTGTTTATCTGGAATAGCACTGGGTGTTGGCTAGGTTTCAATCAGATAAGGGATTTGTTATAGGGACTACCTCCTGCATAATCACTAGAGCTGGTTAAGCAGTCCACTGCTGGACCCAAAGTCAGTAGTGCCAGCATTGGGGATGGGAAGATGGATGTGAAGCGTGGGTGGATAAGGATCAGCTGAAACCCACAGGGACTATGTGGAACCCTCCTGTTTCTCACTGGGAATCCATGTTGGTGTGTCACTGCCTACAAGGATCTGACTTCATGGATGCTGGTGCCTTGCCAAAGATCTGGTGTACTTGCTAGGGGAAGTTGCACATGAAGTTGGTCAAGGATTCAGAGGAGCTATGGGCCAAGCTACTGCCCCGGGGAGATTCATCGAGGGCTGGAGAAACTGGCTTCTGCCCCATGCCAACAAGGTGTGGCAGAAGATCCATGATGACATGAGTGAGCTGCAACAGCATTTGGCCTTATGCCAATCATCTGAATGTAAATCTGCTTGCTCACTCTTTCACCCTCCAAATTTCATGCAGAGTTCACTTGTGGCCAATCCTAACCCAGAATCCTACAGGGAAGGGAATTCTGGCAGTTGGTACAAAACAAAGTCACCACAATATCCTATTTTAAATCATAACCATAAGACTTTATCTCTTGAAAAGGCATTAAAAATGAACACTGAATAATGCAGGCAGATGTTTTGGACACACAAACATCTTTAAATTTTTTATAGCTTCCATGGATATGGTATCAAAGGAATCTCACTTTGACTTTGTCTGATTAGAATCATACATTAAAGCTTTATAAATTAATTAATGATGGAGTTGTAATGCTAATTTTAATAGTACATAACTTCTTTTTTTATTTGTTACATCATCTTGTTTATAATTATTGAATCCTTATCATGCCGCTATATGATCCTGAATGTGAATGTTTTTTTGTGAAATAATAGCTAAAAAGTTAGGGAACTAGTTTTAAATAGCTTGTGTTTGCTTCATAGTTGTGTCACTTGATTTAGGAGATTATTGGGCAGTGGCCCTACAACAGTTAAAATAGATATCATTTGTTAATAATTAACTTGTACCAGGTACTGTGTCAGGAACCTTCAATATGTTATCTCACTTAATTCTGTATGAAACCTAGGTATTATCCCCATTTTACAGATGGGGAAATTGAGGCTCAGTTAAGTACCTTGCCCGAGGTCACTCAGCAGGTAAGAGGAAGACTTGAGATTTACTAATAAGTTAGGTCTGTGTGACTCCAAAATAATGTTCTTAACCACACTGCAGAATTTATAAGCTTGTCTGTGATTTCAATGTTGAGGAATATTAAAAAATTATTAGGGAAACTTAAAATTGTAATTGACCATCTTGTCATCGTATCTTTTTTCCTCCCTCATAGCTCTAACCGAGGAATTGGATTCGGTGAACAATGAGCTACATGCAGTAGACATTCAAATTCAGGAACTTCTGGAGAGGCAACAAGAACTTACTCAGAAAAAAAACATCCTAACAAACAGAATAAAGCAGTGTTTGGAGGATTCTGATGCTGGGGGAAGCAATGAATGTGATTCTTCACCTGCCTCTTGGAATAAAGAAGGTTTATTCTTTTTTTATTTGCTAGTTTTTTTCTTCTTTCTTTAAACTGGAGTCAAATCATTATACCAGGGTCAGTACTTTCCAGTAAGTTTAGAAGTGAAACTGGCCATTCCTTAAGTGGCAAAGGAAGCTTAGAGGCAGACCTTTCTTTACCCATGCTCTGTACTCTTTTAAAACTAAGCTTTTATTATTCAGACTATTATTTTTTTTCCAAATATGGTTAACAGTATTAATGTTAACAATATGAATCAATGCTTGGAAAAGTGAGATATTTATTTTAATTAAATTTTTTAAATTTTCACTAGACAAAATAAACAAAAAATTAAAATTTTTTGCCGAAGTCTAGTTCAGTTCTCTGCTCTACTGAACAAATCTTTTTTGATTTAAGTTCCTTCAAAGCATCACTTGTAAACAAGATATTTACACCAAAAATTCCAGATAATTGTTAATTTTGTTCATGATATTTGAGTTTTTTATGATACTTTGAATTCTTTGGTTGACTTTCAGATGGTTTTTCAGATATCTTCTTTTGTGTTAAGTTAATTTTCAACTGGCTTATGCTTTGATTTTTTCATATACTAGCTTTTTTTCTGAGGTACTATTTCTTACAATATATCCTTAGATTTGCTTTTGCTTTAGTTTTGTGACTTACACTAATCTCAAACTTGTTCTTATGAAAATTAAATGGTCCATAGTATTAAAAATCTTACATGTATTTATCTGATACTGCTCTTATAAAAGCAGCCATGCACATGTGTCTCATTATATCCTAAACAATCTAATATATTTAGCTTACTTTTCTCTTTCTAGATTTTCCATGGTCTGATAAAGTTAAAGATGTTCTGCAAAATGTCTTTAAATTGGAGAAGTTCAGATTGCTTCAGCTGGAAACTATTAATGTAACAATGTCTGGAAAGGATGTATTTCTTGTTATGCCTACAGGGGGTGGAAAGAGCTTATGCTACCAGTTACCAGCATTATGTTCAGATGGTATGTATTAATAAAGAGTGATTTTAAATTGAAGAAATGTTATTTTTCTTTATGCACACACACACACACACACACACACACACAAATACATGTATATACTTTAAAATGTATTTTTATTAATTTTAGAGAAAGGAAAGGAGAGGAAGAGAGAGAGAAACATTAATTGGTTGCTTCCCCTGCACACCCTGACCAGAACCCACAACTTGGGCATTTGCCCTGATGGAGACTTGAACCAGGGACCTTTTGGTGCTCTGCATGATGCTCAACCAACTGAGCCACACTGGCCAGGGCTCTCTTAATATATTTTTAAGTATTCAAAAAATAGTTACATGGAACTACCCTCTTTCTGCAGTTATTTTAAGGAACAAACTATAGGAACATGAGGTCATATGCTCTTAACAATGTAGAATAGCTCAACACTTTCAGTTATAAGAGAAACAAAATATATTGCCAGAACTTCATTTAGTCAACACACTGTTCACTGATTTCTATTCAGAATAAATTAATCTGGTGTAGTAACTGGATGAATACCTATGAAACATTTTCAATTCTATAGATTGCTATAGTTTTTATGGAGAAGTAGGCAGCTTTGGAATAATTTTTCCCTGATGTAACTGGATAGTATTTGACTTGATTTATATCATTTTACTGTGATTACCAATACTGATTGTTAAAAATGATAGTGAGTTCAAAATTCAAAATGATAATATCTATCTTTATGTTTGTAGGACTGAATAAGGGAAGAGATTTCTGCTTAATCTTATATTTGCTTATTTGGTTTAGGATCATTCATATCTTCCTCCTATGTTAATGAGGGTAAGAAATAGATAATATACTGCTAAAGTTGCATTGAAAATTAGTCAATTAATGGGTAGTGCCCACAAGTTATGATTAAAAAGGTGACTTGTTGACACTTGTTCTGGTGGTGGTATAAAACTGAAAGTAGATTTTTCTTTTTCAGGTTTTACACTTGTGATTTGCCCATTGATTTCTCTTATGGAAGACCAATTAATGGTTTTAAAGCAATTAGAAATTTCAGCTACCATGTTAAATGCTTCTAGTTCTAAGGTATGGTCTGTATTATTTGTTTATTGTGTTTTAACTCTTCACTGAAGTAAGGGCCTTATCTACAATTGAGTTGCTTATAAAATTAAAACTGATTACTATTTATATCAGGAGTTGTAAACTACTGCTAATGGGCCATGTCTAGCCTATGGCCTATTTTGTATGGTTTGTGAGTTAAGATAGATTCTTATATTTTTAAATGGTTAAGAGAAAAATAATACATTTTGTGAAGTGTGAAAATTATATGAAATTTAATTTTTAATGCCTGTAAGTAAAGTTTTATTGGAACATAACCATGCTCACTCATTTACACTTATTCTGCCAGAAGTTTAGTGGCCTATTTCTGAGGAGATAGTCTTATGTTTGCTCCCCTAAGATTTCTGGGACATTCAGGACCAGCTGAAATGTTTAATACACTTTGTCTATTTCTTAACAAAATTAGGCCTATCTCAAGGAGTTAACACACTGCTTTCTGAGATGATGAAAGCAGTTTTGACTTTCTCTGTCTATCACATTCAGCATTGTTTCTTTACACTTCTCTGAGTCCTAATCAAATGAGAAGGAAAATTATGACATCTACTGGGAAAAATATTATATAAAATAGTAACAGAGCACTAAGAACCTAATAACTTAACTCTTAAGGTTTACTATTGTTATATATAACATATAAATATATATTTCACGTTATAAAATTTTAATTCAATGAATAAGATACTTTATAAAACCTAAATAAAGAGATTATGAGATTTGACAGCATCATTAAAGTAGGTAATCAAGAGTAAATTATGTTCACAAAGATATGCAGTGTTACAAATGTCTGTTAAGATTAATAAAAAAACATCTCTGTCATCATAGTTAATACAAACAAGTTAGAATTATGCTGTTATAGAACAAATGCTTATTTGATTATCATTTATTTCTTTTTTTTTTTTGTCAAATGAGATTATGCTTTTATCAACAGTTTGGTTGTAAGTAAATAGCTAAAACTATTTATACAGCTGCCATGAAGTTTAGTACTGGGACATGGTTTCCATTTTAATAAACTAAATATCTGCGTTAAACAGCCCCCAGGCTATTGCTTTTGAGTAATGAACATGTTTTACCACTTAGTATTGCAGTCTGCTAACTTAGTTCTACTATCGTGTCTGTTTTTCCTTTTAATAGGAGCATGTGAAATGGGTTCATGCTGAAATGGTAAATAAAAACTCCAAGCTAAAGCTAATTTATGTGACTCCAGAGAAAATTGCGAAAAGCAAAATGTTTATGTCAAGACTAGAGAAAGCCTATGAAGCAAGGAGGTTTACCCGAATAGCTGTGGATGAAGTTCACTGCTGTAGTCACTGGGGTCATGATTTCAGACCCGGTATGTATTTGGTAGCTGGAAAACTTGATACTGGGGACTATTTTCTTACTCAGCTTTACATGATGGAAAATTCCTGCTTCCATTAAAATTATCCTCTTGGGTAGTTATTACTCCTTTTCTTTTGTCTTAATATAAGGAGAGTCAAGAGGCAAACTCTCTCTCTTTACTCCCTCTAAGGCAGTGTTTAGCTTAATTATCTTTGTCTTTTAAAACACATGTCTGTTAGCAAAAATACTGTTCTACCTTCAGCCATAAAGATGTACTGACCTCTAGGTTCTTCTTCACATCTATTGAGGAATTTTGCATCTGCTTCAAGGTTGTCTTTAGTTGTCATTCTGAGTCGTTAGCACCCACTTCAGGACCTATATTCAACTAACTCCTCAGTGGTAAAGTTCCAGGGGATATTTTAATAACCCTTTTCTTTACTCCTGCAACCTATCCTACAGTCATAGCCTGAAGCAGATTATTCAGACTTGTTCTATGTAAAAAAATCTTAAATTAAAAGATCCTGCTTTATGATTTCAACCTCTTTTCCTTTTGAACCTACTTTCACACCCTTGGGTTCCTGTGTTTATTGAATCATATTTCCTCCTTCTCCAGCCTACTCAGAGGTCACCAGTGATCCTACCTCCCACTGGCTAAATCCAGTGATCTCAACTTTATTCCTCTTACCATTTAACTTCAATAGCATTTTATATAGTTCACCTCTCACCTTGCCACTTTCTTTTCTTTTGGTTAATATGTTACTTTTTTTCATTTTGTTCTTTTCCATTTTTACCTCCTTAATTCTTCTTCCTTTGCCACCTTCTTAAATATTACGGTTCCCTTAGTTTTGAACTGTCTTCACCTTTTCTACTTCCCCAAGGATAGCCTGAAGATAATTCTCTACCTTCAGAAATATTGGAAGCACAGGTATTTTTTTTTTAATTTGATTTAAATGCTTCAGGCAGTATATATATTGTCCTTTTTACTAAGAGCTCCACTAGCTTAACCAGACTACTCTACAGAGTAAATTGTAAAGTACTGTCTTATTATAGCTTGGTAATGTAGTTTGAAATTCAGAAGTGTGTACTTCCAACTTTGTTCTTCTTTCTCAAGATTGCTTTCACTACTGAGGGTCTTTTGTTATTTCAAATAAATTATAGAATTATTTGTTCTAAGTATTGTGGAAAATGCCCTTGGTATTTTGATAAGGGATTGCATTGACTTTGTAGCTCTCTTACGGTAGTATTGACATTTTGACAATATTAATTATCAGAACATGAGTATAGTATATATTTCTATTTGTGTTCTAATTTGGATGCCTTTTATTTATTTTTTCTTGCCTAATTGCTCTGGCTAAGACTTCCAATGCTATCTATAATAATAAAAGTGTAATATGCTAATTAGACTGGGCGTCCTTCTGAACGAAGCCGGGGCTGCAAGGGAAGCCTGGGTCCTGGGTGCCAGAGGGAAACCGGCTTTGGCAATACATCCAAGAATTACATCACCCTGTGATTTAGCCCCACTGAACTGCTTGCTGTTATTGCATCTTCTCGAGTCGTTTCATGCCAGTGTGTCTGCAGTTTGGGTGCTGTTTCTCTGCCTGATGTCTTCCTCCTCCGTTCCTAGGAACTCTGCTTATTCTTTAAGACCCATTTCAATGTTAGCTCCTGGAAGCCTTCATAACTTCTCAAATGGTTACTTTCTCTTCTGTAGTTTTATAGTCCTCTACCTTTGCATTTAGCAGTTTCTTTTTCACTTTTTTTCCCCCCCAAATAATTTAAGTATTTAAAGACAACTTATCTAGTGATGTAGATGTGTATGACAAGTATGAGCCCAGTATGGTTTCCCTGAAATAGGTTATATAAAAAGCAGTGCCCTTACCAAGCTTTTTCTGGTCTGAACTTGTCACTCATGGATGCTTCTGGTGATAGAAACCTGATGCTTCAGGTTTAGGCTGATGGCCTCTTTTATCTCTTGTCAGTTGTAATAGACTCAAATACTGTGGCTACTCGCACTGTCTCTTAAATTCCCTGTTCACCAGGTGTAGACCAGTGCATCAGTTACTAGAAATGTTAGGTATTTTCTCTCTTCAACAGAGAGTTCCACCCATGGCCAAGAACAGTGTTTTCAAAGAATCAACTAAAAGTATAAGAAAGCCCACCTATTCAAAAAGCCTAGGCTGCAACGGAAGATTTACTGAGATAGCTGGCTATAGAAATCAAATTACAGCAATCATGTTAAGAGGCTTAATTTACTCTATTCCTTAAAAGACAGAAAGAGGGACATTTTGTATTTTCTTTTTTCCAGATTATAAGGCACTTGGTATCTTAAAGCGCCAATTCCCGAACACAGCACTGATTGGGCTGACTGCAACTGCCACCAATCATGTTTTGAAGGATGCTCAAAAAATACTGTGTGTTGAGAAGTGTTTTACTTTTACAGCTTCTTTTAATCGGCCAAATCTTTATTATGAGGTAGGTAACTTCTGTGAAGGTTTGTGGCAGAGAAGTTACCTTTTCATTATGCTTACCAGTATTTACATGAGTAACAGTTAAACATGTTTAAAAAGCTTTTAAAAATCAGGGGGTAATAGTAAGATTCATTAATTAATGCCATCTTCTTATATCTCTTAAGAGTAGAAGATGCTGCCTTGTTAACTTTATTGGGCAAGGGTGGAATAGAGCATAGATTGACATCGAGGATCCTAATGACATCCTATTAAAATTAATTATGAAATAATACAAAATTAGTATGCCATAAAAGATTTGCTAATCCCCCTATTTAGATTATATTTGATATAAAACTTTGAAAGTTAAATAACCTAACAATTTTTTTTCTTTTTTAATTCTTATAAGTAGATAATATTTTTCTGAGTTTCATTGAATAGTTATTCCATGGTTTATGTTTTTACAAAAGTAGCACCAGAAAATAAAGTCTCCATCTTTACAAGTTATTCATTGCTTCTGTGCCTCCTCATCTCTGGGAAATTAAAAAATAAGGATGAAGAGGAGGTTAGGAAGTGGGTGGGGTGAAGCAGATGGGGTGAGTGAAAGAATAATAGGAAAAAAACACAGTGTTCATTAAAGAATCACACCTTGAAAGATGTCAGTAAGTGACTACTTGGATGGTACTTATTAAGTTACTTTTTAATAAGTTAGCTTTTTTTAGGTTCGTCAAAAGCCTTCAAACACTGAAGATTTTATTGAGGATATTGTAAAAGTCATTAATGGGAGATACAAAGGGCAATCAGGTAATAAAATAACAAACCAACTTTGTAGACAGAATTTTCAAAAAGTAATAATATTACACTTCTATGCTGATAAATGACTAGCACCAAAAATATTATGGTAATGAATGGCAGAAGATGCTTGAACATGTTATGGTAAAATTAATTTGCTTGGCTATCTTAGAAACTGTCTGTGGCATTTGCTAACTGATTTATTTTTGCTTATTACACTTAATTGTTTTAAGGAATGGACCTAATATCATAATGTTAATTTTCAATAGCACATGTTCAGTAAGGATCCACTGTGTATAAGATAGAAGTAACCACTGATTATCTAAAGCAATGGTTCTCAATCTTCCTAATGCTGCGACACTTTAATACAGTTCTTCATGTTGTGGTGACCCCTAACCATAAAATTATTTCCGTTGCTACTTCATAGCTGTAATTTTGCTACCGTTATGAATTGTAATATAAATATCTGTATTTTTCGATAGTCTTAGGTGACCCCTGTGAAAGGGTCATCCGACCTCCAAAGGGGTTGCGACCTACAGGTTGAGAACCGCTGAAAGGGATGTAAAACGTAGTCCCTTATAGTAAAGAGCATATTAAAGAAATAAATAGAACATATTGAATGAGTTAAGTATATATGGAGTTTAAGAGTATGTATAACTGTGTTTCAGGATTAATGAGCAGGCAAGTATTACTGAAGCAAAGAGTTTGTATAAAAGCGGCATTTCAAAACTGCTCTATAGATTTTCAGGAGATAGGAATGGGTACTCCAGGTAAAGGGAGTTCCAGGATCAGATAAGTTTGAAAAAGGCTGTAACTAGCTATTTATTTCTCTTGAGAATCACGGGGTGTATCTGCTTTTACCAGCCCTACAAACAAAGAGAGAAACTTAACTTAGTTCAGTGCACTGCTCCCCAAACTCATTTGCACCTGGAACTTTTGCCACAGAACACTTGCTAACCTCTTATGGAGCTGTGACGCACCAGTTTGCGAAAGACTCTGTAGTGGGGAAATAAAGTTGAAGACAGGAAAGGGGCAATGAGATCCAACACCTGTGGCACAGGGCTCATGTCTGCTCATGATCAATTCGTGAATTATACCAAAAAATCAATGTGTGTCGGGGCCTTGAAATTTTTCATAAATTATTTTCCCCTGTATTAATCACTATCTAGAGTGTTAAAAATTCTCCTCCAGGAATATGCTATCTTTATAAATCTAACAGTTGGACATATTTTACTACAGGAATCATTTATTGCTTTTCTCAGAAGGACTCTGAGCAAGTTACAGCTAGTTTGCAGAAATTGGGAATTCGTGCAGGTGCATACCATGCCAATATGGAACCAGAAGATAAGACCACAGTTCACCGAAAGTGGTCAGCCAATGAAATTCAGGTTAGGTGTATATCTTCAATAGAAACCTAATTCATCTTGAAGAGTATTTTCACTTGACTTAATTAACATATGAAATATTAAAACATTTTAGGTAGTAGTGGCAACGGTTGCATTCGGTATGGGAATTGATAAGCCGGATGTGAGATTTGTTATTCATCATTCAATGAGTAAATCTATGGAAAATTATTACCAAGAGAGTGGACGTGCAGGTATGTATAACTCAAATTCAGAAGTCGTTTTTAGAAAGCTTTTTCAGAAAACACATTATAAGTGATGTTTAATAATTCTGTAGTTTTAATCTTTATTGGCTACTATTTTTAGAATAACAAATCTTTTTCACAGTTTTATACTTATTTGCCTATGGAGAAATTTTACTTATGTTCTATTAAAGTGTTATGAATTATTTCTTCTGTTTGTTAATTTGATATCCATTTTGCCTCCTGAGCTTTTTTTAATTAGTGGTTTCAACTCTGTATCTTAAGTAACTGGATTACTTATGGACACATTATTTTTTAATTCTCACCCAAGGATACATTTTCATTGATTTTAGAGAGAGAAGAAGGGGAAGAGAAACATTGATGTGAGAGAGAAACATAGATGGGTTGCCTTCTGTATGCGCCAGGCCAGGGATTGAACCCACAATCTTTTGGTGTACAGGGTGATGTTCTAGCCTACTGAGCCACCCAGCCAGAGCTGGACACATTTTTAAATTAATAAAGCTGAAGGTTAGTAAGTCTTCTAGTCATTTAAAAAAAGTTTGAGGGCAGTTGTTACAAATTAACTAACTTTTTTTGTCTGAAATTTATAGATGTTTTATACTTAGACAATGAAGCACAGCCAGCCAATTTTGCATATATTATTTTTGCTTGCTTTGAATTTTTAAAGTAATTATGCAACCCCAAGATCTTTCTTACTATAGGTAGAGATGACATGAAAGCAGACTGTATTTTGTATTATGGCTTTGGAGACATATTCAGAATCAGTTCAATGGTGGTGATGGAAAATGTGGGGCAACAAAAGCTTTATGAGATGGTGTCATACTGTCAAAACATAAGCAAGTAAGCCACATGTCTTTTCATAACTTTTGTCAGTTAAAGACAAACACAACGTGAAAGTATATATTACTTTGAGTACTTAGAAAAGTCAGTAAATACATTGGTAAAATGTCAAGTACAAACATGTAAAAGTAGGTGTATGAAGTGTAAGAACAGTACATGAACCTGCAAGATCTGCCTTAATCCAAGAAAAGATATTCTCTCTCTGTGATAATTCTCCAAAACTCTGTTTTACTGGTGTGTAGCTGTATGCTTTAATAATTATGTACAGGTGTATAAGAGGAGTTTTGAGAGTTGAACTCAGTAACGCATACCAACCATCCTACCAGCTGATGGATTGATGAAATAATTGAGAGCAGCATCCAGTTTCTCCTTAAGAAATAAATTTGAATCTATTTAGGGTAGATTTAATTACACCATTTAGCTCCCTGATGGCTTTTCTGTCTTAGTCATCTTTGTACTGTTATTACCCATCATATAAAAGTAACTCAAAACTTTTATATAAGCAGTAACCAGTGACAGAAAGTGGTATTTCCTATAGATGCTACAATAATCTAGTTAAAGAAATGAGAAAAATAACATTTTTTCTTAGATGTCCAGTAGACCCCCATCAAGCATATTTTGAGGTGTAGAATCAAATGGATACTATAAAGTACAAGAAACTGCTATCAGGAAGATTTAAAAAAAAATACATTTTATTGACATTTTACAGAGAGGAAGGGAGAGGGATAGAGAGCTAGAAACATCAATGAGAAAGAAACATTGGTGAACTGGGGATGTGCCTGCAACTAAGGCACATGCCCTTAACCGGAATTGAACCTGGAACCTTTCAGTCTGCAGGCTGATGCACTATCCACTGAACCAAACCAGATAGGGCAGGAAGATTTTTTTTAATAGTAAAATATTGAATCTCAAAATGAATCTCAGACAACTTCTTAAAAGCTATTTATCAAGTACCTATGGGAAAAATTATATGTGGTGGATAGACAAAGTCCCCAGAGATATCCACATCCAAATCCCAGCAACCTGCGAGTATATTACTTTACAAGGCCAAAGGAAATTAAGGTTATAAATGGAATTAGGGTTGCTAATCAGCTGACATTAAAATAGGGAGATTAACTTGGATTATTTGGGTGGGCCCAGTATAATCACAAAGGTCCTTAAATTTGGAAGGAGGCAGAGACAGGGAAGGGCTCAGAGTGATATGATTTAAAGACTCAACCCAGTGTGCTTGACTTTAAAGATGAAGGAAAGGGGGCTATGAGCCAAGGAAGGCAGGTAGTCAGTCTCTAGAAACTGGAAAAGGCAAAAAAA
>JAAGEH010000311.1:24468966-24481231 GCA_011751065.1 Lasiurus cinereus
ACAGATTCTGTCCTCTAGCACCTCCAGAAGAAATACAGTCCAGCTTACTCCTTGATTTTAACCCAGCAAGACCCACATCAGACTTGTAACCTAAAGAAATGTAACATAATGAATTGTGGGAGCCCCTTTCCACATCCCACGTGGTTCAGGGTTCCTGGTTCAGGGTTCGGGTTCTGAAGGAGGCCACACGCAAACAAAATGAGAGACTAGAAAATATTAATTTGGCGATATTGGGGGGCCAGGTGGGAGCCTTCCTCTAGTGGAAAGGACTACCACTTGCTCTGGCCTTTTTCTCCCTTTTATTAAGGCTTTGGGACACACCCCTAGCCTTTAGGCAGGAAATAACAAAAATAGAAATTAACATGAAACAAACAGGTAGAGGCTGCTTTAGCTAACTGTGTTTTCATCTAAACAGTGAGTAATTAGCTCTGACCTTTCAGAGCAGTTAAGGTTTACCAGCATTCTGGTCTCCTGTTTATAGTGAGAGAATGTTTGGTTTCCAGCAATAAATATGTTGTTTTTAGGCACTGAGTTTGTGGTAACGATATGGCAGCAATAGGACACTTATCCTGTATAATAAGAGATGAATATGCTAATTATCCATTACACCTTGAGGCATAACGACCGAGTAACCACTGGATCACAGATCTGCAGGAGGGTGGGGCAGTGAACTACAAGCCAGTGGTGGAGAGCTGTGGGAGGTAGAGAGTTACAGGAGGGGGCAGGGCAGCAAGCTATGAGGGGATTGGGGGGAGATACAGGAGAGTAGGGCAGCAGGCAGAGAGCTACATGAGGGCAGCAGAGAGCTACGGGTGCAAGGATTCATGTGCAGGGCTACTAGTACAAGATATAATCCTGTATTTTGAAATAGGGATTCTTAAAACCTTATTAGATCACTTAATTTGTATCTCTAAATGTGTTGGCAGATGTCGCCGTGTATTGATAGCTCAACATTTTGATGAAGTATGGAACTCAGAAGCATGCAACAAAATGTGTGATAATTGCTGTAAAGACGTTTGTGAGTTCATTGTTTTTTAAACCTTTATAGGCTAATATATATATATATATATATATATACATACACACACACTAGAGGCCCGATGCACAAAATTTGTGCAAGAGGCTTGGCCCTCCCAGCTGTGGTGGCTGCCTCAGCCCTTGCAGCCCTGGCTTCATCCATTAGGTTGTTGTTCTAATTAGCATATTATGTTTTTGTTATTACAGATTATTATAGATGCCTACCCATGAGGGCATATTTGATCTAAAAATAGATTTAAAAGATTAAACAAAGCATGAATAAAACTTGCTAAGTTTTTAAATAAATGCAAATAAAGAAAAAGCCATATTGTGTGTATACACTGAGTTGCCAGATTATTATGATCTCTGAATGCATAATAATCTGTCCACTCAGTGTATATGTATATGTATGTATGTATGTGTGTGTGTGTGTGTGTGTGTGTGTATAATTAGAGGCCCGATGCATGAATTCATGCATGGGTGGGGTCCAGCCATCCTGGCTAGGGGGAGGGGACATGGGCAGTTGGCTGGCCTGCCTGCTGGTCAAACTCCTGGTCGAGGGGACAATTTGCATATTAGCCTTTTATTATATAGGATATACACTGAGTGGCCAGATTATTATGTGTTCAGAGATCTAATAATCTGGCCACTCAGCGTATATCTTATGTTGCTATTACTGAAGGCATGTGAAATTTTTAAGAAATGAAGGAAATAGTCTGAAATGTTATTTATATAAGAAAAGGGTAAATATTAAAGGATACTCTTTAATATTTGATAGTAACTGATTAGGAAAATAGTTTTAGAACTGTATTTTAACTTTTTTTCATTCTGTATTTGGGGATTGTATTTAAAGAGGTGGACTAACCAGTTTCTCACTGAGTTCTGAAGCCTTGGTGAATGGAGGGTCATCACTATTTTAAGTTTACAGCTAAAGAAACTTATTTATTAGAACATGTTTTGCTGACCATATTAAGAGTCTGATAAATAGAGTGCTAGTATCAATAATTGGTGATATCTGTTCAGGGCATTCTTGTCTCTATATCAGACTAGCTGTGAAGCCATACTAGTTTTCAGGAAATTGCTTAATGAACACTCATCAATTAAATAAGCAGAATAGATTGACTCTCCTAATAAACACCTCTTAGTATCTGTATCATCATGTCTGGTAAACACTCTTTGGTTCCAGAGCATACCCAAGGGCCTGATACTAGGTTATTTTCTTTATATCACTGTAAATCTCTGTTTTAAACAATTTAAACTTAGTTTAGTGCCAGACTTGGGTCATAGCCTAGTTTTAATTCAGAACACATTAATAAACCAATGTGTAGGTGGCTCACAATGATAACTTGTTTTAAAACCAGTTGAACCACTTTGGATAGATTATCTTTGCCCTAAATTCTAAATCCCAATTGTCTGTAACTATGCCTCTTTCATTATAGCATTTGAAAGAAAGAATGTAACAGCCTTCTGCAGAGATCTAATCAAAATCTTACAACAGGCAGAGGATATGAATGAAAAGCTCACTCCACTGAAACTGATGGATTCTTGGATGGGAAAGGGAGCAGCAAAATTGAGAGTAGCAGGTGTTGTTCCTCCCACGCTTCCTCGTGAAGACCTGGAGAAAATTATTGCACACTTTCTTCTACAGCAGTATCTTAAGTAAATACCAACCCACTTCTTCTTGTCTTTTCATGTTGTCTTTATAATTTTTTAAATGTTTTTATTGATTTCACAGAGGAAGAGGGAGAGATAGAAACATGAATGATGAGACAGAATGATTGGCTGCCTCCTGCATACCCCCCAGTGGGTTTTGAGGGCTGTAACCAGGACATGTGCCCTGAAACTTCCTGATTCATAGATCAACGCTCAACTATTGAGCCATGTTGGCCGGGCTAATTTTATTTTTTTATTCATGGAATAAGTATATATTTTCCCAAAAAGATTACTTTTAAGAAAAACTCTAATTTGGATATATAACAATGATAATTATAGAATACATATAAGTTTTACATGTATTACCTCATTTAATCTTAGCAACATGGTGAGATGAGACTAGACATTCTATCTTAATTTTAAAAATAAGGAAACAGACTTTATAGGCATTAGTTATATCTCAGTAGAGCCATAAATAGATATGTTAAACTTAAGAAATAAAATATTAAAATGTCTAAAACCAGTACCATAAGAATGATGACTTCTTCAATCACAAGAATCAAAAATGGGAAAATATTTTCTTCCACAAAACATGATGCATCTTTATGATTATTTCTCATTTTTATAATTGCTTCAAAACAAATGGTTTTGTGTTTGTTTCATGTGAATGCTAAACTGTACTACAAAATGTACTTACACTCAAACTATAGTGTCAAAATAAGCACAAAATGAAAATACTTTCTATAAATTGTATTTTTATAGTATAATCCTCATTGTTTCATATAAATATGACTTAGAATTATTGCACGTATAATTATTTTTGTTTCCTAAAATTCCTTAAAACCTCTCTGATTGTTGTTCTTTATCTTCTGCAGAGAAGACTACAGTTTTACAGCTTACGCTACCATTTCCTATTTGAAAATAGGACCTAAAGCTAATCTTCTGAACAATGAGGCACATGTTATTACTATGCAAGTGAAGAAGTCCACGCAGGCCTATTTCAGGGTAACTGACTATTTTCAAATATTTAAAAAATACATTAAAGCCTATGGATGCTTTTCTTTAATTAGTACTGGATTTTAATTAGGTCCAGTTAAACATAAGAGATAAGTCAGTGTTCTTAGAATCTGGGTATGGGAGACATTAAGTGGGAGAATTTAGACTAGCTTTTTAATATAGAGGAATTTCTAACCTGAAATGTGAAGACTCCATTTTAATGTCTAATTTTGTGATACACCATGCTCTCATGAGATCAATGTTGGTTGTGAAGTCTGCCTCTGTGGCAGAAGTTGAAAGGCAGTTATAAACTAAGTACTATCAAGCCTGCAAAAGCATGCCATATACAATTGTGTCTAAGAACACTTTACGTGTTCTTTATGGTTTCTCTGATGGCATAGACCCTTCTATTCAAGATAGTACTCATATTTGAGTAGAAATTTGAAGATAAAAAAACAAGACCATTGGATACTTCAAGAGCTAACTGATATAGAAGGACTGTTGAGATTATGAATTTCATGATAACTGAATTTTTACCCGTATTTGTTATTGTTTTGTAGCTTGAATCATCTCAAACTTGTCATTCTGAAGGATCTGATAAAAAGAAGGAAGGAAAAAATTTGGGCCACTTCCAGAAGAAATCTGCAAACATACTTCAGCAATCTGATTCTAAGAATACAGGGGCTAAGAAAAGAAAAATTGATGATGTATGAGATGAATGTGCCTAAATTTTCAAGAAAAGAAGTTTTATGCATGCATACACCATTATTTTTGTAGTTAGCAGGAAGCTTAAATTTTAAGACACTTTCATTTATACTTCATATACATGAAGCTGTATTTTAAGAACTTCTCTCTAAAGTATTGACTTGAGAATTTGAGAACTTTTGAAAATTTAAGAGCATGAATTGCATACATTTATAGTGTGAAATGAGGGGAAAATAAATTTTTAATGTAAAACCCTTTAAAAGTAAAATACTTAAGAGAATAAGTTCTATAATAACTATTTTAAGCTCTTTATGTCTTGTGATATTTTTTTTTACATAACTATCTTTTGATGGCAGTGTTACTATACTGAGAATTGTACATAGGCTCATCACAAAAAGTGAGTACCCTCAGGTTATAACAGATTTAGAATCCACACAAAAAGAATAATAAGGTATCAATACTAATATTAGTAAGATGGCTATGTCTTTAAGTAAACTAAAACTAAGCTTGAAACCATAGCCCTATTTTGACATTTTGTAAAGAATGGCCCTTTGTAGACCAACCTAGCTCCAAAACTAAATCACAAATGAACGTGTCTAAGATGAAAGCACATAAATGAGTAACTTGAAAATTCTTACATAAGTGGTCATGAGAGGCCAGTTTTGTGTTAGAAAAAAATATATCTGTAAGTTATCCAATCTGATTTCACCTTTAGAATTTTATTTTTAAATACTTTTCCACTAAAATCATTATCACTTCTATATTTTTAACTTCAATATTTCACCATTAAATCAGTGCAGTCTTTCACATCATTGATTTGACATTTTGTCTTATTTGAAACTATATGGTTCTTGAAATGTTCTTATTAGTCAAAATAATCTTCTATATCAATGTTTGGATCTAGTAGGTCTTCTCCATATGATGAAAGATTCATCTGGTTTAATATCAAGTTTTCAAATGTTTCTTCTAAATTGGTTTCACCAATTAAGACAGCTCCCATCATTCTTCCATTCTGCATGACAACTTTGATGTATTCTTGTCCTTTGGTACATCTTAGCATTAATTCATGATCTGAACCCAAGCTCTGTGCATTGTATTTCCCCAGCAATACAACCTATAAGTATACATGTAGGGATAAAGTTATTCTAGTTAGTGCCTAAAAGGAGACATAATAGGCAATTATTTTGTGTTATGCCAGATTGTCTAGCAGAAAAATCTGCTCACAAAAGTTTACAGCTAAAAGCATCACTGGAGCAGTTTCCAAAAAAACCCAAACATCTGAATGGTATGTGTTTATTCTACAAATGATAATGCCATACAATCTACTTCAACATTAAAAATATCTAGTGAAGCCCCAGTTGACTGGAGTGGTGTCCTGTACACCAGGATACACCAGAAGGTTGTGGGTTTGTTTCCCAGACGGCACATACCTAGGTTGAAGATTATATCCCCAGTTGGCATGTACAGGAGCAATCTATCAATGTTTCTCTCTCCCCCACTTCCTCTAAAATTAATTTAAAAAATATATCCTCAGGTGAGGATTAAAATATCTATCTATGGAATATACAAATATGTAGAATATGGACCACATTAGCCTGAGTTATGATTTAAAGATTTAATAAGGAACTGAGTTAGATCTTGCTTGGCTAATTATTTAATCTCCCTGAACCCTGTATATGTGTTTATTTGTATATGTTTCTCCTTATCAGTAAATTAGGAACAAAATCTAGCTTCAGACTAATGTAGAGAATTAAGTAAGATACTCTGTATGGAAAATAACTTGGTTCACTCTTGAGTATGACAGCTATTAGTTTCCTGCACAAGTAAATAATGAATCTCAAATAAAAGTTAGAAATGCACCACCAAGGAACATTCCCCTATTAGGTGTAAAACAGTATAGTGGGAAGGGAGGTAATGATTATCAGATAATTAGGAATTAAGATCAGCAATAATACCAAGTATTGATTTGCATAAAATAAGAAAATATTTCATTTTTTTGGCAAAACGATTAAAACCATATGAATTTGTATTCAAATAAGAAAATTTGATGATTATGATCAGTTACTAACAAGCAGAAAAAGGTACTAATTTGCTTATCTATCTTACCTTATAGTTAAAAAACTTCGTTACGTGAGCAAAAAGTTCGAAGCTGAAATCCATGTCAATGGATTCTCCTAAACTGGCTGCAGCCATGCACTTTGCTGCATACCATCCCATCTGCCTAGCCTGGGTCCACAGCCTCATCTGAAATAAAAAATGTAATGCAATATAATTTTTCATTATCATTACTTAAAAAATGTTATCACTTAACCTTGTAACATTCCTTAATGGAGTTCAATGTTTGACAGATTTGTGAGGTCTAGATCGGTTAAATTGGTTAGATGTTTGGTTGGATCATCTGCATAGAAGCAATCACCAATCCACAATGATTGGCATTTGATTTTGGTATTTGATAATTCTACCTACATTACTACTTTAAAAATTAAAGATGACACCAACTTTTATATTTCAATAAATTTTAGTTAAAAATATATTTCAGGTTACACCAGATAATAACATTTTTAATAAGTCTCCACTTTAGAATAATCTAATTCTTCATCAGCATTAATAGAGATGCCAAATTATCACTGAAAAATGTGTTCCTTCTCCTAATCCTCAACTTGGTGCTAGATCATTAAGGCCTACTCTGCAATTTAGGCCTACTCTGCAATTTAACCTCAGTGGCCAGATAGATTTATCACTTGGTGCCTAACCCCAAGACATCATTTCTGATTTCAGCAACTGATTCTGGGAAGTCTTAAAATTCTCTACAGCAGTATTAATTTCTTCTGTATTCTGTTTTTACTGTATTTCTACAAAGCTTTGGGATTTTCTAGTACAACAGAATACTGACCTTGGAAGTCAGTAGATTTGCATATCAACTCCTCTACCTATTTAATTTTTCTGAGCCTGTTTCTTCACTTGGAATATAAACATATACCACTTCCTCCTTGGCTATTGGGAAAATCAAATAGGTTAGCCCTGTGGTCAGCAAACTGCGGCTCATTAGCCACATGCGGCTCTTTGGCCCCTTAAATGTGGCTCTTCCACAAAATACCATGGCCTGGGAATCTATTTTGAAGAAGTGGCGTTAGAAGTTTAAAAAATTTGGCTCTCAAAAGAAATTTCAATTATTGTACTGTTGATATTTGGCTCTGTTGACTGAGTTTGCCAAACACTGGTTGGCCTATAATAAGCAATTAGTAGTACCCTTATGCCCCTATGTGTAACTAATGCTGTCTTTGTGTGTGTAAAAATAATACCACAATCATGGATATAAACTTCAAGGATTTCTGATAGAAGTGATTTATTTTTTTAAAATTCAGTCTCCTCGTAAACATCTTAGGCTTAATGAAGTAAGAGGCAGTCTCTGGTAAAGAAGCAGAGTAAACTGAGCACAATAAAACTAGAAGATGGCCTACAATATTACCCTGCTAGACTATTACCTAATTGATGTATTCCTGCTTCTAAGTCTCTTAAGTTTGCATCTCAGACTATGTAAAACAAGTACTAGTGTACTTATTGCTTCTGCAGATTAAGAGATGGGATTTATTAAGATTTACTCAACCCAAGAGACATTTATTTTGGGGCATTTCTTTCTTCTAATGATGCACATTAAAGATATGATTTATCCTAGAGGGTTTTAAATGTTTTGTGTTTTTTTAAATCCCCCAAATTCTAATTCCTGAGTTTGTGACAGATAGGCCACATAGATGACATATGACTATACAGAAAACTGAAAACAAGCTAGTTTGGAGCATTTTAGAAGCTCTCTTATCACTGATGTTATTTATATCTGCTGTACATAAAAAAAAAACACACAAACCAATGAAGCTGCCTTTTGAAAAACATCTAGCTCTTCCAATACTTCACACTCCATAGTTAATCTGAATGAATAATATCACTACTTGTGGAGCTGGTCTTTCACCAAGATGGGCATTGACTGGTTCTTTTATCTCTAATAGCAACCTATTGTTCCGAAGACAACCTACAGCCACTTAGTATCTTTCTCTAGTATTTTTGGAAGTCAGCAATAACACGAGGACAGGAGAAAGTCTAGAGCCAGTTGGAAGCAGCTGTCAGGCTAAAGGCTGAGCAAGGCTGTTCACTGTAGGAACATTTTTTTTCAGTAGTAATTCCCACAAGACAGGACAGGGTAATCAGGAACAGAATGCTTTATCTATATGGCTTTTAATCTCTATAACTTCATTTTTTTAGTATAAAGTTGTGCTGTACAATATGTAACAATTTAAATTAATTAAAAGTAAGCAAAATTCAGTTCTTCAATCACATTAGCCACATTTCAAGTGCTCAACAGACACATGTGGTTAGTGGCTACCTGACTGGACAATGCGGAAGTACAGAACATTTTCATCGTCATAGACAGTTCCATTGGACAGTGCTGATAAGCATCTGAGAATGAAAAAGTAACAGCACATGACTTTTTAAATGGAAAGATATCTCAGTTTATTCTATCATCTAATTACAGCTCACCAAAAGGAAAACATTCTGATTTTTTTTTTTTTGTGTCAAAAAAAACTCTGATAGCTTCCTATTTAAAGTAGAAAATATAGAAAACCAGAAAGTTGGCTTTGCTGGTAGCAACGCCTTGTTTTCAGATGGGGTCTCTGAAAAAAACGTGATCATGTATGCAGCTTACCTGCTGCCAGAATGGGCTGGGTTGCCAGGAAGCTGTACAGATGTCACCTGCAGCATAGATATCAGGAAGGGATGTGTGCATATGATCATCCACTCTAAGGCCACCGTCTTCTCCTAGATCAAACTAACAATGTTCCTCATAAGCATAAATGGTAAGAAAAATGAAACATGACTTCATTCTAGAGTAAAAGAACAAGTAAAATTTTTTAAATCATGATTTGCTGATCTTTAAAGTGAAAATAGCTGAAAGTTTAGGCAGCTAAGCTGAATTTCCAGGGAATGAAATTCCTCGTAAGTCACAAATTCATATAAAATTCTGACAATTTCAACATCAAAAATGTGTAATAACCATACAACTAACCCACTCATAATTACAAGAATATTCATCAGTTTTCTAAGCTTCAAATGCTAAAAAGAAAAAAAATTATAATTTTTTTTTTCAAAATAGTACTTTTAAGAATTCATGAGGTATCAGTCTCTTACCAATCCTATATAATAAAAGGCTACTATGCAAATTGACTAGACAGCAGAACTGGTTGCTATGATGCATACTGACCACCAGGGGGAAGATGCTGAATGCAGGAGCTGTTCCCTGGTGATCAGTGTGCTCCCACGGGGGAGCGCTGCTCAGCCAGAAGCTGGGTTCATGGCTGGCTAGTGCAGCAGTGGTGGTGGAGGCTCTCACACCTCCACAACAGCACTAAGGATATCTAACGGCTAAGGGACCCCCCACTCCCCACTCAGTGCATGAATTTCGTGCACCGGGCCTCTAGTACTTATATAAATTATGTATTATGTCACATCAATAATGATACCTATGCTGGAATGTTAACTGCTTAAGAACTTCAAACAGTAAAAAAGTATTGTAGCCAACACTGGTTTGGCTCAGTGGATAGAGCGTCGGCCTGTGGACTGAAGGGTCCAAGGTTTGATTCCGGTCAAGAGCATGTACCTTGGTTGTGGGCACATCCCCAGTGGGGGGTGTGCAGGAGGCAGCTGATGGATGTTTCTCTTTCATCGATGTTTCTAACCCTCTCCTTTCCTCTCTGTAAAAAATCAATAAAATATATATATATAAAAAAAGTATTGCAAATCACCCAGCCAGTGTGGCCCAGTGGTTGAGCATTGATCTAAGAACCAGGAGGTCACTGTTTGATTTCCAGTTAGGGCACATGCCCGGTTGCAGGCTTGATCCCCAGTAGGGAGTGTGCAGGAGGCAGACAATCAATGATTCTCATCACTGATGTTTCTATCTCTCCCTCTCCTCTGAAATCAATGAAACTTTATTTTTAAAAAGTATTCCAATTTAAGTCATATTAAGTTACAGTTTTATACTATCACAATGAATAATTATTCAGGCTTAAGAATTAGAGCTTAATAAATAATACTTTAAATATATGTGCCTGTCAGAATGGCAATCATCAAGAAATCAACAAATGACAAGTGTTGGCGAGGATGCGGAGAAAAAGGAACCCTCGTGCACTGCTGGTGGGAATGCAGACTGGTGCAGACACTGTGGAGAATAGTATGGAGTTTTCTCAAAAAACTAAAAATGGAACTCCCATTTGACCCAGTAATCCCACTCTTAGGAATATATCCTAAGAAACTAGAAACACCAATCAGAAAATATATATGTACCCCTATGTTCATAGCAGCACAATTTACAATAGCTACAATTTGGAAACAGCTTAAGTGCCCGTCAGCAGATGAGTGGATCAGAAAACTATGATACATCTATTCAATGGAATACTATGCTGCCATAAAAAAGAAGGAATTCTGTGCTTGATTCGGCAGCACATATACTAAAAAAAGAAGGAATCCTTACCACTTGCAGCAACCTGGATGGAATTGCAGAGCATTATGCTAAGTGAAATAAGCCAGTCAATGAAAGAAAAATACCACATGATCTCACTCATTTATGGATAATAAAGAACATTATAAACTGATGAACAAAATGATAGATACAGAGGCAGTAAAGCATCAAACAGACTGTCAAATTACAGTGGGAAGTTTCTGTAGAGGTGGGGTAGATAAGAGATCAACAAAAGGACTTGTATGCATGCATATAAGCATAACCAATGAACACAAGACAATGGGGGGTTAGGGTATGTATGGGAGTTGGGGGGAGGGCAATGGGAAGCTATATATACATGTAATACATTAATAAAAAAGTTAAAACAAATAAAAATATGTGTAGTGGGACCAAAACTTTCACCTTACATTGTTGCCACAGAGAAAAGGTTCTACATTTGGTGTAACTCCTGTAGCACTGACAATGAAATCACAGCCATATATCTTTCCGTTGGTCAGTTCCACATACACAGGCCATATCTCTTATAAAAAAAAAAAATTCTCAAATGTAATCACCACCAACTGTTCACAACATTATGTGAATATAATAACTAGAACAAATAAAAATAAAAAGGAAGGCAGGAGATGCCTTTAAAACAACATCCCTTAATATTTTGTACAAGGCATATTTGTTAATACAATTTTTTATACAATTATCAACATCTCCTTGTTTTGGGTATGATTACAAAACTATGGCATTCTAAATATTTTTCCTTCAAATTTAGACAGAAATGTAAGTAAATTTAAACTGATAATCATTTTACAAATTATTTCTTTAAAAATCTTTATTAATAGAGTATACTCCTCTGAGAGTTTAGTCCAACTAGGTTATTCACTTTCTAATGTTTTCACTTATTATTCATACTCAAACTTTCTCTTTTCCTATGGAAAATTTCAAAGACTTTATAACTAGAATATCTCATACACTAGGCTTGGCTGAGTGTTTTTCTTCAAATGGCAGCATTCTCACAAAAGTGGAACTGTGTCTTAGTTCTAAATTTATACATTTTCAGTCTATTTGATTTTGAGGAAGTCACTTCACCTCTGACCACATCAGGTTTTTAGTTTTTGTTTTGATTTGCAAGATATTCTGACTGACTCACAGGGTTATGACAGTCAAAACACAGTGAGGAAAGCCCTATATAATTTATTAGAAAACTTTGAGTTAGTTGTAAAAATGAACTGACTTATTAAATTATCATTTTATTTTTACTTTTCATGTTTAAATTTTATATGGAAGTCTGAAGTCTGAAGTTGTTTTTTAATATATATATATAATATATATTATTACATATTATTAACATATAATATATTATTATATTATAATTTATTATATTATAATATT
>JAAGEH010000311.1:24481631-24580172 GCA_011751065.1 Lasiurus cinereus
TGGCCACCTGCTGCTTTCCACACTGCTACATCCCCCAAGGGGTCCCAGATTGCAGGAGGGCACAGACCAGGCTGAGGCCCTCCTTCCACCCCACCCCAGGGCATCGGGCCTCTAGTATAATAATAAAGATTAAGCTGCCTTCCTTTTAAATAAATTAAATATCTTTTTATTTTATCACTTACCTTTATCAGTTGTAACTAACTCATTATGATGGTCTCTTGGAAATGTCAAGGACTTTTTCTTAGAGATTTTAAATTCCTTCTGAAGATAGATATTCTTTACTTCACACATAGTTTCAATGTGAATCTTATGAGAAAACTAAAAGAGAAATACTTTATTTAGAATCCACTTATTAACCTTTAAAAATATTGAAATGCATTTGAAGTAACCTTTAAGAAAACATTAATTTAAAATATGACAGGTATTTTCACTGTGGTCTATGTATAGCAATCTCTACCGCTGGGGAGTTAGAACGCAGAAGAATGAGTTTTAAATGAATTTAATTTTCACCTACCTTTGGTAGGCCAATTCCTTTCTTAGCACGTGGTTTTTAAGTAAAGGGATCTAGCAATTCTTTGACTACATATTTGTAACCAGTCTTCAAAAAATGGTTTCAAGAATTTAAAATTGCATTTAGACATGTTTAATTAATATATGAAAACATACCTCTTTTGTTCCTTTAAGATTTAAGCCTTCATGCCAATCAGGTCCCAACGCACTGCCTATCTTACCAGCATTAATTTTGGTTCCTGCTTCCTTTTTCTTTCCTGAAGAGATAAACTCCATTCAAAATTCAAATGATATAAATTGCCAGGCAGATAATTATGCTTGTTCTGTATCTTTTAGGCAACATAGTGATTCTCATGCATAAATATTTACCAAATGATGAAACAAAGCACCTGTATTAATTTTATTTAATATATTGTGATGTAGAGGTATAAAATGGATAATCTTTCAATCAAGTATTGAGTATAAACACAGTGTTTTTGGGATGTTATATTCACTGATTAATATGAAGGGTAAGAATATTAGCCAACAGATTTTGAAAATTTGGTCAGTTTTTGGGATGTCCTAAATTTATAAAATTCTTGAATTTTACAAGTCATTATCTTTTTTTTTTTTTAAGCCTCTTTAAACTAAAAAATCATAAAGCTTGTATTTGCTTTCAAACTCACTACATTTTTATAAAATTACGTTAGGTCTTGTCTAATTGTAGCATTTCTTCTCAAAGATGCAGATGGAAGATGGACTGTTTTATTTAATTCATTTTAAATATACATATTTTTCATATTGTGTATATATATATATATATACTAGAAAATCTAAAAAGTCATATGAAGAGATATAGAAATAAATATTTATCTATATTCTTAGCACTGAAATATATTTTACTAAATTTTCTTATAATTTTTTTCTGTATGGTTAAAAAAAATAGAGATTTATCTGTGAATTAATGAGTCAGATTCTATATTCACCTTCAGTTGTATATCTGGTTCTTTTATGTGCAATTTTAGCCTCTGGTTTTTCAGCAATGAGCTCTGAGGCTAAAAATTCAGCTGCTCCTGCATCGAAGAAAGTATTCCCAATAGACTTATCTTTAATGGCCCAAATTACTTCACATCCTTCGATTTCATACCTAAAAGGAATATTAAAGTTACTTAGAGCAATTTCAAAAGTATGAGTAGAAATCTTTGTACTTGCAAATAACAATTCTCTCCTATGGCACAAGTAAAGAAAGTATTTTGAGGCAAACTCAGAAAAAATTATTATGAAGAGGAATATAACACTCTTTCAGGATAAGAATTAAAGTAGAATAAATAATTTAAAAAATGTAACCAGTTTACCAAGAACATGTAAGTGACATATATATTCTGGACATCAGGTAAAATTTCATTACAATAAATAGCATTTCAAAGTGTTCAGTTTCTGCAACATAGTTATTATTTAATGTCCACAGGGTTCTCAGGAGTGAGAAATGCTTTATCTGGCTATAGTGTAATCGATGATGGATGGATGATACACAGCTACCATACTGAGAATAGTTGACTTCTTTGGTAACAGACATTGTTTGTATACAAAGAATATTACAGAAGGAATAAGATCAAATGTGATCTTATTTGAACATTTTTTAAGGTAAGAAAGCATTTCACTATAAGAAATAATAGTATTAAGTTATAGTTTTGGCGATAGGTGGAGAAAATTTGTCACGTGTACTAGGAATTTGAAGCCTCTCTTACATCTGTGCCTCCTCCCTTAAGCTGTTTGGTTTTGATGCTCTAGTTTTTCCTCTACATTTCTTTGCACACTGCCACAAAATTCATAATTATAATAATGACTGCCATTATTATATTCAGGCAATTGAAGAACTCTTATAGGCTTTCAATGGTATTCATCATCCTCTAAAAAAGAGGGGCAAAAACCTACTCTGAGAGTTGGAATGGATGAAACTGAGCAAAGATGGGGTTTAAGCAGATTCCTTATTTTAATATAAATTTGTCCTATCTGTAATTGGACCCAATTTTCTAATCTGAAAAATTACCATACAATTTCATGTCAGCTATCTGCTGGAAGATAAAATCACAAAATAAGTGAATTAATGCTCTGTAAACTACAAGAGGAGTCTTCAAAGATTTTTGAACTTGAAATATTTAAAAATAGTATTTCATATTCATTAATGTGTTCACATAACATAACTGAGAGAAAAAGGATGGAAAAAGTGGTGGGATTGTGACTAGAATCTCTAAAGTTGTACACATTCAAATTCTTTTTTAATATAGTACATGCTTATAAAACTTTAGAGGCCCGGTGCATGGACTGTGCCCTGGTGGAGTCCCTCAGCCTGCCCTGGAGGGACTGGGCTGAAACCAGGTCTCCAACACCCACCTGAGGGGTCCTGGATTGCAAGAAGGTGCATGATTGGGGACAGGACGGGCTCCAGGATGTGTCCGGCCCGTCTCTCTCTCAGTCCCAATCAGCTGGACCCCAGCAACAAGCTAACCTAACAGTCAGAGCGTCTGCCCCCTGGTGGTCAGTGCGTATCACAGCTACTGGTCAAACGAATGGTCAGACACTTAGCATATTAGGCTTTTATTATATATGATGGGTCAAATCTAGCCAGTTATCAGTTAATGACCCTTTGACACCTAAAGCACTGCTTAAACTCCTATTTTCTAACAACATTTCTGCAACTATGTATCCCATGAAAGCTAAAATAATTAAGTGGATTTCTGTTCTTGAAAATATATAAAAAACAATAGTATCATCTATGATTTTTGGGATAACAAGATCTTTTCTAGTCTGCCAACAACCACATGAATCACAGAGCAATTTTTAAAAATATATACGTACGTTAATTCAAGTGCAATACCACCATTTCCTATGATCATTATTCTTTTAGCATTCGTAAGTTGTTTCTGAAATTCCTGTATTAAAAAGAAAATGACACAGGGTTTTCTATAGGAGGCAAGAGTGGAAGCAAGAGGCTTCTCTGATAATAAATCTCACTTTCCCACTCTTCCGGGATGCACCCTTCCAATTAATATAAATTCTCTATGTTTCACCACTGCCTTTACAGCAATGCCTCTACTGATTTTCCTTGTTTTTATGTCATTACATTTAGAGTACTACTTCAGAATTTCAACAGGAGGCCCTGTCTTGGTTTACTAAATTCCTAACTATTTACCAAATCAATTTGTTAACATAACATTTATGTATATCCTAGATATGATTCTTCCTCTTCTAGTTCCTCAGTAGATACTCTCTGCAGTCACTCAGCACTTAAAACTTGCAGGATGAGAGCCACAGCAGCATAATAGTTAAGAGCACAAATGCTAGAGGAACTGGTTCTAGCAGTTACTAATTGGGGATGATGGACAAATTTCTTATCCACTTATACCTCACATCCTATATAATAAGAGTAATATGCAAATTGACAGTACCTCCACTACACCCACAAGCCACGCTCACCAGCACACCTAGCAGCCAATCAGAGCGAGTATGCAAATTAATCTAACCAAGATGGCTATGGCTACAAAGAGAGCAAGAGGAAGGCTTAGGTTGCCCCTGGTGATGGAGGAAACCAAGATTTCAGCACACCCTGGCTGGTCCAGGCCTCTGCTTAAGGCAACAAAGTTTCAAAGGCTGTGGAAGCAGAAGGCTTGGCTCTAGTCCAGGCTACAAAGTTTCAATTGTAGAAGATAAATAAATCCCAGATACCAGGACCTCCACTTGGGTTGCTGGGGGGTGTGGCTGGCCTGCAAACCACCACAGGCCCCTTGCCCAGGCCACCCCATGCCCCAAGGGAACACCCACCCTGATCCAGGAAACCCTTCAGGGCAAATCAGCCAGCCCCTACCCATGCACCAGGCCTCTATCCTATCTAATAAAAGAGTAATATGCAGATTGACCATCACTCCAACACACAAGATGGCTGCCCCCATGTGGTCAAAATATCCTACCCCCATTTGAACATAAGATGGCCACCACAAGATGGCCAGCAGGGGAGGGCAGTTGGAAGGGACCAGGCCTGCAAGGGAGGGCAGTTGGGGATGATCAAGCCTGCAGGGGAGGGTAGTTAGGGGTGAGCAGGCCAGCAGAGGAGAGAAGTTGGAGGTGACCAGGTCTACGGGGGAGGACAGTTAGGGGCAAACAGGCTGGCAGGGGAACAGTTAGGCATCAATCAGACTGGCAGGGGTGTGGTTAGGGGGTGATCACTCTGGCAGGCAGAAGCGGTTAGGGGCAATCAGGAAGGCAGGCAGGTGAGCAGTTGGGAGCCAGCAGTCCTGGATGGTGAGTGGGATATCTAACTGCCCGTTTAGGTCCGATCCTAATAGAATCTTAAATGGAGTTGGACTTCCCTCGAGGGGTCCCAGATTGGAGAAGGTGCAGGATGGCCTGAGGGACACCCTCCCCCCGTGCACAAATTTCGTGCACCAGACCTATAGTTACCATTATAAGGTAGCTAATTATTACCAACACTCTCCCTAAAAGATCAGAATGTACTTGGAGAAAAGCCAGTGGGTCACTCTTAGGAGATGTTCAAAAGTACAGAATAGTACTATTGCTTCAGGATGACATCTGAATAGCTCAATTCCTCTGCCTACTATGTCAAGTTACCATTTCTCTTAAATTGACCCCAAAACTTATTGTAATATTCAATAAATATCCACTGAAATTTGGTTTAACTCCAGGACACAAGACAGTTTCTTAAATACCTGCTGACTTGAAATTTCTACAACAAAAACACCTTAAGTTAATTTTAGTTTGTCCTTCATTGAGGGCAATAGATAATTTAAGAAATATTCCATAAAGAATACTGAATATGGAGATGAATGGCATGAGTTTAAACTGTACTTCTGATACAGTTTAATAACTACCTTAGTAATGATAAATTAGTCTATTTCAATGACCTATTTGTAGAGTGGCAGTAATGACTAACACATAGAATTATCACGAGGACTCAACAGTTCATGTATGTAGAGGACTTTGCTGGAATCATAATTGCAGTTATGAATGCAATCTTTGGTAATATGAACCCAAAAAGTTTACCAAAAGATAACCCAAGTTCTAGTTTTTTCTAAATTCCTAATTATTTCATTAAAAATAGCCTGAAAGTAAACTATCAATTTTCAAGGACACAAAATATTGTTACATAAGTGTAAAATGATCACTTCATGGGACAGAACAACAAGGGACTTAAGTAAGACAGAGTATTGTGATTTGAAATCAGGAAGAACTTCTTGGCAATAAGGCCAACAAATCCTGAAATAAATAATCAAAAGAAGTTGTATAAGGTTCCACAATAGAGTTTCACCTTACTGGGATAGTTATCATTTGAGCAGAACAATAAACCGAATGACTTTTCTAGTTTTAGGGTCTGTCATGATTCTGTACCACAAAGATCTTCTGAATATTAATTTCTTTGCTAAGGAATAAGTTCAGTAAGTTTTGGATATGCTTTATTCTTTTGGGGAAGAGATCATTATATTATTTAGGTTACAAATCACAGATTCCCAATCATAAGAATAAGTGTGTGCACAATGTAAGCTATAGCCTTCAGCAGAATTTGAATTTGGGACATCATATAGCAGAAAGAACACAGAACATCACCATGAATAAAAAACAAGATAAATTATCAACTGAAAACAAATTAAAATTGACAATAGAACCTTATAGCTACTTTCTGGTTTATGGGCCACAAAACAAAAAACCTCCCTTCTGCTCCTACAGTTTAGGAATTAGCACTATAAGTGAAATACTTTCATTCAAATGTAGCAAAAGATGTCTAAGAAAAAAAAATCTTCATGTTTATTCCCCATAACCCAACCCCAAAATATTACCTGAGCACTATCTGTATCACGAATTCCTAATACATAAGGATTTCCTTCACATATCAACTTTGGTTTAGCTCCAGCACACAGACAGAGTTTCTTATATACGAGCTGACTGCCATCTTCTGTTAAAATGCACTGTAAAAACAAGCAATGAAGGGGTGAGGAGAAGCATTTATATGTACAATTTCACTTTAAACATTCAAAAGCACAAAAGCAAAAAGTATACTAAGCTTGCCTCTTGGTGGCAATCAATACTTTGTCCCAGTAAATACAAAGCTAAGTAAGCATAAAAATACATTCTTCAATTCAGTGGTTCTTAATCATTTTAGGGCCATTAATTATTTTGCGAGTCTGATGAAAACTAGTCTTTCTCCCAGCAAACTATACACTCTTTGGGGATTATATTTTCACCTAAGTGACAAACATGTTAAACTTAAATCTAGCATGTACTAGCTTTAAAGATAGTTATATTAATTCTTAATAACCTCAATGAGTCTAAAACACATGTTTCTGTTTCTTCATATTGAAGAAAACCTACAGATTAGTAGCAGCAGCATTTAGAAAGCAGATATACATGAGAGATGCTGGACTTCATTATAATGGTTTAGGGGTTAACTTTTGTGCATGGTGTTTGAATAATAAAACTTGGCAAATCATAACATAGCACTTATTGCCCATTGAGATATTTGCCACCAATGTTAACCCTTTAGCTGCATAACAAATACATAAAATCAATAATCCAACAGTGTAATCCACATAGAAATTTCATGCAAATCTTCCTTCAAGAAAGGAAGACTTATCAGTTATAGGCTTTGACCAAATTTAAAAAATAATATTTTATTTAGCTACTATAAAAACAAACACAAAAGCTCTTTATTAGCTACTGTTAAATTTTTGGAAGTAGAAATGAAGATAAAACTTATTATTTCTAATTCACTAAAGAATATAAAGAATAGATAAGAGATTGCAGACATATACCTCATGTGGGACACTTTTCAAATGGTAATGGGTAGCATTCTAATTCATTCAAATGTCCTAATGCAAAATTTCCTCACAACTCATTAGTATACTTTTAAGCTTACTTCAATTTGCAAATTAATTCATGTGGATGTTACACTGAGTAAGTATTACTACTATAAGTATTAGAAACTTACTCTGGTTTTTGGATTCAGATTTTTCATTCTTTTCTGATAAAACTCAGTACCTTTTCTTAATTTATTTTTCCTGTCAAATGTGATGTGTTTTATCCCTAAGGGAGAATTCACAAATTAGAGCTGCTTTTGAGAAACAGGTACAAACTCTACTTTACATCTTGCCTAAAGCTCATTTGAGGATATTGTTAATCATCTGATAATATCCTTTTCTGAGGCTGCCTTATTCCTCACACTGCCTTGGTTTTGGCCTTATATCGTTTTGGACTATTGCAACCCCCTTCTAATTTGGTTGTTGGCTACTAGCCACTTACTCATTCTTGACACTGCTGTCAGATATATCTTCTTTAAAATCTTTATTATTATATATCTTCTTAAAAGAACATCTGCCTCCACTTAAAATCTCTTTACTATTTTTCCATTGATTAGAAAATGAACTCAGTTTCTTAGCATGACATAAAAAGCTCTTCACTATCTTATTTACTTATTTCTCAGGCCCTGTCTGCCAATCTCCTTTACTTAGCCCCACCCAAATCCCATTGATGACCTCACTGTTCCACATGCCCCTTTTGCCCCTTTTCCTTTCTTTTGGTCTTTGAAGATGCAATCTCTTCCGGGAATGTCCTTTTACATCTATTATTTCACTATTAATTCACTCATATTTTAAAACACAGCTCAAATATTCCTCAATCTGTGAAGTCTTCCTAAATATCCACTAGCAGTGCTTTGGTAATATTTCAATGACTGTGCTTTTCACATGCCCATATAATTATACATATGCATGTCTATATTCCCTATGACACTGAGAGCTCCCAGAAATAGATTCCTTATATTATTGCTAATTCCTTATATTATGGTGCCTACCACTTAATGTAGTGCCCAGAAAACAGTAGACACTATATAAATGTTAATGCTAATTTGAAATATAAAATTTAAATGGAAAAACTAAACTAATTACATAATAATCCCAATAAACTCACAAAAGAGTGTAAATTTTTTTAATGGAAATCAATGTCACAAAATTTGCATGCTAGGGATTTTGGTGGTGGTACAGGTGGGTTCAAAGGAAGTCAGGCTAAAATCTCATCAAGATTTAACAGAGTAAAATGTTATTAAGGAAAAATTCTCTTACATGTTCTTCACTCTTCAGTTGCTTTACTCCACATTCTATAACTTTAATGTTGGGAAAGCGGTTTTCTAACATGGTACTTGGTTGTTCTTCAACATCGAACTCTTCCAATACTTTAGAAATCTGTATTAGATCAAAGAGGTAAGAATATATGTTAAAAAGTTTTTCAAGAATTTCGAATAATAAACATAGTTCCATTTTTTTCTATACATTACTTATTTTATGTTCATAAAACAAGAAAGGTGGTGAACTATACTACTGTGGAGAGAAGATTTCACATTTTAAGACTACCACCACTGGGCAAGCCTGTTAGGTCACTGCCTTAGTTTCCTGGATCAAAAATGTTTGGAGACCAGTCTTCTATCAAACTATGACCCAAATGATCTTATATTATTAAGACTCCTATTATAATGTTATGACACGTGTAATATAAATTTGTGGAACTATAAAGTATTGAGATACTTATTACATATCTGCAACATTAATTATCCACAATTCTAAACTTGGCTCAGAAGCACTACTGATTTGTAAATATACATGCAAACATATATTTATAATAAAAATATACATACATATATATTTGCTTTCATATTTAGATTTCATAGCAACTTTCCACAAAAGAACCTTATTTTAAATTTTCTGAAAAGTAATTCAGAGTGGGAGGGAAATGATAGGAGGAAAAAAAGAGAAGACTAGAAATTCAGTATCATTCTGAGTGCTTTTGGTATTCAATCTGAATAATTCTAAACTTTGAACTACAATTTTAAAATGAACATCCAAAGAATATTTGTCATTTTAAAAAATTAAAATAGTATAATTATACTACCTGCTTTGCAAGTTACTGCAATTTTTAAAAATTAATAGTAAGGAAGTTATACAAAGATTCTTACCTGCTTGAAATTTGTAACTGCTTTAATAACAGGAGAAGCTGTTACCAGGAAAATCTCTTCTGACGGAAAGTGAATTGCCAACTTATTAAAAAAAAAAGAAAAATATATGATAAATAATTTTAGTTATTAGTATATATGGCATGGAGGGTGAGAAAGGGATAGTGCAATTTTAATAAAGTTATTAACCTAGGAAACTAATCATTGTTCCTCATCTAAAGTTTCCATTATCCTAAGTCTTGTTCATATGATGGGATGAATAGTGTTCAATACTGTGGTATTGATTAAAATGAGTAAGACATTTCTACAAAATACTAACAAAGATCTGATAAGGAAAGTGGCATAAAGAGGTATTCCTTATTTACGTAACCTATTTTACATACCAATTAAAAGTTATCACGCAGAAGGTATGGAGAAATTATCTTTTTAATTAACAGTTAAACCAACTTCTATTTATTGTAAGGTATTTTCATTTGCCTTCAGGAGGATGAAATGACAGCAAACCCTGGATAATAAACATTTAGAATCTTAGTCCTTTTCCCAAGCTCTTTGGCACCCCCATCCTGCCTCTTCCAAATGCCCAACCAGCAGATATCCTGGGAAGATCAAGCCATTTTATTTTTTAAATATATTTTTATTGATTTTTTTACAGAGAGGAAGGGAGAAGGGCAGAGAGCTAGAAACATCGATGAGAGAGAAACATCGATCAGCTGCCTCCCGCACATCCCCGCAACCAAGGGACATGCCCCTGACTAGAATGGAACCTGGGACCCTTCAATCCGCAGGCTGTCGCTCTATCTACTGAGCCAAACCGGTCTTGACAAGACCAAGCCATTTTAATATTAGCTTTAACCTGCCATTGTTTCATCATTTTCCTCTAGCTTCAAACCTCTCTTTCTCACTTTACACTTCTTAAAAGGATTTTCCTAACTCATGCTCTAGTTCAACTCCACCAATCTCTATTTCTATCCCTTTTACACTACTAAAACTAAAACTAAGCATGTTCAATTCAACTATACATCCTTAAAACCCATAGTATTTTTTAGTATCACCTTATTTTAACTTTCTACAGTATCTGACAATATCACCACTCTCCCTAATTTTCTTTCCTTTGTGTATTCTATAATTTTTCCTCTGCTTTATATATATAATTGATTTCAGAGAGGGAAGGAGGGAGAGATGGAAACATCAATGAGAATCATTGGTTGGCTACCTACTGCACGCCCCCCTATGGTGGATGGAGCCCACAACCCAAGTATGTGCCCTCGAATGGAACTGGACCCAGGACCCCTCAGAGTGCAGGCCAGTGCTCTATCCACTGAGCCAAACGAGCCAGGGCTCCCTCTGCTTTGTTTCCATTGCTAGACCAGGCCCTCAAAACTTCTTTATACTACTAGAATCACCCTTCAACTGGCCGTCCAGTCTCATATTAAGCAGCTACCCCTGCCCCACACATTAACTAATCATCTTTTAAACTTTTTCATTTGATCACATCACTCCATTGCTCAAAATCACCTATTTGTAAGTTCCTGGCATGACTTGTAAGATCCTTTACCATCCGGTCTCTGCCAACCTTCCCTGGCTTCATCTCCGGTCACCTTCCCCAAGCACCATGTGCTTTAAGTCTTGCTGCTCCCAGAAGATGCTATGCTTCACCTGGGGTTTCCTGTTGCTTCCCTTTTGAACATCTATCTTTTCTTGTTGAGGCGGTGAACTTTTACTCATTGTTCTACATGGAGACAAAAGTGTATCTCCTTGGAGAAAGGATACCTCTTCCCTCATTGACTCCCTACCAACTCAACTGGCAACCCTAAGACAGCAAACACACCAATGAAATGGTTTATTTCCATGCCTCTTCACTAGGCTGTGAATCCCTAAACAGGTAGCATGCTGCTTATATGTGACTAATCAGCCCTTACCACAGTGCCTGGATCACAGGTGTTGACTGGGTGAATAAGTGGAAAATACACCTTATGATAAAAAGTTTAGCCCAGCTGTGATGGCTCACTGGATTTAGAGTCATTCCATGGACCAAGAGGTCCTGGGTTCGGTTCCCAGCCAGGGCCCCTGCCAGGGTTTGGGCTCCATCCCCAGTAGGAGGAGCTGAAGGAGGCAGCCAATCAAGGATTCTCGTCCTCTCTAAAATTATCCATCTATCCATCTACATATATAGATACAGACATATATGAGACTTAAAGTTTAAAAGTCTTGAATTTCTTATACCATTTCTTATTTCTTCTGGGATGGATTGTTTATGTCAAGGTAACTTAGTCCCTTTTAGAATATTAAAATGCATATGGGCGTAGCTACATAAGGTCTCCTTACTCGCTATAAGCAGAAACGCATTCCCTAGCTGCATTCCGCATGCACCCTGCGGGTTGTTCTATAAAACATTACTAGAAACTCGACCTTGGGGAGTTGAAAGCACAGGAAAGGAACGGAAGGGTCCCGATGCCCAAGCACCTGGCCCCCGCGTGGAAGCGGCCCTGGATCGTCACGGACGGGGGGGCCGAGGTTCCTAAGCGCTTACCGAGCGACAGGGCTCCGCTCTGCTCGGACACCGCTGGGCCCAGGTCCTAACAACCTGCTCTCCCCCACGGCCCCCCCCTCCCCGTCCCCCAAACCGGCCAGGCGCCCCAGAAGAAGCAGGCGGGGTACTGAGGAGCCCTACGCAGTCTCTAACACCGGGAGCGAGCAGGAAAGAAGGCGGGGGCGGGGACGGGGGAAGCGTCTAGAGGGGGACCAGGCAGGGGGACCGCACTTTCCACCTGCTGGGGACTGGGGGGGACAGGAAGGTGGGGGAGTCCAAAGCGCCGCCACCTCCGGGGTCTAGGAAGGCGCAGAAGCGTCTGGCCGCCCGACCGCCCGACCGCCCTACCTGCTCCGCACAAGAGACGCCCGCGATGCCACCGCCCACCACTATGAACTTCCCCGCCGTCGGCGGAGGGCGCGCTGCCTCCATGTTCCCAGGCCGCTGAGGTTCGCTGACCGCCGCCGCCGCCGCCGGGGAGCTGCGGGAACTTGCGTTCGTCAAAAAAAAACCCTGGGCCGGCGCCGCCCCTTGCCACTTCCGGTGTCTGATCCTGGGAACCGGAGCTACGGGAGCCGAGCGGCTCACACTTGTTCCCTTCGCCACTGGCCGCGCGAGCCGCGTGCTTCCGAGCACCGAGGCGTCTGACGACGGGGCTCGCTGTGACGGTCCTTGCAGCTGAGCGTAGTTTTCCCGCGTGCATTTGGAAAAAAAAAGAGAAGATAGAAAACAAAAAGTAAAGAAGACGGGGGTGGCCAAAAGCAGCTTGGCGAAGTGTGGAACGATCTCACGAGGCAGAGCGTTCTTAAAATAAATGAACTGCTCGGATAGTCTCACGGGGTGCGTAGAGGGTCCTTGGGAAGCTCCCTCATGCTTTCCGCGCAGCAAACTCTGAAAGTGCATTCCAAGCTGACACGGCACCTCTCTGCGGTCGGACCATCCAGCTAACCACGTCGCTTTGCCGTTAGCTGAATGGGCGCCGGGTCCTGGGACCTCAGACTCCCGGGGTACAGGGAAAGCTCTCCACACGCACTCGTGAAGTCTCCCTCCCTTCTGCTAGGACAGGGGCCAGAGCCGGGACCGCGAGGGTGCTGGAGCTGGCAGCGGTGGGGGGATTGTTTCCTGCAAGCATGTATACATACCACTGTCTCCAAAAGGATCCTAAACGCACTCTTCTGCAATTTATCAATGAATTCTTTCCTTTCCCTGGTATAGCCTCAAGGAATGTGATAGGCTAACATGGGAAAAAGCAGTTTTATAATTTCTTAGCACTCCCCTATTTTCTGATATTTCAGCATAGTTTAGCATCTTGTGTGAAAGGCATTGGTGTACTTCGTACTTACTTATATTGTTATTCGCTTTTGGAACTGAACAAACTAAAAAAAAATCATTTAAATCCATGGTATACCATTTTTTGTTGTTGTTGTTTTATAAATAATCTGATTTTGCTCTTTAGAAAACTGGAAGCATGTCTTAAACTCTACCCCCACATTCCAAAACTCAATGTATTAAGTCCTGCCGACTCAGAAGTGTTTCTCAGGTCCCTTATTTTAGTTTTTATTGTGACTGCCCTCCTCCCACTTGGACTATTAAGAGAGGCTCCTCATAGGCCTTTCTTCCTCTGTCCTCTGCTTCTAAAGTACTCCTATACTACCCTAAGAATTACCTTCCTAAAAGGGAAATGTGGTTACTTTTCCTCCTCACCACTTTTCCTTCTGGCATAATTCCAGTTTCCTGACTACATCCAGGCTTGTCTCTTCCATTCCAGACTACCTTGTCCCACCAATAGAAATCTGTGAATCTATGAACGGCAAGCTCAAATGCCTACCTTCCCCATCATTCTCAAGCAGAGATAATCATGTTTATTGTACTTTATGGCATTTAAGAATGTTTATTGTGTTAGAATTGGGTGTTTCCCTATTGAGCTTCCTCTTTGAGGAAAGGGAGTGTATTTTATACACTTTGGATTTTCACTGAGTCATTAGCCAGAACTGTGTCACGTGGCCATTTCATCTACCAAAGTGTCTGGAAAAAGCAGATATTTTAGGTAGCACATCCCAGTAAGGTTTTTATACCCACATTCCACAGAAATAGATCAGTTTTACAATTATGTATCCTAGATTTTTTTTTAAAATGCCTGCTCAAAAGCAGCACTGAATGATTGAATGCTAATATCATACCACATTTTCTGCTAGATTTTGGTCTACAAATTTATATATACTGAGTATCTACTATGTGCTACTTACTGCCCTCATGAAGTTTACATTCTAGATCAGTAAGTTTAAAGACTTAATATTCTAAATCATTAAGTTCAAACACTTAGCATTCTAGCTCAATAATTTCAAATATATTAGTAATTTATTGCTTTGTTTTGTTCCTTGAAAATGTTCTTCCTAAAATTTCATCATTATGATCCAGTAAAATTGATGCTCTCCATTTTGGTTGCACGGGAATTTCTCTTCATCGTCATCACAGAAATTCCATTCTCTTAAGTTGGATCACTTGTTTCCTAAATCCAATGACTTATTATTTTCCTTGTTTTACATCCTCATTTGTGATGAGTACATCTAGTGCAAAATGAAAAATTGGGGCTCTTTGCTCAAATTTCAGGCGGGATAGCAGACCATGAAACCAAGCCTGGAGCCCTATGGAGCATGAGGCCCTCTGTGGCTGCACGGATCACACATCCATGAAGCTGGCTCTATTCTGAGGTTTTGGACATTATAATCTAAAAATTATCTACTCCTAATGCTATTTCTGCATGGGGAACAAATAACAGAAACTTGACCGGAGGAAAAGATGACTTACTATGTTGTGTGTGTGTGTGTGTGTGTTGGATTCTATATCCAGACGTACATCATTTCCCACCTCTGGTGTAACTGCTGATAGAAAATGAGTCCTGCCCTCTTCCTACTGAACACTGCCTGACAGATGAGCCAATAACTCTGGGGTAAAGTGAGCTCCCAGGCTCACATTACAAGACATCTAAGAGCACAGTCATTTGAAAACAACAGATTAGGTTATAGATACAAAAGAAGGAGAATATTAGAAGACAAAAAAAATTAAAAATGCATAATCTATACCAATAAAAGGATATTATGCTAATTAGACTGGATAAACCAGACATCACTCTAGACGTCCTTCCTGACAAAGCCAGGTCCCAGGTGCCTGCGGACCACCCAGGTGAAGCTGCCCAGAGGTCCCAGCACTGCGGCCCCTTCTGCAGAGGCGGCGGGAGAGGGACTGCGTGTCCAGCCCTTCTTCAGAGGCAGCCACAGAGGCAGCAGCGTGGCCTGGTCCTGGCACTGCAGAGGCTGGGTGGGGTGCGACCGCAGTGCCTCAACCTCCCACAGCCCCTCTCCCAGCTGGCCTGCCCCAGATGGCCCCTTTCCAGTGGGCGGGAGTTGGGGGGTGGAGCCAGCGCTAAGAAGCAGGGAGCCCAGCTTCTGGTTGAGCTACCCTCAGCTCACAGCTGGCCCACACAGCGGAGGTGGCAGGTGGCTTGGGTCTCTCCACCTCTACAGTGGGTGGGCGGTAAGGAGCAAGGGGTCTAAGACTGCAAGAGCCCTGGACTGAAAGAAGGATGTCTGATTGCCAGCTTAGGCCCAATCCCTGGGGGTCCTGACTGTGAAAGGGCACAGGCTGGGCTGAGGACCCCTCTCTAGTGGATGAATTTCATGTACCAGGTCTCTAGTAAATATAATAGAAAAGATAAATAATAAAGAATGATTATTAACAAGGTGAAGTAAGAGCAATAAGCCACAAAAGGAACAAAGGAGGAATGTTAAATCTGAAAAGTAACTGACAGAATAAATACAATAGGAATGGGTAAAAGATCAGGTTGAGGAAATCCTTCAGAAGGAAGTAAAATACAACAATAAAAGGAAAATATAAAACAAAAGCTAGTAGACAAGGAGACTAGAAATGCTGGTCTCCAAGTGTAAGAAAAATCACTGTTTTCCCCTCCCAGGTCTTTTGTGTGTCTCCTTTTCTTCCACAGTTTGACCTCATTTACAATACCTCTGACACCAGATATGGTTGCGTTTTTTGTTTTTGTTTTTTTCTCACACCGAGCAGTTCTCTCTGATGCCAGCTGGATATCCCACAATTCAATTCAGTTCTGATACTACCTACCCAGAGACAGCATTGAGTGAAGCACTCAGTACCACAAAAGTGCTCCCCGTTCAGACGCCAAGATCAGAGGTTCCAATACCCTCTCCTTGGGGTCAGTTAATTTACCACAGTGGCTCACTGAATTCAGGCAATCACTTACTTACATTTACTAGCTTATTAATGGATACAGATGAACAGATGCCTAGTGTGAGGTCTGGGAGGGTCCTGAGCTCAAGAGCTCCTGTTCCTATGGAGTTGGGGTATATCTCCCTCCAGTGTGGATGTGTTCGCCAATCTGGAAACTCTCTGAACCCCATATTCTAGGGATTTTATGGGTGCTTCCACACATAAGCACCATCAGTTATTAATACCTTTTCTCTTCCTCCCTCCATTCTGGAGGATGGGGTATAGGGCTGATAATTCCAGGCTCAACCATGGCTTTGTCTTTCAGCCCCCAGCAGGAGCCAACCAGGAACCCACCCAGAGTCCCCTCAATAGAACAAAAGATCTCCCAGTGCTCTATCCGTTAAGAAAGGATAAGGGTTTCAGGAGCTCTGTGCTCACAAACCCACATGCTCATCAAAGGGAAAGTAGATGACAAGTGCAGTGCCTTCATCCAATGGAGTTCTATGCAGCAATAAAAACAAATGAACCACAGTGTTAGACTATGCAACAAAATGAATGAATTATAGCAAAGAGTGAAAAAATCGAGTCTTATCAAGTTACATATAGTCTGAAACTCTCTGTATAAAGTTAAAACAAACACATGAATCCATTCACCCTTCCCCTCTTCTCCCCTTCCCACTCCTTCCTTCCCCTCTCCTCTTCTCCCCTCCCCCCTCCCCTTCCCCCCCCCCCCTCTCTTTCTCATTACAAAACTATATAAAAGTGAAACCCAGGGATTTATGAACAAAAGATTCACAATGAACACAACATTCAGGTGGATGGTTACTTTGGACCAGATGACTTTGGACCTAGGAAGTAGCTCAGTGGAGGAAACCATATGGTAGACAAGTAGTTTATTGACAAGCATTGAGGTTTCATAAATAAAAACATATCAGGCATGGACAGTGATAAGCACACATTGTGAATCAAGGAGTATGATTAATCAAATGCTGTGTTTCTGAGTTCCATAAAATATATTTTTTTCCAAACAAGGGACTTACTAAAAGGCTTACTGTACACATTTAAAAACAGGGCCCAGAAAAAGTTTACAAGGGACCTTATTTGACTCATTAGCACTCACTGGGAGGAGAGAACTGGTGCAATGGTGAGGAGAACATGCTTCATGTTTGATGTTCAGGGGGATATGAAAGAGCAGGACATGGCCTCTAAAGAAAGCCTCTCCATAGTACAACTCGGAAATAGAACTACAATCTCAAAGGCTATGTTCAAAGATAAGTATGGTAGTGGGTCACCAGCCACACATGCATTCATTCCAATGTTTTACATCGGTGTCTGTTTAGCTATACATCTCAATTTTTACTGGAACTTCTGCTGACATTACCCCAAACTGGCACTACTGCTCTCAGAACCCTTACTATCCATCACGCGTCAGCAATAGCCATTTTCTGCAAAGGGCTAGATTAGCGGTTCTCAACTTGTGGGTCACGACCCCGTTGGGGGTCAAACGACCCTTTCACAGGGGTCGCCTAAGACCATCGGAAAATGCAGATATTTACATCACGATGCATAACAGTAGCAAAATTTCATGGTTGGCAGTCACCACCACATGAGGAACTGTATGCAAGGGTCGCGACCTTAGGAAGGTTGAGAACCACTGAGCTAGATAGTCAATATTTTAGGCTCTGCAAGGTGTCAGATGCTACCTCAACTATTCAAACCTGTCATTGTAGCTACGAAAGCAGCCACAGATAAATTTTAAATAATTGACTATGTCTGTGTTCCGATAAAACTTGAAAGAGGCAACATTCTTGGCCCCAAAACATAGTTTGTTGAGCACAGTTTTATGCTATCTATCCAATGATTAGTCTTTAATGGTGGTAGGATATCAATACAGCGTGCTTGCCAACATGGTGAGATGGTATTTAGGCCAGCCTTAGGGTTAAAGTAGCCATTCTCCTCCCTCCTCTCCCCTACCCCCCACCCCCCATCTTCTAATGTGAGAAGAAACAGAACTCTTGACAATGGAAATAGTATCAAATGACATTCTCTTCACAGATGCCAGTTTGAGATGAGGATTTGAGGGAAAGCAAACAGTAAAAAGTGAAGCTTTTCTGTTTCCTTCGGGGAGCCGGGATTATCAATGCTTTCAGAACCTTAGATGCCTTTCTGGGGGGATCTGAACACTGTCTACACTTTCACTGTCTATTTATAAGTTTGAAGCTGCTTGAAAACAGAAGTAAGTTTTATCCTACTAGTCGTTCAGAAAATGTTTTAGGATAGCTTTGGGGATCTTTGGACAAAGTTTATTCCATCTTTTTTTTTTTTTTTTTTGAGTGGATAACAAGCTCAATCTTCCCAGTTTAGCATCCTGTCTATTTCCTAAAACAAACAAACAAACAAGTGACGAATAAAACTCTCACTGAAAAGCTAACCCAAATCAGCTTTCCTGATTCAGATGCTGGCCTAGAGCTTTTACTTAGCAACGTATAGGACCAGTATCTATGATACGAACCACCCTGGATTTCCCTCCACAAAGAAGGGCCTGGGATGTTTTTTTAAAAAAGTGAACAATTTAGGGTCTCAGGTGGACTCACCAGGCATGTGTGGAGGAGCTCATGCAGAGATCTTCGGGTTCAACACTGCATGTGGTAAGACCTACTGAAAGTTAAAGAATCACATTACACATTGGAAACAGGGCTGGGGAACAGCGGCAGTTTAAAGGGCTCTTCGTTTCGATGCTGCTGAGGATGGGATGATGACCTTGGGTTGATATTTCTTCAAATCAGAGACATTGTTTCTGAGTTTTAAAAGGTGGCCGATAGAGACAACAAAAAGGGTGTGTTGTTTATGACCAAGAGGCAAGTATCAATGTTTCAAAAGTACTTCCCCTATAATTTTTAAGCCCTTTAGCTGTACAGCAACATCTAATTTTATGTGTATTGGACAGGCCCATCGAAGTCAGGAAAATTGTTTTGTATATAATTTTACCAGAAAAGTTACTAGAGAAAATGATCGGGTGCCCAGACACATTGAGAGCCCTTGTCCAGGGAGGTGCCACAGAGTTTTCTAAATATTTCCCTTGTGCAAAAGCTCCTAGAAAACTTCCATCGGTACATTCTTCAGTCTGTTTCCCAAACACGTTCGGAATGTGTACAGATCTCTCCACGGCTGATGCCAATGCCCTTCTCCAAGCCATTCGAGATCTTGCACGTGGACCTTGGCCGTGGGGCCGGCTCCACTCTGCTTTTTGTGTCCCCTCGTTTTCTCTACAGCAACCAAACCGATTTTTTTTTAAAGAAACACAACCTTAATCAAGTCATTTCCCTGCTCACATCTTTCAATGGCTTTCCATTTCTGATAGAACACAATCTCAACTCCTTGCTGTGTGCACAGCTCTGGGAGTGATCTGGCCTCTGCTCAGCCTCGCTGCTTCATTGTATCCACTTCTGTCCTCACCCGGAGCTCCCCCTGCTCCTGCTGCACGGGTCTCAGCAATCTGCAAGCACACCATGCCTGTTTGCTTCCGCCTTAAGGAAGGTGGCTTCTTCATGGGGATCTGGTGAGGTGACAGGGAGGGATCACTACCTCATGATCTCCCACCGCTCCCTGCCCACTTTTGAATAATTCCCAGGGCAGCAGGCTGGTGGACATTTTGGGGTCCATCCTTCTCCAAAATTAAACAGTTGAAAACAATGGGAGAAGTCTCACCCATAGTGGCCCAGGAGCAGTACAAATAATATCTGAGAATTACTAGGTATTCTTTTGGGTAGATAGGATACATTGTAGAAAAAAGTGTTCTAATTTATTCATACACACACATACACACTCACCCTCACAGCTTTTTTATTAAATACGCCTAGTAAAGGGGAAATATTCCCTCTTGCTCTTGTCATGCTGACTTGTTTTTTTTTCCCCTTCCAGTCAGAACAAACAAAACCTATAAAACAGAGATCTAGACTGTTTTACTTATTATTAAGACCCTTGTGCTTAGAATAGTATTTGGCATGAAATAGACACTCAGCAAATATTTGCCGGATGAGAGGACAATAACTTCAGCTATTGCTTGAGGTAAGTGCTGTAATTATCCTATAGCATAGCTTGAAAAATGGAGGCTAATGAACTTGTCCAGAACCACAGCTAGTCAGAACTGGATCTAGGTTCTTTTATTAATATATTTTTACTGACTTCAGAGAGGAAGGGAGAGGGAGAGAAAGAGAAACATCAATGATGAGAGGGAACCATTGATTGCTGCCTCCTGCACACCCCACACTGGGAATTAAGCCCGCAATCCCAGGCATATGCCCTGACTGAGAACTGTGGCCTCCTGGTTCCTAGGTTAATGCTCAACCCTTGAGCTATACGGGCCGGATTGGATCTGGGCTCTTAAAAGCTGGAGCTTTGAAGCATTCCATACCATTCATATCAGGTTTCCTCCTTTAAAATGTCAATCCAGGCTATCCTTTCCAGTCCATCCCAAATTCCACCTGAATCTGACCACTTCAGTACCCGACATGGCTTCTAATGTTTCACTCATCCAAATCAGCTAGCAAGTTATTGGTAGAGTAATTGGTAATCGTTGGTTTTCTCACGTCAGCCTTCTATACAAAAGTGTTAGTGCTTCCCCCAAATGTTGATGCTACCCTATAGAAAGAATGTTCCTGTCTACAGCAACCCTATGCTCCCAAGTCTATATCTATTGGGTGTCATGTTTTCTGAGGTTATCCAGCTACCCAGAAACTTTAGGCTCACTTTTTAAGCATCTTAGCTTACTAAGGTAATAAATCAGCAAGTCTGTGTTTTCTTTTCCTAATCACAAAAGAAACAACGGAGGGTTAGCATGTTAAATTACATTAACTCATCATTAACTGAGTGTTTCTGAAGACTTTTGACATGATGTGATAGTATAAGCCATGGCAACATAAGGGTTAACTACTAAAAAAAAAAGAAACAAACAATAACAACAACAAAAAACACACACACACCACTAAACCAACAAGGAGGAGCTTCTGGCTCCAAGTGACTAATCTTTTCTATAACCTGATTTATGCAATCCTCGGAGCCAAAGAAACTTTACCAAAGGATTAAAACTTATATAAACAAAGATCCCTTTATTTGCAGCTCTGATTCGGAGCAAGACACTCCGGCTTACATGTGTGCAGAGCTTTATTCATATTGTTTACTCAATATGGAAGTTTTTAAAAATCTGATGATCTTACAGTATTGAAGCAGCAGTGAATGAAGATGATGGTGAATACTAAGGTAAAAAAATTAATTGATTTGAGTTGTTGTGAGTTGCAATTCACTTTTGTGTGGGGGAAAAATGTAAGGTAGATTTAAAACTTATTTACCCTAGATTCTTTGGGTTTTCTAATTGCCTTGTCTATAATTTTTCTGAGAATGATAACAATTTTATTAAATGCAGGATCTTATAAGAGTAATAATATTGGTTTTTCACAAACAAACATATGGCTATCTACTTTGAAGTACCTATCAGATATTACATTTTCACTTATACAGGGTCTAGTTATGGGCTCAGTTTTGTACCAGTGACTTATCTATTTTTTTTCTTGGCTCACAATTTACTGTGTTAAGCAGATTACTGTTACAGAAGGTTTAGTGTCTCTCATTGCGGTATGGCGGATACTTGCAAACTTTTCAATTTCATAGCAAGGTGAATTGTTCTTTCTCCCAACCTTAAGCCTAGTGAGCATGACTTTAAATCTGTCCAGAGTGCACTATATATGTCCTCTGTAATTTGTAGAACACTGGGAACTGGTATCTAACTCCCACTTAAGAAGTCTAAAAGGTAAAAGGCTGTGGTGGACCCATCTGCAGGGAGGCAGAAGGAAGAAAGGGCTCTAATTTACTTTATTTATTTATTTTTAAATTTCATTTTTAGAGAGAGGAAGGGAGAGGGAGAGAGAGAAAGACATTGATGTGAGAGTATAACATCTCTTGGCTTACTCCTGCATGCCCCCTACCAAGGATGGAACCTCCAACCCGGGCTGAGAATCAAACTGGCAATCTTTCAGTGAATGGGATAATGCCCAATGAACTGAGCTACACTGGCCAGGATAGAGGGCTCTATTTCATTTTTTAAACATATTTTATTGATTTTTACAGAGAGGAAGGAAGAAGGATAGAGAGTTAGAAACATCGATGAGAGAGAAACACTGAAAGCTGCCTCCTGCATACCCCCTACAAGGGATGATCCCACAACCAAGGTACATGCCCTTGACCAGAATTGAACCTGGGACCCTTCAGTCCACAGGCCAATACTCTATCCACTGAGCCAAACCAGTTAGGGCTAGAGGGCTCAATTGTAAAAGTAGTGGCACCCCAGTCAATGTGGGGCAGCCAGAGCTATGGACTGGGGTTGCCTTAGCTATGGACTGGTTGGATTATACAGAGCCATGTGATCTCATTTGAAAGAGGCTAAAGATGTGTGCTGCATGTCAAAATTTGAAGGAGAAGTTGTGTGTGACTAGTCAGAGGAGGTGCCAGGTGCATTTACCCTGACAAGGACACTGCAGGTGATATCAGGACTGAAGGATGGGATTTCCAAAGACCCACCAAAGTGGCCATGAGAGTCATATATTTTTTATTGACTTAAGAGAGGAAAGGAGAGAGAGAGAAACATCAATGATGAGAGAGAACAACCAAATGGCTGCCTTTTGTACACCCCCACACTGGAGACTGAGCCTGCAACCCAGGCATGTGCCCTGACTGGGAATCGAACCATAACCATGGGTTGACACTCAACCACTGAGCCATGCTGGCTGGGTTGAGAGTCAGTTTTAAATACTTGTCTTTGACAAAGGAGGCAAGGATAAGATTTCTTGCCTCCATAACTCCTCCCTTACAAGTTTCAACTCTGGAGGAGACAGAAGCGGCCTGTTCAGTTGTGAGGGAAGAGATGGGTGTGTGGGGTGGGGAGAGATTGGGAGATACTAGGAAAGAAAGCAGAGATAAAACCTGGACTGTCCCCACAGTAGGCATTGGATATGTTGTAGTGGGAGGAAATAAATTTTAATTTAAACGAAGTTCAAAGTGAATTATATATATTAATCTTGAAATGAACTTTTTTGTGGGACTAAACATGGCCAGAGGGCTTCCCCCCTTTTTATTTATCTTTTGAAAGTTAACAGAAAGAAGTAAGATGTGTTTGAGATTCCATTTACTATTAGGAAGGAAACTGGCCCCATAAAATGAATTTAATAGAAGAATAAGGCTATTTTATGGTATCACCACAACCTCCTATTTGTTTAAGGCACTTGAACCTGCAATCCATTTCTAATGCAAACATTGCTTGCAAGCATAAGGTTGCATTATTTCAACTTTAATGTCTATTCAATAACACATCCCTTTCAGTAAACATTTACCTTCTCCTTAGAAAGACACCAAGGTTATAATTTTGTCTTATGCAGCACTTCCTTCATTTCAGTATACTATGATTGGTTTTTCTGCTTAAATGTTTTCTACACATACATATTTCACTTAAATATTTCCTAAACAAAAATATTTTGCCATTTAACCTGGAGACATCTTTTGTTTGAATCATGGGACTAGATTTAGCGTTTGAGGCATGTCATCTGTTGAACAAACTCAAAAAGAGTTTTGAAAGCTTTGGCTAGAAAGGAATGATAAATATTTAATTAAGGGTCTTTATAGTTATTATTATTTAATATGTTTTATTGATTTTAGAGAAAGAAAAGGAAAAGAAATAGAGAGAGAGGGGAACATCAGCAAGAGAGAAACATTGATCAGCTGCCTCCTGCATACCCCCTATTGGGGATTGAGCCTACAACCCCGGGCATGTGCCCTGACTGGGAATTGAATTCAGGACTCCCTGATGCATGGGATATCAAGGGTATTATGGTTTGCAAAATGGAAAGGCAGCAAGGCAAAAACCTAGAAGTACTCCAAAGAAGGAAAATTAAGAGTTTTTATAGTAAGAAGTACATGATTGAGAATGATCAATCCTGACAGTCTGGAGAATGAATTCCAGTTGATCTGGAAGATGAACGGTAGGAGGTCTGGTCCCATCTGGTGTTTTGGACAATGGATGTTAGTTGCATATCACGAGATCTGGAGAGGTGAATCCTTCAAGGGATAATCAGAGGGTTATCTGGAAGTCTGGTGTAAGTCCAGGTACTGACACACATGAGTTGATATATACCTAAACAGGACACAAGACTAGAAGGGTCAGAAGTTGATATTCCCTGGCAAATTAGGACAAGAATAGAATTGTTTCTTCATGTCTCAACATTCATAATGTTAATACACTCATCAGCTGGTTTATCTTCACTCTTTTCTCATGCCAATTCCATAGAAAGGGAATTGGTAAGGACAGTCAAAGCACGTGAATCAAATTTGGGTTACTCTATAGAGGGAGGAAAATAATTTCAGAAATTTACTTAGCATTTTAAATCTGCAAAATAGCCATTTATTTTATGCATAAGAGGAATTAAATAAAATTTACATGTCCCGTATTTGAAATGAGGACAGAAAGTAGGAAATGTCTTAGATGTTAACTTAGTACAGGCACTTAGAGCCAGAACAAAGACAAGATAAAACTTAAGCTTGATAACTTTTCAGTTATTTTGTCTAGCAACAGGGGCAATGGGAGTTACAATTATTGAAATCTGCAATATCCTGCAGACATTTAACCTGGAGACATCTTTTGTTTGAATCATGGTACTAGATTTAGCGTTTGAGGCATGTCATCTGTTGAACAAACTCAAAAAGAGTTTTGAAAGCTTTGGCTAGAAAGGAATGATAAATATTTAATCAAGGGTCTTTATAGTTATTATTTAATATATTTTATTGATTTTAGAGAGAGAAAAGGAAAAGAAATAGAGAGAGAGGGGAACATCAGCAAGAGAGAAACATTGATCAGCTGCCTCCTGCATACCCCCTATTGGGGATTGAGCCTACAACCCCGGGCATGTGCCCTGACTGGGAATTGAATTCGGGACTCCCTGATGCATGGGATATCAAGGGTATTATGGTTTGCAAAATGGAAAGGCAGCAAGGCAAAAACCTAGACAAGCACTTTAGATTATTTATCTCATTTTTTTATTGTATGTCTAATCTTTTTAGGATCCAGAAAGAGAAGATTTATATAGCTCCTATTTGAATTGATTCTAGGAAGTTTAATGATATCTACTTAGATGGTCCCTTGGCAGTCCAGAAGCCTCAGAGATACTTGGGCTTTTGGGATAAAAGTGAGAATTCAGCCCTGCCAGTGTGGCTCAGTGGTTGATCATTGACCCAACGACCAAGTGGTCACTGGTTCTCCCTCCACTGCCTACCAAATTCATTATGGGGCCAGTTCCTTTCCTGACACTTAATGGAATCTCAAACAGGTCTCACTTCTTTCTGGGTTGATTTGTGTTTTTTATTTTTGTTTGTTTGTTTGTTTTGTTTTGCTTTTGTGTAATTTGTATTATGAAATCTACTCTGTAATGTTCTTCCATTATAGTTTCTACCTGTGTGCAAAAAAATGGTTGCAAATATATGTAGGCTCCAAAGCCCGACCAGAGAAATTGTAAGGCAACCAGGGCTCCTGGAATCCTTTCCCCCTCTGCTCCTTCTTCTTTTTCTTTTACTTATAGCACCTTTCCCATCCTTCACCATGTTTTCTCATTCCCAGGTACCTCTCCTGTTTCCTAGAGCTTTGTTCTTAGCTAGCTATTAACTATTAACTAGGGTATTCGTTGATAATAAGGATTTCCCCTTCAAGAGGGATTTTGTCTTTTAATGAGGAACACTTGAACTAAATGGCCCTTAAAATGCAAAAGAATGAATTTCAAATTATGAAAAGTGATGTGGGTTAATTCTGGGCAGGAGTTCAGCTCAAGATATATTGCTTATTGCTTGTTCAGATCATTGATGCTTCTGAAAATAGAGGAATGTATTCAATAAAAGAAAGGGAGTTATCAGACCACGCCAGAATACAGTTTTATCACAGTGATGGCTGTGTGTAGGCACACAGCCTCCTAGCTTTCATGTAAGCTCAACCCTAATTATTTCAGCATTTTAATTGCATAGGCCCCATATTCACATGTTTATAGGATAATCAGGCATTATGCCTATAAGATGAAGATATATTTTTAAATTTAAGTCTACAATTTTTGATAAAATAAGTTTCCTTTTTATAAGGCTTATCTATATTTTAAGAAGTATTAAATTTTAAAATTATTGAACTTATTAATTATAGTTTGCTACAAATGCGGTAATATTTGTGGCTACTCTATTCTTTTAGAATTTTAGAATTTGCTCTCAGTCCTTTAATCTACTTTCAATCCAGGTAAACTCTACAAGATATGCTGTTTCTACATTGTTTATTACTTCCTTTTTAGTATTCATGGGCTGCTTCTTATTCATCATAACCATTGTTCTAAATAACAACAGGGAAAGGTGGATTTTTCTGAACTTCTATCTTGTATGATTCTGTTAAAATCTTCTAATTCTAGAAGTGGTTATGTAAGACAAATGTCCTTCCATTATTGGTTATTGGAACTGGAAATATATGCAGTGATATAAATCCTACTTAGGATTTAAGTAGATTGTTTTTGTTTTTTTGAACTTTTTCCCACGATGTTTTGAGCCCACTTTGTTGCCTCTCTGTCCTTTCTGTCCTTCTTTATCTTTTTAAATCCTGTTTATTTGCTATTAGTAACAAAAATACCCACTATTATATCTGATCTTTCCTTTGTGAACAGTTACTGTGTCTATAATAGCTACCTCTGATTGAACACCAAAGATCTGTCAGGTACTTTGAATATTTTATTTTTATCCTTTAATAAATTAATAAATTTAATAAAATCTTTTAATTATTTTCTTTTGTTTTTATAAAGGGAGTGCAACTACTGCACTCTATTAACTTTATCACACTGTATTAATCATCTCATATCACAAAACCCTAATATGCAAATGACCAAATAGCAGAATGATTGGTTGCTATGATGCACACTGACCACCAGTGGGCAGATGCTCAGTGTAAGAGCTGCCCCTGGTGGTCAGTGCGCTCCTACGGGGGGAGCGCTGCTCAGCCAGAAGCTGAGCTCAGGGCTGGCAAATGGTTGGCAAATGCAGTGGTGGTGGTGGGAGCCTCTCCTGCCTCCACTGCAGTGCTAAGGACCCCTCGTGGGATGTCTGCCTGCCAGCTTAGGCCGGCTCCCCATGGGAGGCAGACATTCCCTAAGGGGTCCCGGACTGGAAGAGGGTGCAGCAGGGCTGAGGGAAACCACCCCCCCCCCACAGTGCATGAATGTTGTGCAATGGGCCTCTAGTCTGTATATATAAAAGTCTAAGCAACCAGCTGACCATTTGACCATTAGACCAGTAGCTATGATATGCACTGATCACCAGGGGGCAGACACTCAACACAGGAGTGGAAAACACAGGCATGGAAACATGAAACAGACTGATGAATCTCAGAGGGAAGAAGGAAAGAGGGAGGGTGGGAAGAGATTAACCAAAGATCTTATATACATACTAGAAGCCCAGTGCATGGATTTGTGCACCAATGGGGTCCCTCAGCCTGGCCTGTGCCTTCTTGCAATCTGAGACCCCTCGGGGGATGTTGGAGAGCTAGTTTCAGCCTGATCCCCACTGGTGCACGGATCTGTGCACCGAGCCTTTAGTAACTTTATATTAACCTTTACTCATTTATTTACTTTTTTGTTCATTACTCATAAAACACATTTATTTAAACGATTTATTGAGCACCTGTTATGTGCAAGTAATTGGTTTAAATATTGTGGGGACTACAGAGATGTCTCATATACATCCTTGTCCTCAGGTACTTTTTAGGCTAGATGAGAAAATAACACCTGTCCACATATAACCAAAATACTAGGTAGGAGCTGTCAGCTTCTTCAAGGTATTCTCCAAACCCCCAACCACAAAAATTATATCAAATACACAAGTGAGCTCAATAAACATATCCTGAGTGATTGAGGAAATGTTTGTGTAAGCTAATATCAGAAGAGTCTATGTAAATCCTGAGGTGAGATGAAAGGATTATGAGAGGTTCCTTAGAGAATGTGGCATTTGGGAATGCAGGTCTAGGCTCCCAGAGGGTGAGAGGAGGGTGTGTCAAGGTGAGAAAACTGTATGGGCCCAGGTATGGAGGTGCATGAATGTGAGGTGTGAAATACATAGGAGGTGACTGCACAAAAGGGAGCAGTAGCATTGAGGGTGAAATGTAATCTGAAGTCCCATGCAGAAGCCTTAAGGGACTAGTTAATGGCTATGAGCTTATTCTCTCAGAAGAGTTTTCAAGTTTTTATTTTGCCGTAAGAGACAATTTTCTTAGATGTATATAGAACAATGAAATAGAAGTCTTAATAGAAATGTAATGTGAAAATTTCAGTTGGATATTTTTTTGGGGGGTGAGGGAAGAATAAAGAGAAGCTTCCAACAATCTTTCAGTATTAGAAATATTTAATGAGTGTATACAGTGGTACCTCATGATATGAGTTTAATTTGTTATGTAACCTTGAGGCGTGGGAAACTATGAGACGCTCGAGTCGCGGTGGGTCGTGTGCAGCCGACTGATCTGCGCTATTACTCCTATCTCAAATGTTGCTCGTATTTCAAAGCAAAAATCGCTCACTCGATGGCTCGTATCTCAAAAATCTCGTATGTTAGGGCACTCGTATCTCGAGGTACCACTATATTAGATTTTTCAAATTTTCTTCCTATTGAAACCTTAAAAAACAAAATGAAACAAAGCAAAACTATCTCATACTGGGTAAAGATTGTTATTCTCAACATTAAACAAGTTCTTTACATGTTGAAAAATATTTATATCCCATTGTTCTTTTGTCTGACCTATTTGTCCAGTTCTAAGTGATTTGATAGGGTCCTATATAAAATAAACCATAGAGCACAGTGGAAGTAGCAGAAAAGTATTTTTGTTTGGGCATAATGTAGAGAAATTGTCTGAACTTTGGTATCTGATAAATCTGGGCTCTGATTTAGAATAATACTTATTAACTGTGTGATCTTAGATGACTTGGTTCAATTTCTTTTAAAGATTTAGGCTCCTTTTTTGAAATATATGACTGTTTGAAAATGCAAAAGAAATCTCATCCTGTATAATAAAAGCCTAATATGCTAAGTGTCTGGTTGTCTGGTCAGCCATTCAACCAATCAAAGCATATTCTATACTAATAAAAGGGTAATATACTAATTAGACCAGGAGACCTTCTGGACGTCCTTCCAGAGAAAGCCATGGTGGTGGGGCCAAGGCAGAGATGTTTAGGGCTGATCAGGTCAGAAGGAGAGAACAGGGGTGATCAGGCTGGTGGGGAGAGGGAGGAGGGACAGTTGGGGGAGAGTAGGCTGGCAGGCAGAGTGCATAGGAGTGATCAGGCAGGCAGGTGAGCAGTTAGGAGCTAGCAGTCTTGGATTGCAATCCTGTCAGATTGGGCCTAAACTGGCAGTTGGACATCCCCTGAGAGGTCCCAGATTGGAGAGGGTACAGGCTGGGCTGAGGGACACCCTGCCCCTTAGTGCACAAATTTTGTGCACTGGACCACTATTATGCTAATGATAAGCTAAGGCCACTCAACCAGTCATTATGATGTGCACTGACCACCAGGGGGCAGACACTCAAACTGCTAAGTTAGCTTGCTGCTGGGGTCTGGCTGATTGGGACTGAGCAAGATGGGCCAGATATGCCCTGGAGCCCTCGTCTGGTTCCTCCCTGGCTGGCCTACCTCCTGCATTCCTCTCCAGCCCCAATTGTGCACCAGTGAGGTCCAGGCTTGGCCTGACCTGAGCCCTCTCACAATCTGGGCTGAGGTTCCCCACACTGAGTGCACAAATTTTGTGCATGGAGCATCTAGTTTAAAGATAAGAGATTTTGCCGAGACCAGTTTGGCTCAGTGGATAGAGTGTCGGCTTGCGGACTGAAGGGTCCTGGGTTCGATTCTGGTCAAGAGCATGTACCTTACTTGCGGGCACATCTCCACTGTGGGGCATGCAGGAGGCTGACTTTCTATCTCTCTTCCTTCATCTCTGTAAGAAATCAATAAAATACATTAAAAAAAAAAGATTTTACAAGTCCTTTAGGTTGGGGAGCTGTACACAGTGCTAAGAGCACAGTTCTGATATCCACCACCAACCCAAAGCTAGCATGTAAACTTTACAAGGATGGGGGATTGTCTGTCTGGTTCATTGAGGCATCCTCAGCACTTTGAACAGTCTCTTTCATATAGTAAGTGCTCAGCAAACTTGTGGAATGATGAATATTTAGGTAATTTTGTGGCTCCCCTGTGAAATTTAGTTTATAATTGGTATAACCTGAGGAAGAAGGTGGTGAAGTGATTTACCCAAAGTCAAACAGCCTTAGTTTCTTTATCTATAAAAAGGGACAGTAACAGTAATTAAAAAAAATTATTTTATTGATGTCAGAGAGGAAGGGAAAGGGAGAGAGAGTTAAAAACATCAAAGATGAGAGAGAATCATTTACCGGTTGCCTACTGCACAGCACACACTGGGGATAAAACAACCCCAGACATGTGCCCTGACCAGGAATCAAATCATGACCTTTTGGTTCATAGGTCAATGACCAACCACTGAGCCACACTGGCTGGATGACAGCTAATATCTTTAAGGATATTAACTATAAGCTAAATTGATATAACTATTTTACTAATTCACATGTTTGAGCATCATGTTTGGATTTCTAATATACTCTGTGTTTATTTCTTTTGATGGAAATGCCACAGGATTATGACTCAATATGTTATTTGATATCTCATTCTTCACAATCAATAAATATTTCAAAGCAAAGACATTTCAGCCAGCATAAATATTTTTCAAATAATGTAGGTTTAAGAGCAGCATGAAGAGGAATGAGCACTTATGCAACTATGTTTTCATAAGTATTCAACAATTAAATAATTTTAAAAGTTTATGAATAGGTATAGATTTAAATTTTATTTTTGAGATTTGGTTATGAATTCAATGGATAATCTAAATCAATAATAAGGGAAAAAGAGAGTTTGCAAGTATATTTTACATTTTTCAAATGAAAAGGCATTTCTCTTCCAATAAATTGAGAAACATGACCATTTCCTTTACTCCACTCCACCAGAAAACCTTTTTGAAAAATTGAATTTACTTAATCTCACTTATTATGGAAATACCAGTGGCCTGGTGCATGGATTTGTGCACATTGAAAGGAAATTAATTAGAAGGTGGCCAGTGGGGCAGGACTGGGTGAGATGGGCTGCACATGCCCTGGAGTCGACCTCCCGCAGTCCCCCCCTGGTTACATCAAGGGTAGCATCAGGGCTTGAAGGCCATCTGTGGAGTGAGCAGGGTCGCTCTGGCAGGTGGAGTCCCTCAGCCTGGCCTGCAGGGATCAGGCCAAAATCAGCAGTCAGACATCCTCCAAGGGATCCCAGAGTGTGAGAGGGCACTCTGCAAAGTTGTCACTCAGCAGCTCCTGCATTGAGTGTCTGCACCCTGGTGTTCACTAGCTACTGGCCAGTCACTTACCCTTTTCTATATATAGAATAGAAACTTGGAGCATGAAATTCATGCACCCACAAGGAGTGTCCCTCAGCCTGGCCTGCACCCTCTTGCTGTCCAGAAGCCCTCGGGGGATGTCCAACTGATAGCTTAGGTCTACTCCCCGCTGGCAGTTGGACATCCTTAGCACTGCCACAGAGGCAAGAGAGGCTCCTGCCACCACTGCTGCACTTGCTAGTGTGAGCCCGGGGAGTGCACTGACCAACAGGGGCAGCTTCTGTGTTGAGTGTCTGTTCCCTGGTGGTCAGTGCACATCATAGTGACCAGTTGTTCTGCCATTCAGTCAATTTGCATATTACCCTTTTATTATATAGGATAGAATTTTTATTTCAATAATTATTTTGTGGAATTTAAATGTTTAATTGTATAATACTATGTTTAGTTTATTGGGAGATGGAATTCATTTCCTAAAGGTTTTAGTAACTCAAATCAAGGCAAGAAAATTATAATTAATACTGGTAGCCTGGTGCACAAAATTTGTGCATATTTAAAGGGAATTAATTAGAGGAAAATATTTGCCCTTTCTCTATAATATAGGTGTCAGAGATGAAAGAAAATTAGTAAAATGTATATAAATATCTCTCTCCTGTCAGAGTCTGGGGTGCGCCCCTGGAACCCAGAATCAAATCCCCACCCACCCACGTATGCCTCAAAATCGCGTGAGACCCAGACCTGGCCGACCCCACCCCCAGCAGGGCCTGCAGAGTGAGGGGCGCGACCCTAGGTCCCCTGACCCCAACATGAAGGCACGAGGATGTGAGGGCACAAGGGTGCAAGGGTATGATGACCATGTGTGCATAATTTTTTATTATATGAACTATAGTGGCCTGGTGCATGAAATTCGTGCACATTAAAAGGGGATTAATTACAGGAAATAATTTAATATTGCTATTTGCCCTTTCTCTATAATAAAAGTGTCAGAGGTGAAAGAAAATTAGTAAAATGTATATGAAAACCTTCCTCCTGTTAGAGTCTGGGGCTAACCATGAGACCAAGAGTCAAGTTTCTATATACCCACATGCAGCTCAAAATCATGTGAGATCCAGACCTGGCTTCCCCCTCCCCTCATTGGGCTAGATCCAGACCTGGCCAGTCTCACCTTGTCAAGCTCCACCTTGTAGCCTCGGGTACTCTGGTCTGGCACCAGGACAGGGGGCTTTGCCTGAGGTCCCCCAGCCCAGACCAGGGCAGGGATATGCCTTGAGATATCCCGTCAAACTCCGCTGGGTGAGGGGCATGGCTTGAGGTTCTCCATCAAGCCCTGCCAGGTGGAGGCGCAGCCTTAGGTCCTCTGGCCCAGCACCAGGAGGGGGCTGCAGCCTCAGGTTCCCTATCAAGCCCTGCTGGGCAGAGGGCATGACCTGAGTTCCCCCAACCCAGCACTGGGAATGCACCTTGAAGTCCCCTGTCAAGCCCTGCTGAGTCTTGGCAGGCCTGAGGCCCCTGCCAAGCCCAGCCAGGCAGGGGGTACAACCTCAGGTCCCCTGGCCTGATGCTGGGGCAGAGGGTGCAGCCTGAGGTCCCCTGTCAAGCCCTGCCAGGTGGGGAACAAGGCCTGAGGCCCCCTGTCAAGCCCCACAGGGTGGAGGTGGGAGAGGCCGTAGCCTCGGGTCCCTGCTGATTGCTGCTTCTTATGGGAACTTGGCCTCAGCTGTGGGTGCAGCCATCTTTGTGATGGAGTGATGGTTAATTAGCATATTCCCTCTTTATTAGATAGAATGTTCCAGTATAATGAAAATGTGTATAATTTATAGCAAGTTATTAATTGTTTTTAGTTATATGGCACACAATCCATTGTCAACTGAAGATGCTGGTGGTAAGTGTTATTTTCAAAAGATAAGAACTGTTATGCTCTGAGCCAGCACAATATCCAGGACCAAAGTCAGAAACTGCTCAAGTAGCCTAATGTTCTCTATGTTGTGTGAATAAGCTCAAGCTCCTTAATCATGAACTAGGAATTTGTGGAATAAAGGATGATTAAGTCCTAGTTTCCTTAGGAACCTAACAATTGAGAAATCTGTCAGTCATACAAATACAGTAGTAGTATAACAATATAGTATTTTTTTTTATTATAACTTAAGTAGTAATAATATAATATTCTAATTTTATATGCATCTCAATACATCCTCAAAGCATGATGAGAATTCAGTGGGTGGAGAAATTATGATCAATAGAGAAATAATGGAAGTTTCTTGACTTTGTCATTAAAAGATTTCAAAAGGTTGCACTCCAGAAAGTTGCTTAATTTAGAGGGAATGGAGGGAAGAGTCAGAGAGTGCAAAAGAAGAAAAAATGATGCTTCCAGTTAAATAGAAATAACTAAAACAACCAAAGAGTTTGTCCATGCGTAAGTATATGAAGAGAAATGATGTGCAGTAATGCTGTGAAAGAAAATTGGGGTTAATTTATAGAGGGATTTGAATGTCAGGCTAATGAATTTGGTATATTTTAGTTGATAAAAACAAGCCTTTCAAAGATTCCTCATAAAAGACTGATGTAGTAAGAATGTTGGTGAGCACTAATAATACCTACTAAAAGTGCATTGAGTATAAGCTGAACCTTTCCATAGCTTTGGGTTGTGTGTATGTGAAAGCAAAAATGGGTGGATCAGAATAGTTTATATGAAAAGCTCACCCTGAACTCAGCCAAAGGATCATTGAACTCACAGGCTTTTCAACTCATAACCAAAAGGTATTCTTTAATCTAAGCATGCTATTACTAGGTAATGATATTCAGGATTCAGGGCATAGGACATTATTGCATAACTAGAGGCCTGTTGCACAAAATTCGTGCCTGGGGAGGAGGGTCCCTGAGCCCCACTTGCACCCTTTCTAATCTGGGATCCCTCGGGGTATGTCTGACTGCTGGTTTAGGCCCAATCTGGTAGTCGGACATCCCTCTCGCAAGGCTCCTAACTGATCACCTCCTGCTTGCCTGATTGCTCCTAACCACTCTGCCTGCATGCTTGATCACCCTTAACTGCCCCCCTGCCTGCTTGATTGTCCCTAAATGCCTTTGCCTGCTGACCTGATCGCCCCTAACTGCCCTCTCCTGCCAGTCTGGTTGCCCCTACCTGCCCTCCCCTGCTGGCTTGGTGGCCCTTTACTGCTGACATGATCGTCCCTAACTGCTATCCACTGTCACCCTCTTCCTTGGCACCCGCCACCGTGGCTTTGTCTGGAAGGATGTATGGATGGATGTCTGGAAGATGTCTGGACTAATTAGCATATTACTCTTTTATTAGTAGAGATGTCTTCCCAAATGCTCACAAGAATTTCCAGAAGTTTTAAATGTAGTCTTACCAAATCAGTTCTTTGTTCTGATTCCATGTTGCAACATGGAAGAGAGAGAAATCATTTGTGTTTCTAATTGGGTGTAAAATAGAATTTGTAACATGTATATAAGTGTTTAGAAGCTTAACTCCCTTTTAGGTTACTGAAAGCTGCCGTAGACACAATGAGAAAGGTTGGGATAAATTTAGTGATATCTTCACTGTTGATATCTTGAATTACATCAATCAAGTTACACTCATCATTGTCTTCCCCAGGTAATCATGAGAAACCAGATAAAGTGTTTGGCAAACTCTATAGCAGTAAGAATTTTCCAACTTTTATATATTTAGTCTCCTACTGGCATGCAAACAGACAACTAAGAAACAAATACTAGATTTGTTCAAATGTTTCATTTTGATAAAAAAATTAATAAATAAACTTTAGAATAACATCAACAGTTAATATTTGTTGTATCAATGAAATACCTCTTTCCTTCTTAGAAGTTTCCCAGTTGGAATAAGTTACATAGGCATTCTAACTACATTCTATTCTTTAACAATGGAGGTTATTAAGTTACTATACATAATTCTCCTTGCATTATTCCTGGTAATTGTGTGCTACTCTATACAATATCCTTGAATATCATGCATCCATTAATAACTTATTAGCTCTTAAAAGATAGATTGGAGAGATGATATAGATGTGATATGCAATAAAATGTTATTGAAAGTAAACAATTATGGGAAAATTTTAAAGTAAGCTTTAGAGACTGTAATTTAATTGTACCTTACACATTGTAAAACATTGGGCTTATCCTGCCTAGGTGGCTCAGTTGGTTGGTACATCATCCTGTACAACAAAAGGTTGCAAGTTTGATTCCCAGTCAGGTCACATACATAAGCTATGGGTTCAATTCCCAGTCAGGGCATATATAGGAGGTAATTGATCAATGTTTCTCCAACATGGATGGTTTTCTCTCTCTCTCTCTCTCCCTTTCTCTCTTTAAAAATCAACAACAAAAAAAACATAACCTTTGTGAGTATTAAAATAATAATCAACTACCTCAAAGAAAATAATAATAAATAACTGAGTTGAACTGATAATTCTATATAATAAAAGCCCAGCAACCAAAATGGCTGAACAACCAGAATGACCAGAAACCAGAATGACTGTGGTCCCTCTCCCAGGCCAGCTCCATCCCCCAGCAGGGACCCCCCTACCCTGATCTGGGGCCCCCATCAGGGTAGACTGGCTGGCTCCCCCCTGTGCACCAAGCATCTATCCTATGTAACAAAAGGGTAATATGCAAATTTACCCTAACAGTGGAATGACCAGAATGACCACTTGACCAGTCACTATGAGGCACACTGACCACCTCTTGGTCTCTTTCCCTGGCCAGCAGGCTCCAATTGCCCAATAGCAAATGGGGAACTAGGGTGGGTGGTGGCAGGGGGTGGGATGGGAGTTGGGTGGAATGGTGGACCTCTCAGTCCCTCCCCCTGACCTGCAGGCTCTGATCACCTGATGGCAAATGGGGAACTGAGGATGGGTGGTGGGTGGTGGGTGGTGGGGCTGGCTGTGGGCAGTGGGGGAAGATGGCTCTGATCGCAGGCCAGACCTTGTGACCATACCTGTGCATGAATTTTGTGCACTGAGTCTCTAGTAAAAAGATAAAAGAGTCATGTGACTTGATCATTTGTGGTTTGATACAAGCCTTGAAGAGCTTTGGGATGAGGATCAGGGATCATATATGTAAATTACTACTTATTTTGGCAGTCTAAAGACATATTACAGTAAAGGAAGAGCAGTCATTCATCCTGTATAATAAAAGCATAGTATGCAAATTGACCCTGGACTGGGAGGTTGTCAAGGAGTTTGACAAGAGAGCAGGGCTGGCTGGAAGAAGCAGGGAGATATTGGCCAATGGTGGCAGGAGGCCCTAGATGGTGGCAGCAGCAGCAGCAGGCAGGCAGCCAGGGGAAGGGAGGGAGGCCCCAGGCAGCTGGGTGAAAGGTAGGAGGCCCCAGCTGGCAGCTGGCAGCTGGCATCTGCTAGGGATTCTACCAGTGCATGTTTTCGTGCACTGGGCCTCTAGTTTAGTCATATTTGGTCTGATTGAGATCTACTGAATCCATATTACTGTATTGCTTAGATACATATATGCACTACACATTCAAAACATAGTTTAATTCAATATTAATAATTTCAAGGGTAAAAATAAGATCATGCTAGGCCACAGAGAAACACATATTGTTGAGGCATATACACAAGAAACAATAAATGTGCCTTGTCAGCAATAATACATGCTAATGGTGAAGTATGGACAATTATTGCAAATGGAGTTAGAAAAGCTGATAAAATGGTCTCAGGCTACCACTTGGCCTCAATATTTAATGCACCACTTTGTACTCTGTAAGTAGCAAATACATTATACTTGGGGTACTAGATCAACTTGGGCTAATTTGTGTACATATATTGACACTGAAGTTGTTTTTAAAAAATATATTTTTATTGATTTCAGAGAAAAAGGGGGAGGAGAGAGAGAGAGAAACATCAATGATGAGAGAGATTCATTGATCAGCTGCCTCCTGCACACCCCACACTGGGGATCAAGCCTGCACACTGAGCATATGCCCTTATTGAGAATCGAACCCTGACTTCCTGGTTCATAAGTCAAGGCTCAACCATTGAATCATACCGAACGGGCAACAATGAAATTTTAAATAAATTTTCTTTAACGATTTTTTACTTTCAACAATCAATTTCTTTCCCATTCAAATTGCAAAGAGAATAAAACCACTCTGTATCTTAAAACACTCTTTATCTTTCAAAATGGGGTATGAATAATGCCTTTTTTCCTATAGTTGGATATAAGTCTGAACTTAGGATTAGTCATGTTACTAAAAGCTTCACACAAGGAGTGAAGAAAATACTCTACTTTTTAAAGGGGATGTACATGGGCAATTCACATAACATACAAATGAGCCTACTACTGATGGCACAATACCATGTGTATGGCTTACTAGCTCATTTTATTTCCAAATGAAGTGCATTGGAAAATGTGGGTGTTTCTTTCATAGTGAAGTACAGCCTTGGTTATATAGTTTTTTAATTGAAAAAAAAAATATATATATGTATATATATAATGATGCTGAATGTTGGGTTATACAACAGGCCAAATTCCAGTCAAAGGGAAATTTCTTTGGAAGCTATAACTAGGTATTTATCACTGCTAGGAAGATAGCTATGCCAGTGGCTTTTGCTGAAGTAGAGATAAAATATAGTCATTATTCTACCAATGTTTTCTTTTGTAGATCATAGCTTTCCAATATAAGGTCACATAGTTGGATATTATATTTTGATACATACTTTTTTTTTCATAAATAAGAACATATTCAATAGTCCTGGCCAGTATTGCTAAGTGATTAGAGTGTTGGCCCATGCATAGAAGGGTCACAGGGTTGAATCTCAGTCAAGGGCACGTTACCTGGGTTGAGGGTTTGCTCCCTACCTGCAGTTGAGGTGTGTGCAGTAAGCAACAAGTCAATGTGTCTTTCTCACATAGATGTTTCTCTCTTGCTCTTCCCCTTCCTTCCAATCTCTCTGAAAAACAATGGAAAAATATTCTCTGCTGAGAATTAACCAAAAAAAAAAAAAAAAGAATATAATCAATGAATTCAGTAAGGTATACAGTGTTTGGATATTTGTGTCATATCTTTGCAGGATGTTATTTCCAAATTGGCTCCTCACCTTTGCCTTCAAAAGCTCATTTCATTGCTCTATCAGGTTGGTAGCTTCTGGCTGGATAATACAATATTTAATAGGACCAGTGGATCTCATGGTATTGTGTTTATCATTGAACCTCCTCTATCATAAAGTAGGTCCTTTCCTATGTTGGAAGACTAAGCATTCCATTAGCACCTAGATTATAGTCCAAACCAAGGCTCTGTGAGCAGGAAAGCAATTTCCACAGGTAGAATATGTACCAGTTCCAGTACAGAGAAATCGATAGCCCTTTCAGGGTAGAAGGGTCTAAATGTAATCATCTTGCCACCGCAAAGCTGATTGGTTTTCCCATGTACCATAATAAGGGCTTAGAATTTGTCTCTGTTTCTGGCAAGTTGGATATTCTACTAGTGACTGATAGTAAGTACTGTATGAGAAATTTTGGAGAATAATGCATTTGAAAATTCTTTTGATTAGCCTGGGTAAATGTCACAGATTTGTGTATGAACTATTCAGACCTTGTCATTGCTTTCTGAGTATGCTTCCATTTCAGTTATCTCCATTTTCACCCTTAGAATAACAGCTTACTTCACCAGCTATTCTGTGGCCTCATCAAAAACAACTCTAAATTGGATACCTTCCACCAGGAAATGCATCTGAATTTTTTTATTTAACAGTAATGTTTTATTTATATAGCTTTTTAACCTTGCCAATTAGTCAACTTTTTATTTGTATTAAATTACTCATAACCTGGCACTCCATGTAGTGTCAGTCTGCCACTTCCTTCATTTTTTCTTTACTTTTATATTCAAACTCAACTTCCTGGTTTATAATTTCAATTTTATATTATTTGCTGCTTAAACTCCTTTACTTCCTTAACTCATTGCTGAATCAAAATTACAATTCCAAATTCTAGGTAAACATATATATCTATTAATCTCTCTTCTTTTCTCTTTGTATTGAATGTTTTTGGCATAAATTACATAAAGATATTGATGACCTACTGTATCAGTTCTATTATCCAATCTGACTCAGTCTAGTAATTAATGCTATTCACAGATCTTTTTACTCATTTCCATTTAACATTCTGTTTTAATATCTCATGACTATTTTTAACTTTTTTCATTTTATTGAGGTCTTCAAGCATGTCTCTGACCAATTTGTTTTCTGCTGACAAACATGTCTTTCCCAGTGATAATGTGATAGTCATTCCACATATTCTCTTCCTCTTACCTCCCTATTTCTGCAGATTTAGATAAACTTCGCTCTAACATAACCCACATCCTTTCTCACACAGAGTACCCACATCTATCTATATAAAACCCTAATATGCAAATTGACCAAATGGTGGAACAACTTGCAGAACAACCATTTGGTGGGGGGTGGGCTTGTGAGTGGGCAGCCCCAGACCAGCCAGGTGGGTGCCAGTGGGCAGAGGGAGGTGACCAGTGGTAACAGTGGGAGATGGGGCCTGTGAACGGGTGGTGCCAGGCCAGCCAATGTGGGTGCCAGTGGCCCCACCCTCATTGCCCTGCCGGTCACCCCACAGATCAGCCCTGATCACCGATGAGGGACCCTACCTGTGCACGAATTTTGTGCACTGGGCCTCTAATGAATATATAAAAACTTGTATAAATGTGCATAGCCAATCTCACTAATAAGTGAAAAAGTGTTAAATAACAAAACAATCAGTTGCTGTAACTGGGGACGATGTTTAACTGTGACGGGGAATTACAACAGACTCCATGTTTTTGCTGAGTGGAAGAAGAATGCTTGTCTTAGACTCAATCTAGAAGCTGACCTTCTAGCAAAAAGCACATAAGAAAATACACATAATTACAAAACAAAACAAATACAGTAAGTACAAAAAGTGAAAACAACAAAAAACAAGTCTAAAACTTTTCCATTGCTTCAGCTTAGTAGAGAACACAGAACAATCCACTGGAAGACAGAGTGCTCAGAACAGATAAACTTGAGCCAATCACAAGGCACCTACAAACAGAGACACTCATCTCATCATTCCTACTTAATCATTAGAAATATACAAGCTGTGTGATATAAAATTAAAAGTAACAAATGAACAAACAAGCAAAAAATAAACAAAAATTCATAGACACAGAGGATAGTATGGTGGTTACCAGAGGGAAGAGTGGTTGGGGACTGTAGTAAAGGGTTAAGGGGCCAAATGGATGATGATGGAAGATTGACCTGACTCTGGGTGGTGGACACACAATGCAATATACAGATCATGTATCATAGAAATGTACACTTGAATCTACATAACCTTATCCACCAATGCCATGCCACTAAATTTAAAAGTTTAGTTTAACTTTGAATTACTAAACTAAGAAAGAGCATGAATTTATTGAGAAATCCATCCAAATTATAGTAGGAGTCAAATATATTGGAGCAAAACAAAATCTTCTTGATATAAGAACCCATGATACGAAATTATCTGAAGTTGGTAATAGAGAGAAAAAATGTTTTCCAAGAGGATAAAAATAAATGATGATTTCAGTACTGATCAGTATTTGTCATAGTAGGAGATAGTGTTGGATTGAAATTGGAGGTGTCAGTATAAAACCATGTTGAATATCTACACATTTACCTATACCTATATTATTTACCTATATTTGTAAATACAGACATATTTCCCAAGTGTACATATATCTCTATCTTAGTTTTTAAATATTATTTATCACTAAAGGAGGGTTAATTTTTAAAAAAAGGTTAATTTGAGAGTTGTGTCAAGGAAAGTGAAAAATGAGCCTAAAACATACTTAGGATCCAGAAAGGAAGGAAGCGCCTAAAAGATGGGGAGATAGCAAAAGGATCCAGGCACCGGTTTTAAGGGGTTCTACCAGCATCTATCTGCAGGCTACAGGAACCAGCTTGAAGAAGCTTCTGGTAGAAAATTTGAGCATGAATGTAAATAATAAAGGCAATAGGTTGAAACCCATCGAATAAAATAAAAAATTATGATGAGTCCATATTGAAATAAATGACTAAATAAATATTGAGAGAGAAATGGAAGCTTTTACAATAGACTATGAACCAATAAATATAACATTAATAATGGGATGAGAAAACCATCAATGGATTTACAACTAATGAAGATAAAACAGGATATTTATGTAGTCTCAAAGTATCTCCATAGAAATCACTTATTCATTACAAAGGGAAAAATAATAACTGTACTGAAAACACTGGTACACACTCTAACCTGGGATAGAGAGTGCAAACTCCGTAGACTGGCAGGTGAAGGTGAACCGGATAGGGCCTGCCAGGCCAGCTGGAAGGTCTCAGCGTCCAGGTCGTCTTGCCCTATTGTCATGCGGAATTGATAGACTTGTTCCACTCAGCTTGGAGCTGAGCCCTCCCTCTTGCCTCTTCCTGGGCTGAGAGGAGAGGGCAGGGCAGGGTGCCCAAAGCTGTCGGCGGCTGGCATTTTACACCAGGGTCTTCCACAAAGAGGAGGAGGAGAAGGAGAAGGGGAAGGAGAAGAGGCTTCTCCCTGGGGAAAAGAGAAGCAGGGGTATGGAGGGGTTAATAGCGTCCTTCCTGTCCTCAGCTGATTTCTAATGAACACAGTCAGGACGCTGTGCTTTCCCGCTGCCCAGTTTTCTCCTAATGGGGGAAGGGATATGGAGAGAATAAAATACTGGTACAGACTGATATCACGTGTTTCCAGATGTCACTGACGGAGGAGGACGTAATATCACTTCAATGGTATTCCTGTCCAAAGTGCAATCAAAACCTAATTATGAAGAAACATCAGACGAACTCCTACTGAGGGATATTTTACAAAAACAACTAATGTATACTCTTAAATATTTTCAAGGTCAAGAAAAAAACAACTAAGTAACCATTCCTGATTAAAATAAACTAAATGCAATGTATGGTGCTGATTTAGATCCTGGGCCATTTAAAAAAAAAAAAGACACACAAAAACTATAATACGTTATCAGGACAATTAGTAGAACATACAGTATAGAATCTATACTATAGACCATGGATTAGATAATAATATTGAACTGATGTTTAATTCTCAGACTTTGAGGATTGCATTCAGCTTATACAATATAGAATATCTTGCTTTTAGGAAATATACACAGAAAAAATTGGTAATAGTTAAAGAACCACAGTATCTCCAGCTTATTCAAATTGGATCCCATTTCCACAAGTTCAACTGGTTATTTGAAAAAATATTTGAAAAAAATGTGACATTGTTACTGACATGTACTATGCAGTTAGGCCTATGAAGGTTGGGTATGTACTGAACTTGTATGGATTTTTTTTCTTGTTTTTATTCCATAAACAATACAATATAACAACTATTTATATAGCACTTGTACTATATTAGGTATTATAAATAATCCAGAAATGATTTAAACTATACAAAAGACACTGCTTAGGTTATGTGCAAATATTATACCATTTTATATAAAAGACTTGATAAAAGTAGGACTTTGGTATTCTTGGTGGGGGGTCGTGGACCCAATCCCCTCGGTACCAGGCGACGAGACTGTATACAGAAAGAATGAGAGAGAGAAAGCAAATAATGCAAAATGGAACCAATTGGTGAATCTGAGTAAAGAGTACATGAAAATTCTGCAGTTGAGTCCATTAAAAATCAGTTGATTTGATGACAAAATCTCACATCTTGTTTGGTATCACGTAGAGATGGCAGGATCTACATATGTAATGTCCAGAGCTGGCCATTGCAACTAGTTAAATCTCCCGAATTCTCTATTACTGAGAATAAAAAGAACATTAGGATTAAAGGTATATTACCCAATAATATACATCATTACCTTCACTGAATGTTGATTGTTAGCATCCTGTTATATATTTATCATATATTGTATTACTACTTAACTCTACTCCAACTGATTATAGCTGTGTTAGTTATTTGTTTTTTTTCTGACCTCATGTGGTGTTTTTTCCCTCATCTTCTGATCCTCTCTTTATCCCAAGGGACTGTCTGGGAAAGAAAATTTCCCAGGCTCCCTTGCATCTGTTTTCCTGTTAGGTTATCAATGGGAGGCATTGGTGTGAAATGGAGTTGCAGGGAAGGGAAAGCCAGGGTATCTCTCCCTCTACACTTTTAAGCAGCACCTTGTCAGTAAGCAGCTGTGTGTCCTGCATCTCAGGCCTTTTCTCTTAGCAGTAACTTTCCACTAGTGTAAATCTGCTGTTTTTTTTAATTCTTTGATACCTTTGTAACTAGTTTCCTAGAATGTAAAATTCTTCTATTGAATTGCCTTTCCTGGGCCCTATTTTTTCCTGTCTTTGTCTGTTTTCTTGTCTGATATAAAGACAGATACTATCTTCATTGTATGGATGGATAAGAGACTTGTACAAACATCACACAACTAATTTAACTCCAGGCTTTCACACCAGTTGTGCTTCATTTCAAAGCTCAAGTACTTACACTGCTACACCGTATCCAAATGATATCCCAAATGAACATCCAAATAGTTTTCATTAATCATCTTCCGATTACTTAGCTCCAATTGCTTGCATTATGGCACTAACTACTTATTATTATCATTTAATTGTCTATCTCTCCCAATATTTGGTGAGACCACTTGCAAACAAGCACATATGTTATTCATCTTTGTATCACTAGCACCAACTACTGTGCTTGGAATGTAGCAGAGCTTTAATAAATATTTGTGAAATGAATGAATAATAATCACGGCCATTTACAGAGTGACTATTTTATGCCAGCAGCTATGCTAAGGATTGGTTTCATGTAAAATTTATAACTCAATCTTGACACTTATATTGCACGTCAGAAAGAAATATTTCAGTACCATAGATAAGATTTTTTTTTTAAAAGAAGGCTCCATGAGTTTAAACAACTCACAACTAAACTAGGAATAAACTCAAGTTGACTAGGCCTCAAGGTCTGACTTTTTTATTATATCTAGCTGCCTTTCCATATCCATTAATATGAATGGACAAATATGCAAATAAATGGATTGGGGGCAGGATCTGAACATTTTGGATTTTCAGTTATTTTGGAAGCTTTATAAACAGATAAAAATTCCTTTCTCTATGAGAAAAAGGAAGAGTTTCGTATTCACTTGGCATAATTATGTGAAGGAACATGTTTCTGTAACGAAAACTGTGTGTGTGCAGGCAAAAGGCCAAAAAGAATTGGGAAAAAATTTTAAAAGAAACAAAATAGTTTAAATGGCCAGTGTGGCAAAGATTGGTAACTCTGATAATAACCTGATCACTCTTTAGCATTATTTGCATTGGGTATAACACTGATGATATCCACAACCAATTCTCCTGAAGAATTGGGAAGTCCAGAATGTTAGTTTGGCTTTTCCATGTCTTGGTATTTTACCAGAGCCAGGCAGTAAGTTATCTAAAGTAACAGAGTAAGTGTATTTATTTTGTTTGTGTTTCTATGCATTTCACCCTTTGGTTGGCATGGTGAAATCACAGGCATGGCCATATGGCTCAATTAAGTTTCTCCTTTTGTTTTGCCTAGAGCAGTGGTCGGCAAACTCATTAGTCAACAGAGTCAAATAGCAACAGTACAACGATTGAAATTTCTATGGAGAGCTGAAAATCGACTTCTGCACATGGGCCATGAAGTTTCAATTACACTGAATGTGTGCGCCCGCAGGTGGTATTTTGTGGAAGAGCCACATTCAAGGGTCCAAAGAGCCGCATGTGGCTCGCGAGCTGCAGTTTGCTGACCCCGGGCCTAGAGTGATGCATCCCTGTTACCTCCTCTAATCATGAGAAGTAAAATAATACCTGTATTTATAAGGCTTATTTGCAGAGTCCAATATTTTATTCTTTGATTTCTGATGAAAATGAATTAATAGAAGTAAAATAACTTTTGTAGACATACAAAGAGTCATTGTTGCTTCTCCATGTGCTCCATTGGCACATGCTTGCTTGGTTTGGTATTGGTTGAATTATTTCAGCTGGATACTCCCAAGAGGCTGTCCTTTTCTTACAGAGGGAGAAGCCATTTGAAGATTCTGGAAATAAACAATTTTCATAAGATGTTGCTGGTATGACTCTCTCTCTCTTTTTCCCCCAGAGAAAGGATGTTCTCCTAAGTCTCCTTCATGTATGTACTACTAGTTTTGCCATGATAAAGTAAAGCCTTTATTTTATTGAATTTTATTAATTCAATACTATGATGTAAAATTGAATGTATGCATTTCCCAGTCTTAAAAAAAATGATGTCTATATATCTAACATATATCTAACACAGGGGAATGAGCACAAACAAGGTGCTTCATTTGTTTTGTAAAAAATTGTATTCTTTTGTGATTGAGATTTGGTAAGGCTGACAACTAAGGAGTGTCAAAAACCTGAGTGCTGATGTTCAGAGTTCCAGTCATGCAAGATGAAAAATTCTAGAGACCTGCTATCCCCAAATGTGTATATAGTTAACAATTCTGTAATGTACTCTGACTACAATGAAAAATTAAACAAAACAAAAAAGAAACCCAAAGTTGTGACCAGTAGACATAGAAGAAATGCAACTACATTTTTTGTAAGAGTGCAAACTGAAGAATTTCCCGCTCCCCCTTGAATGCTGAGAAGGGGTTAGAGAAATAAAATGCTTCTCCTCCTAATAAAGCTTCAGCAAGTCATTTTCATTAGCAGTGACGATTGATGAGGACTTATCTGTGGCACTGTGGTCCCAGGAGCAAAAGTCACCATGTAAACACCCTATGCTAACAAAAGGGGATTGTTCACAGGGCTGGCACTTGCCCTTCTCAAGGATATGAAGAAACAATGCATGCTTTCCCTGATTTGCAGCCAAAATGCTCAAAGTGATTGTGATGTTAACTATTGGATTTCATGAATTTTATTAAAGAAACAATAGATTTTACTGTTAATTAATTTATTTTCCTCTACTAAAGTGTGTATGAAAAGCTAAAATGTTTTCACTGTATAAGCTGACATATTAGGAAAATGTTCAGTGTTAATTGAATCACATTGAATTCATTCCAAGTGCTTAGTTTCAAACTGCCTTTTATCCCAGTCAACACGTTCATTTATAAGACATCCTTCAAGAGAGCAAACACATTTTGAAAAAAATCTTTGAGGCATGGTGATACAATGTGCTCAAGATGGTTTCACAGTGTCACGATGCGTAGAAGGAGCTACAGTATTTTATTATGGGATGATCTTCTGTGTCACCAACTTTACCTTCTATGTCCCCTGGTCCAATAGAAAAACAGGCATTTAGGAGAATCACATCTTTGGCCACTAAAAGGAATGAAGACAACTTTGACATGGAAAAGGAATAAGTTCTCCTCTCTTATTTTTTGATTGGGTGACTGTGTTGGGCTCAGATACTGGCAAGGAGAGACAGAAGAAAAAATGAAGAGGAGTGAGATTGGGTTCTACATCATGAGAAGGAAGAGGAGAGAGCAGTTGAGAGGTTTATGTATAATAAAAGCATATGTATTACAGATGAGGGCCAAAGAGGAGCAGTTTCTATTCATTTGAATAATTAGTCAATTATCTCCTTTTTTTTCAAAACTAGCCCTTGCACTTGAACTTTGGTTAAGATGATTTGGCATTTTTATGTGGAGATTGCAGCATGAGTTCATCTGTGGGGCCATTTGGAATTGCAAAAAGTGTTTTTTAATAATTTCCATTAATTATATATGAATTTTTTCATTTCTTACATCCCAAAACATTTGTAATTTGATCACACACTGTTTAGTTCTATTCCAGTGCATTTTACTTAAAAGTTTTACCATTCCCAATTAAAATATAGGTTTCTTGGGGTCTGGGTACAAGTGTTTTCCACAGAGCCTTACAGGTCTCTAATTAGTTCATATTGTCTATCTTGTTAATTTCCAAAATCCTGTGCTTAACACTATGACTGTCACACAGTAGACTTTTAATATATAATTGTGTCCATCATAGCATGAGACATGAGAACTAACCTCGTACACTGTGCTGTGTTTATTGTCTTTATGTATGTAGAGGAATAGGATGCAGCAAACTTATAGAGGTAAAGCAGTAAGGTCTTTAAAAATAAGTGCATTTAAGATCATTTGTTAAGTGGATATTGTTCAGAGGATTTTCATAAAGTAACTTGGGGAATAATGCTAATATATTATTCTCTCTTCTTAAAATAGATTACTAGAAAAAATACTGTCATAGTTAAACACTTTGGTTTTAGTACAAAATATTGTCCTAGTTTCAAGACACAAAATAGACAAAATTTTAAAAAAGAGGTTAATAAAATTAATAGAGTTAAAAATCTATGCCTACATAATTAATATATATATATTTATAGATACACATATACCTGTATTTATTACATGAATCTGCACTTACGTATATGTTTGGTCTTCTCCTAAGCTTCATATCTTGCACTGTAGGATTCTTTTCCGGATCAGAGAACTATTTGTTGTTTTTACTTAGGCTATTTCCATAATTAAAATTCCATGTCTCCCCAGGTTTCTGTGAATCAGCAGTGCCCCAGAAAGTGCTTCCCTTCTTGAAACTCCAGGGAAGTATTGGAACGAAAAGAACTTGAAAAGGGAGACTAGCCAAACAGAGATTTTTGAACTTTGGTAGGCTAGCTGAAGCAGAGTTTTAGCATAAACACAAATCAAAGTCTGTGTGTTCTTAAAAGCAGCATTTTCATGTAAGTCCAAAAAAAGTGCACTTTGGTTCTATTTGTTTTGTTTAAAGAAAGGAAAAGTTTTGTTTTAACCACATGGTCATTATTTTGTAAGAGTTCATAACAAATAATTCTATCTTTAATCTCACTAAAGAGTAACTAAAGTTATTTGATGTGACTTTTTCAATGGAAACTTAACAACTAAATCTTCTTTAACGTCATTATTTTCTAGAAGCAGATCAAAAGCTTCCTAGGTATTTTTGTACAATGGATTCTGACTGTGTTATTCAAATTTAGTACTTTCTTCAAAAGAATGACAATTTAGGAGTTTGTTACTAATTTAATATATTTTCATTTTCTTAAAACAATAGAACTAAGAACTATCAAGATTTAAATTATAAATACTTTGGAACACTCAGAAGAGCAACATGGGAGAAACTGAAAAAATTGAAACCCATAGAATACGATGTTTTTCCAAGTTGAAGGTATGAAAGTTTTTGCATGGATGTATGTATTTGTATTTTTTTGTTAGTTTTTTTTAACTTAGATCTTATAAAGTTGTTCATATGTTCAGGAAGTAATCTAATATTAACATCCTACTACCTGTTACGGTGATAATTTCTTGTCTTAGTGAAGTATGTTTTATAACTGAAAGTGTGTCTAAATAGGGTTATTGATTTAGGCAATTTAATCGGAGATAATGTGAGGAAACTTAAACAGAAGACAAAGTCTTTAACATTTTTAGACATAATGGACTTATTTTCCTAGATCAAAGGCCAAGTAAATGCCCCCGGACCCTCTTCAGGGGTTTCTGGGCCAGAGGAGTGTGGGGAACTCTCCTGGAAAATAGTTCCTAGGCAGAAATGATTGTTGATTTATAGACAGTGCTCACTCCACAATGACCAAGTAAAGCGAATATTTACTTCAAGCTTTGACAGCATGCCAACCACTTTTAATTTAAAAAAGTTCATTTGTTAGCTGTTTCTAATATCTTGACTATTTCACAGCCATTTTCTTTCGCATTTTGCTTTCAAATAAAATCTGAATTTATTTTAAACCAAGGGATCTGGATATTTATCTTGATTCTATAGCTAGTGCCTGCAAGCGGTTTCCAAACTAAGACACTGCTAGCAATTTTCTCCCTATCAAAAGTTTGTTTTTTCTTTGTACATATGTACAAAAAATATACATATGTACGTGAAAGTGGGGAATTATGATACAGATTTAGAAAACTAATTTTGCTTAAAATGCCACATTTGTTATATTTGTAAATTTTCTCTTAAGCTATTTCTCAGTTGTCATGTCCTTCTCCTAAAATTGAGTGGTTAAAAATAAGGTTCGAGGCCCAGGCTCCCTGGGTTCATATCTGAGTTCAACTGCTTACTTGCTTCAACCCTTAGACAAGTTGCTTAAACTCTTGGTGCTTCAGTTTTCTCATCTGAGAAGGTTAATAAAATACACATATCTCATGGGATTTTTTTTCTTTTTACATGCTTGAAATAATGACTGTAATATTGTAAAAATTCAATAAATATTAGCTATTTATTATTGATAGCATTTGTGGATAAAAGTCAAACCAGGCATGATCTATAAACAGTTGGTCTTTATTTTTTTTTTTATCATTTTTAAGTTTGGCAAGAATAGACATTGATCTGAACGTTATGGCAAAATAATGCAAGTAGAAGTTTATCAGGTAAAATTGAAAGGCAATTGCTTAATAATCAGATTTTGTGTGTATGTATAGCAATGTATTTTTCTAACAGTGTGAATAACAAATGTAATAATTTAAAATATGCTTTGCTTACATTGGCTTGGTTATATTAAACCTAAAGAGATCAATATCATACATTTAATATTTATTTATTTCTATATATTATTGAATTTATTGTGGTTACATTGGTTAATACAATCAAATAAGTTCCTGGTCAAGGGCACATACTTGGATTGCAAGGTCATTCTCAGTCTCGAATTGGGGTTGCATTGGAGGCAACCAATCGATGTGTCTGTCTCACAAGGATGTTTCCTTTCTGTCTCTCTCTTTCTTTCCCTCTCTCTCTCTCTCCCCTCCTCCCTCCCTTCCACTCTCTCAAAATCAATGGAAAAAATACCCTTAGGTGAGGATTAACAACAACAACAACAACAAAAGTTGATTGCCAATTCAAGGATAACTTAAATCAGAGACTTAATTCAGTCTCGTGGTAGAAGATATTTTGTCAACAGATGGCAAACATACAATTTAAAAATAAAATTTTCATATGTTTTCTTATATTCTTTTCTTCCTAGATGTTTCTGCTGGCAATAACATGTGCATTTGTATCCAAAACACTATCTGGATCTTATATGAATTCCATGCTTACACAAATAGAGAGACAGTTCAACATCCCGACTTCACTAGTTGGATTTATTAATGGGAGTTTTGAGATTGGTAATGAATTATTCCCATATTACTTCCTTTTCTAATTTATTTTATCTATAGAATTAGTCTGAATTTTATTCTCCTTATTTGTTTTAGGCCATTTAATCTTACTGAAGAGTATATTTTCTGAAACTGATTGAATATTCTAGCTAAGTTTGGAGTATGCTTAGAAAGAATTCATTTAAATATTGCTTCTGAATAATACCTAAATATTATCGCATGTTACCCACTGGACATTTTATTCTAATGGTTTCTGGTTATTTAGCATAAGTAGTTAAGTATTTATAATATTTACATTTAATTTATCATTTGATGACTCTTAAGAGCACCACCTTAATACTTAGGAAATACAATGGAAAACAAAGGAATCTGTTTTCCAAAGGAAAAAGCAAATGTTTACCTTCTCCTGTTGTTTCTGGGAAACTGTCAATTCTTCCTAAGTGCAGAGGGAAGAAGTAATTACTTTCACATCTCCCTGAATTGAGGGGAAAATGAATTCTATTCTTAGGTCCTGCTTCTTGTGGATGACTGGGAAGATGTGAGGACAGAATGAGGGAGATTGTGAACATGCTGCATAGAAATATGAACACCACTCCTTTATAGTTTTATTATGGCTTCTACATCCTTCAAGATAAGAGCTACCTTTAATATATTTAATCAATCTCTGAAAGAAAAATCAGGATTGAGGAGAGGCAAAATTGAAGCTGGCGATTCTTGATTCTGTTTCCTAGTGTTCAGATCCATGTATCACCTGTATGCCAGGTGATGGAGTTAGAAATAACTTTTTATAGTCTTATAGAGCTCTGCTCATGGTCTAAAGGATGGCACAGATGCAAATGAATATTTTTGACTTTCAGTTCTTTGCTCTATATTTATCAAGGGCTTGTTCATAATAATTAGGTTTCCCCAATTAGTTTCTTTATCCTAAGACATGGGAATCAATGTTTCAATGAGTTATTTACTCCTCAAATCCATACTTACTTCTAAGAACAAGTAAAAAAGTGGAGAATACACATTTTTTTTTTACTTCTAAGGAAAGAAGTAGAAATAAACACAGATCTCTCACTTGATTATGTTGACCAATATAAAATTATATTTTAGTCATGTTAGAAAACATTTATTTATCTGAATTTAAGTTTTGCTTCTTTTTTTTTTCAAGTGTAGGGAACATAATATTCTGTGGAGCAGGCATGGAGAGAGAGGCCAGAGGTGACACATGGTCTGACACCTAGGGCTAGCTAATCACAAATACAGCCTTTAAAAATTCCCAGAATTGGTCTTCTATTCCTTCTTCTGGCTCCCCTTTCGCTGCCTTTTTTAATTGTTGTTTTTGCATAGAGATCTGTTTATGTGTCTTTCAACATTGTAAAATTGTGCCATGCCAGCATGGCCATTGGTGAACCTGATGCGGGAGGAGAGCAGTGAAGGATTAGAAAAGACAGACAAAAGAATAAAGCTGGGGCTAGGTGGGATGCTGCCCTCAGATTAGAGAGACAGTCTAAACAGAGTCTTTATTTTATAGCCAGATTCCACGAGGCAAAGTAAGGATGTGGTTAAGATGTTTACAATGTTCTTGTGGGTTTTGAATCTACTCAATTACATGCACCTGAATTCTATCAAGCCCACATCACTCAGCCATGGGGGACCACAGGTTCAGAATATAAGGTCAAGCTTAGGCTATAGTTGTGCTGGGACTTACATGTGGCTTTGCCATGATAGGATCATGCCCTCTCATTAGTCTGAGGCTGGAACCTGTCCAAACGCTGTAGCTGCTCTCTACATAAAATAGCCCTCCTTCAGGGTAGAGGTTGTATCTTATTTGTTTCCTAAATCCCTAGCACCAATTCCAGGCATTGATAGTGTTTATACAAACAATGCTAGATAGTAAATGATTGAATTAGCCCGTTTATTAAGATATTGCACTGAAATATTTATTTTTAACTCACTTTTCCTCCTTAGGAAATCTTTTTCTGATTATATTTGTGAGTTATTTTGGGACGAAATTTCACAGACCTAGAATGATTGGTATCGGATGTGCTGTTATGGGCCTTGGGTGTTTCTTACAATCTCTACCTCATTTCCTCATGGACAGGTAAGCATTCAGGCTCTGATGACTTTTTATATTAAAATTTTTTAATTTTTTATATTTTGCCTACAAGTTATCTCTTTTCTGATGACTTTTTAGATTCAATTTTTAACTTCAGGAAATGAAGGTTTGGAATTTTCTTTCTAGGAACAATGCTTCCCCAAAACTCAGAGCACCTTAACAGAAACCAAAAACACAAATTCTGTTCCACCAGTCTGTTTTGTGTTCTTGGCTGCCTCACTTCCAGTTAAATAGTCACATAAATTTTGTTAATTTATGATATAGAGATTTGGGACATCTCTTTTATGGAACTGAGTCTGACTGAAATATTTTTAGTTCCTTGCAAAAATTGGAGATGACTTCTTCCTTAGGACTAGTTAGACATTTTAAATTATAATGTGGTTCTGTTTAATTGTAGATCATCAAGAGATAGTCCAGTATGAAGTTTGACTTTTATTTTAATTTTACTAAAGTCAGATATGTACAAAGTTGTAAAAATAAAATTATACTTTAAAAAGAATTGTCCCTACCCCTTTGACATATCACTTCTTTCCAGAGGCAGCTACTTGGAATTCTTTTCCCTTTTTCTTCTGCTATTTACCTCCAAATGTCTCAGTATTTATCCTTTTAGTTTTTGATACTTTGGGGTTATGTCATATATACTGACTTTCTACTATAAAATCATACTCATTTTTTCCATGTGTATGACTATGTCAATTTTTTTATCATTCATTTTTTAAATCACTTCTTAATTTTTCCCTGGATTTAATCATTGCTTAAAAAATTAATTCATTTACTTGTTATTTGTCACCAAACTTTCCACTGGTAGGGCAACATCTTCTCAATATACTCATACATATCAGATGGTTTCATTTTCATCTTAGAGATATCTCTCCTGTCACCACATACTCATCATCTACAATCCAAATGAGAACCTTTAGGTCTGCTACATGGTGGCTTCCTTGAAATTTTTCCTCATCATAATCCTTCGAAATTTGCTTTGCCTCTTTCCTCTATTCAGTTACTTATTTCTTGGGTATCACATCTTCTGCTTTCCTTTTTACTTTTACTTCTTTTCAGGTTTCTGAAAAAGTGTTTAAAGGAAGTAATTCTTATTTTCCTCACCCTTGATTGATAGCTTAGCTGGTATAAAATTCTAGGTTAGAAATATTTGCCCTAAAAATTTTGAAGGTATTATTCCAATACTTTCTAGCTTCTATTGAGAATTCTATGCCATTCTCACTCCTGTGATCAGTTTCCCTTCTTTGGGATCTTTTGGGATTTTCTCTTAAGCTCCAAAGTCTGGATTCATGATACTAGTGTAAATCCTTTTCCTTCACGTGCTAGATGCCTTCACTCTAGACATTTGAGAAAATTACTTGTATTATTTCTTTGGTAATATTTCCCCTACCTCTTTATTTTCATTTTATAGAACTTTGAGTGGATTTCTAGTTTTTGCTATCACATTTTTAATTTCTAAGGACTCTAGTGTTTTGAATGTATCTTTTTAAGGAAATCTTATTTTCTTTAAAAAAGTGCAATGTTTTTTCCCATCTAAATTTCCTTTATCTGTCTTCATTGTCTCTGTTTCCTCCTGGTGTACAGGTTTTATTTGTTTTGACTCTATCTTTATTGATATAGGGTTTTCTCATACATCTGGTAGTTCTTGGCTTTTTGTTTACATATCAGAGAGCAGTATAACAACAACAAATTAACTGGAAGTTCTCTATAAATGTATAGGACATTATTAATAGAGTACTTCTTTGTATGATGATTTTTATAGGGACTGGCTATTTTTTAGATGGCTCAAAATAGCCATAACCTATCAGTTATTTTTGACACGGATTCTCCAATCTGTTGCCTAGGAGGTAGAAGCTTCGTTACTACCCAGGTGGGAGTGAGAATCTCACTTTTTCAGTATGTACATTTTAAGAAAATCTACTACCCTCAATGTGCCTGTTCAAACATTCTAGAGTCAAAGACCATTTCAATTGGAATGGCAGAGGATGTTTGTAAGGGGTTAACTGTTTCTTTTATACACTGTAAACTAATCCTCTTGTTTTTTGGATCATGCCTACTCCCCAATTTAGAAATGTCTTATATCGTTCCTGAAACTTTCCAGGAATATGTGGCACACATTTGGTTAATCCCCTGCAGGCACTTACTTAGGGTTGGACTTTTGATATCTATTAATTCAGTGACCACTCACTTATATGTTTTCCCATTTTCAAAATCTTGTCAAATCTTTCGTTCTTTTTATCCCTGTGGTGTTAGGTCCTTTACTTTTCTATTTTAAAATCCATTCACTGTCATTTTGCTGATGTTATTGGGAATGAATGGACTTTGAAGGAGTTATTAGGTGATAAGTGGATAAGTTACATGAAAAAGACATTTCATTTTCTCAGGTATTTCTGTAAGGATCAGAAGTTTCCAGGCGAAGAGTTTTTACTGACTTTTTAGTTCCTGTCCTCCCTAACACAATGCCAAGTTGTGTTTACATTTACATTTCTCTCCATCCTCTTCCAAAGGTGTTATTTTGTTTGAAGCTGGCATTTTTCATGGCTTCACAGATATGGAGACAGGAGCATTTGTGCACAATTCACTGTTAAACTCATGGGCATGACTAGGCAATTGTTATAAGGGGAAGGTGTTTTAACACCCTAGTTCATTTGAAACTCAGGGGGCAAGTCTTCCACCATTATTCCTAACAAAGAGAGGTTTGTTGGGCTTAATTTCCTCCATTCTTTCACAATTTAGTATAATTTATATCCTGACAAAGGGGATGCTGAGTTTATAGTAATTTGCCTAACGTTAATGATCACAGTCTATTAATCCCTTTGCTTTTAAGAGAAAAGGTCATTACATTGTGCTATCAAGTGTTTGAGTTTCTCTTAAGAGTTAATGAACCCATGCAGAAATTATTGTTTAGATTCTCAGAAAGTGGGAGTGTGTTTCTTATGAGCAAACCTCAGAGAATCCAAAGTTGGAGACTTGATTTGCTATGTTGTGTCTCTCCCTTCCCTCAAAGCCTTTGCTTCTAAATTATTATTTTTATTAGTTTTTTGTCTCGTATCCCACAGTAATTTTTTCCAGGAAATGATCACCTACAAACTACAGAAACTTGACGTTAGATAATCTGAAAGGTAGATCATCCACATGCAAATAACTGAAAGCTAGCTGTCAAAGGATTGCACATTTATAGAGAGTGGCAAGTTTTTTGATGATATCAATTTATGATGATTACGTGGCAAAGATGAAAAGAGTTCTTGTTGAATTTGGATACTGTATCTTAAGTGAAGCAGAAATTAATCTGCATAGTGTTCACATTCACTTTATTAGTTTCCAACATAAACATGTTTTCCTGTGTTCATACAGATATGAATATGAATCTACAGTTTTAGGCAATTTGTCCTCAAACAGTTTCTTGTGTAATGAAAATGGAACCCAGATTTTCAGACCAACAGAAGATCCATCAGGTTGTTGACTTCATTTTATTGTTTCTGAGGGGTTTTGGATGAGTTATTGGGTTTGATTAAATAACTAAGTAAAATGAACAAACGATATTTTCTTTGTTTAGGGGTTTTGGAGGGGATCCCAGAAGGGAATAGAAATGGCTAATAATAGAGCATATCTATAATAATAAAAGCATAATATATTAATTAGAACAGACAGCTGAACAACCTTCTGGACATCATTCTGGATGTGCTTCCTGACAACCTTCCAGATGAAGCCACACCGATGAGGGCAAGACAGAGGTGGCTGCCTAGGTGGGTGGGGGCCAAGGCAGAGGCAGTTAGGGGTGATCAGTCAGGCAGGTGAGTGGTTAGAGGTGATCAGGCAGTCAGGCAGAGGCAGTTAGGGGTGATCAGGCAGGCAGGTGAGCAGTTAGGAGTAATCAGGCCGGCAGACAGAATGGTTAGAGGTACTCAGGCAGGCAGGCAAATGAGCAGTCCTGGATTGTGAGAGGATGCAGGCCTGGCTGAGGGACACCCCACCCCAAACTGTGCATTAATTTTGTGCACTGGGCCTCTAGTTATTTCTATATATTTGAATATATATATTAACACTCTTAGTCTATTCTTTAAAATGATTATTTAAAAATAAGTCAGAGGCATCCATTTAAGAGCCACTGCAGAGTTAATTTCACAGATGAAAACATCTTAGAAGAATGGATTTATACAATTTGTTCTATGCAATGATAGGGAATAGAGATAAAAACCAAGTTTTAAAGGTCTGTGTTATATCACTGATCTTCCATAGCAGACTAGAGAAAGCAGCAATTATGCCATAGTTCTCATTTATTCTGTTTTCTTTTTTCTGAACTAGGAACTTGTCTTTGTTTTTCTTTTTTTACAGTAGTTGTGCTTCTTCTAGCTTCCCCAAAATCCCATGCTAAAGTGTGCAGGTCTCTGGCCTTTCATATGCTAAGGGACCTATGTAGTCTCAATACTTAATCTGTAGGTGACTCTGTTGATCATATCAGTGGGATTTACAATGATCCCCAAAGCTGGTAATTTCACTGCCAGCATGGAATCAGAAGGACCCCAACTAGTTTCAAGGAGTGTAAGAAAGCTGTCTCAGAAACTCTAAGCCCAAGGAACCACCTGGGGAAACAAAAGAAAATAGTGACATCAATAGTGGCCCTGGCTCTCTTCTTGAGCTGGCTTCTACCAAAGGCTGACTTAGGTTTTATTCCTATTTCTTTTTATTTAAAAAAAATTTATATTATAGAAGATAAGTAAAAACTTCCCAGTTTGGTGAATCTCCAGTAAAGTACATTAATTCTTTGATTACCTGTTATTTTCAGTTTTGTCCACAAATCACTGTGCTCAACACAGAAAAAAAATATGAATACTCAGAAATGAAGACTGTAATTTTCTGTACTAGAAATAACTGAGGGCTAGATCTCAAAAGAAATTTTCAGACCCAGCTGTGCTCAGGACTCTCAAGTTTGTGGCAGCAACTGGCCAGTTTATAGTAAATGAGAATGTTATAATTCACTTGCCTGAAAACATGACTATATAGAGTATTCTCCTTGACAGCTATTTTGGTTCAGACAAAAATGGCTAAGTCTTCAGAGACGTGCCTTCCTCCCTTTTATTTCCCTTTGGCCTCGTCTTTATTATTCTACTAAGTAGCTGCTGCTCCAAGAATTCAGGTAAATTTCTTTGTCAGACCTTATTTGGTGGTTACAGTACACAGTAGATTCTATAGAGAAAATGTGATTACTACCTACTTAACTATTTTTGCTATCTATAAAGTAATTAAAGCTGTGCAGAATTCAAATTTCAGTGAATCTTATAAGTATAGTATCAATTCTAGGGAGATATATTTGTGTGTTTTTAAAAATATATATTTTTATTGATTCCAGAGAGGAAGGGAGAAGGAGAGAAAGATAGAAACATCAATGATGAGAGAGAATCTTTGTTTGGCTGCCTCCTGCATGCCCCATACTGGTGATGGAGCCTACAACCTGGGCATGTGCCCTGACCAATAATTGAACCGTGACCTCTTGATTCATAGATTGAGGCTCAACTACTGAGCCACACTTGGCTGGGTTTGTATGTGTGTGTTTTTTTTCCTTTTTCTTTTTTTCTCCCTGTAGTTATTATATAAATGGAGTAGAAGTCATAGCAGCTGGTATAGTTGTTGGCAAACTGAGGGAAAATAGTTCTGACTTCTAGTATTTGCCAATTTCTGTGGTGTAAATACTCCTATCAAACTATCAATGTGTTGTCATTAAGCACTGGATTGGGAAGAGGTGTGTATAATACTCATCAAGACATCTCTTCCAGCTCAGTAAGAAATGGCTTCAGCATACAGCTTATACTTGGCCATATCAAAATACCCTCAGAATATGCAAGAGGGATGGCCTAGTGAGTTATTGCTAGCATAGTAATATAAATCATTTATAAGGCGCCCTATTGCATAAGAACTGTGTAATGCTTACCAGGATCTTAGAATTACATCTATACTTATAGCTTAACTAGAGGCCAGATGCATGAATTCATGCTCGGGTGGGGTCTCTCGGCTTGGCTGCTGATTGGGGCTGATTGGGGCCATCTCACCCAGTCCTAATTGAAGGCAATCAGGGCCAGCCAGGAGGTTAGCTATGGGAGCACACTGAACACCAAGGGGTAGCTTCTGCATTAAGCATCTGCCCCCTGGTGGTCAGTGCGTGTCATAGCAACTGGTTGACCGGTCATTTGGTCATAAAGGTCTCTTAGGCTTTTATATATATAGACTAGAGGCCTGGTGCACAAAATTCATGCACTTGGGGGGGGGGGGTCCCTCAGCCCAGCTTGCACCCTTTCCAATCTGGGATTCCTTGGGGGATGCTGGCAGTTGAACATCCCTCTCACAATTTAGATCTGCTGGCTCCTAACAGCTCACCTGCCTGCCTGCCTGCCCTAACTGCTTCTGTCTGCCAGCCTGATCACCCCCTACTGCACCCCTGCCAGCCTGATTGACACCTAACTGCTTCCCTGCTGGCCTGATTGCCCCCAACTCCCCTCCCCTGCTGACCTGATCTTGCTTCAACTGCCCTCTCCTGTTGATCTGATGGCCTCTGACTGCCCTCCCCTGATCTTGTGATGAGATGGGGGCAGCCATCTTGTGATGACGTGGGGACAGTCATTTTGTGATGATACGAGGGTGAGATAATACCTAGGCTTTTATTAGTATAGATGTTTTACTATCAAAACACTAATGCAATATGTTTTTTCCTTTTTATGCAGAATGTGTGAAAGAAGTAAAATCATTAATGTGGGTGTATGTACTGGTAGGAAATATGATACGTGGAATTGGTGAAACTCCCATTATGCCTTTGGGTATTTCCTACATAGAAGATTTTGCCAAATCTGAAAACTCTCCTTTATATATTGGTAAGTTTGAAAATATGTTTTAGTTTTTTTTCAGGATAGTTAAGTTCCTTGAGAGTGGATATCAGTTATTTATTTGGACTCTTACTGATTTTCAGAATGATGAAAAAAGTACTGTGACACAGGTAGTCATCAGTAAGAGTTTGTTCAATGGAACAATTACATACTAACTTCAAATAAGCCACTTTGCTAAATCTGCTCTTTGCTGTTGAAAATACCACTAATTAGTGTTCCTGGAGTTCTCTTTGACTCCTTCATTTCCTTGGCTCCACTCTATATCCAATCTGTGAAGAGATTCACCAATGGTTTCTTAAAAATGCCTCTCATATTAAAAACTTTTCTCACTGTTTTCATTATGTTTATTTTGTTTTATTTTATTTTTAATTTGTTTTTTATTGATTTCAGAAAGGAAGGTAGAGAAACATCAATATGAGAGAAAATCATTGATCAGCTGCTTCCTGCACAACCCTCCCCCCATCCATGACGCTACTGAGGATCGAGCTTAAAACCTGGGCATGTGCCCTTACTGGAATTGAACCATGATCCACTGGTTCATAGGTTGACACTCAACCACTGAGCTAAATCAGCTCAGCTATTATGTCTACTTTTGCCCAGGTCTTCATTACTTCATTTGTAGATTACTGTAACTTATTTATTGGTCATTTATTTCTAGTATTTTCTTTTATTATTTTTTTCATAAGCATTTTTGCAGTATAATTTCTCTCAAACATTGCTTTAATTGTATTTTCTCTATCATGTTCATGAAACAGATTAGCTCTTTATTAGCTAAGTCTAATATCTTCACTTATTATTCATAGCTCTGTACTCTATTTAGTTTTCTATATCGTTTCACTTCTCTTCACACTAGTTAGGCTTTTTCATAATTTGTCTGTCTTTGCACATTTGGTTGTTTCTTGAAATTTTCTTTTCTAAAATCAATCAATGTCACCTTTCATTATAGCCAAATTAAGATTCACCATCTTGTGTTGTCTTCTAATTCCCTAAATTATTATTATTATGCCTAAACTGCTTATTCTTTAGTTCTTTTATCTGTTATTTATAAAACTCATAACTTTGAGTACAGCTATATTTTTCTATTAATGTACTAGATATTTTAAAAGCCAGAAAAGTTAAAGAGGGTGAGAGAAGATGAAACAGAATTACATTTAATCAAAATAAATTAAAACATTTAGGAATCATTATCCCAAATAACTTTTGATGGCTCACTGATTTCACAATAACCTTTCCCAGTGTTTTTCTGTTCATCTTTTCAGATCTCTTCATATATCTCATTGAAAGAATACAAATGGCCCTAGCCAGTTTTCTCAGTAGTTAGAGCATCTGCATGCAGGGTCTTGGGTTCAATTCTGATCAAGGGCATGTACCTCAGTTGCAGACTCCTAAACCAATCAAGGTGTCTCTCTCACATCGATGTTTATTTCTCTCTGTCTCTCTCCTTCCCTTCCACTCTTCCTAAAAAATCAATGGGGAAAAATATCCTTGGGTGAGGATTAATAACAACAAAGACTCCTTGGCCTCTGAAATCTCCCTCTCTCTCTCTCTCTCTCTCTCTCTCTCTCTCTCTCTTTCTCTCTCTCACTCAGTAATTCCACACCTGTTTTCCAATGCAATCACTTAAAAATATAAAATAAAATAAAAAGGAAAGAAGAATACAAATGGTTACCTGCAATAAATTAACAAACACCTTGTTATAATATGTATTTCTTTATTCAACAAATACTAGGATGTTTAATGTATAGAAATAATTGTGACAACCTTATACATATTAAGATAAATAAAACATGATCCATATAAAGTTTAGTAAATAAGTAACTTGCATAATTACAAATCAATTAAATTTGATAACTATGTCTGTATAATTAGAATTTAAAAAAGTAAATTAATTTAAAATATAAATAAACAAATATGTGTGTGCTTATAATTAAATAACTATAACTCACTTAGCTATACATCAAGAAAAGAGTTCCATGTAGGGTTCTGGAGTTTAGGAGAGAATATATAAGCTAGCAATACAGTTTGAGATTTATCTATACTGAGACAATAAATGAAACTAAGAAGGAGAAGTGTGTTTGCTAGGTGAAGCTATATATAACCAGAGGTCCTAGAATAAAATACCAGGGAACACTTCTTCTTAATAGAATGGTGAGAGGAAGAAAAAATCAAGGAAGGAGTAGATGTAGAGGGAAAAGTAAAACAATAAAAGTATAGTTTTGAGAAAGCCTTAGGAGGACCCTCAAAGTGAAGTTGGCCAGCAATGTCAAACAGTAAATGGAGACTTAGGAAGATGAGGGCTAGAAAAGGACACTGGATAAGTGGGAAAGAGATTACTGGTGCTACCACGTGAGCTTATTTTGAGTAGAATGTGGGTAGATTTGAGTAGAGTGATTGCTTGGTAAGGAAGGAGAGACAGAGTGTAGTGGAAAGAAAGAGAGCAGGGTCATTAGATATCAGTAGATGAGGAAGAGAGAACAAGCACAAGAGAAGTATTGTGTTGAGTAAGACCTCAGAGAAGATAGAAGGTATTGATGTGAAGATGAGTGTGCATAGGGTGAACTAGCCTATAGAATGGCAGAGAAGGCAGAGACAATGGGGAAGCACATGTTGAAGTAAAGAGAAAGATAGTAGAAGCAGCTTATGTCTGGATTTTCAATCAGCCGGGAGGGTAGAGCATAGATTCTAAATTGTGGACAAGTTATGAGAAACTGCTGATGAAATTTCAGATGAGTGAGAAGTTATGAGCACTCTTGGAAACAGATAAAAATGTGAAGGGTAAGAAAGGAGATCCTAATGAAAGTGAAATGTCAGTAATAATGAGGACAAAGCCAGAGAAAGTTTCAAGTGGGAGATCTGGGAGTAAAGCTTTTATTGGGAAGATGCCAGAAGAAATTTAACATCACATGGAAGTGCATTAGAATTCCTCTAAAAAATGTGGCTATGGAAAGCCTCAGAATAATCTTACTCTGTCTTCTGGCTTCAATGATAGCATGACCCCACCTTATGCTGCTCTAGTAAGTCTTTACCTGTGACCCAGCAAAAGTGAAAGTGGCTTAGAGAAAGTGGCTTTATTTATTTATTTTTTTAATATATTTTATTGATTTTGTACAGAGAAGCAGGGAGAGGGATAGAGAGTTAGAAACATCGAAGAGAGAGAAACATCGATCAGCTGCCTCTTGCACGCCCCCCAAGGGGGATGTGCCCACAACCAAGGTACATACCCTTAACCGAATCAAACCTGGGACCTTTCAATCTGCAGACCGACGCTCTATCCACTGAGCCAAACCGGTTCTGGGGAGAAAGTGGCTTTAAATTATAAGACTCTTTCTTCAATGTTTACAGAATCAGTCTTGTTACTTATATGGACATCAGCTTAAGTTACTTGAAAATTGACTATCTAAGGCAAAAATATCTAAAGCAAAAACAATTCAGTTTTGAGACTCTTCGTGAAATTAGAACTCCTTATGTGGGTATATAACTACTAGAGGCCCATTGCAAGATATTTGCTTCTATGGAGCACTGTTCCTGTAGCTCCCTCCGCCACTTCCCCCAGCCCCCTCTCATAGCAGGTATCCTGCCCCTCCTGGCTGCTCTGTGCCTGTATATGCAAATTAACCTATTTTTATTGGGTTAATTTGCATACTCATTCTGATTGGCTGTGGGTGTAGTGGAGGTATGGTCAATTTACATGTTTGTTTATTATTAGGTAAGATACTATAACTTTATATTTTCTTTTATTTTTTTTAGGGTTTGTAGAAACAGGAGCTATCATTGGTCCTTTGTTTGGACTTTTGCTAGCGTCATTCTGTGCAAATGTTTATGTTGACACTGGATCTCTAAACACAGGTAATTCATTAAAATCTAGTCATAGTGTCTAGAGTACACAAAGCCACTTCAGGTATGCTACCACATTTATTTTTGCTTTACTTGATCTTCAATTAGATAGACTCACTATTGTGCAGGAGTTTAAACTAAAGTGGAGGAGTTTAAATAAATCTTTAAATAATTCTAGTGAGCAGGAGAGCAAGATGAAATTCTGATCTTCTGACTCAAAATTCAATGCTCTTTCTACTGCACCATGACCATATTTCTTGTTTTTAAAAGATTTCAGCGTATAGATTTGAATTTCTTTTAATCCAGCAAACATTTGTGGATAATTAGACTTTGAAGTTATTTAATAAGTACATATTTATAAATTCCTTACATGATAGAACATATCTCCAAACTAATTTATTGCTAGACATTATTGTAACTCTATGCATTGTCAGGCAACTTTTTTTATTGTCTAAAGTTTTACGTATGTCTTTCTTTTCCCCCCTTGACCCTCCCCTGCGCCCCCCCACCGCTCCAGTGTATGTCCATTGTCAGACAACTTTTATGAATGGTTGAATTGTATACAAAATGTATACTTGGATAGAACCTGAATACAGTAATTTAATTTCTTTTCTGTAGATCACATAGGAAATGATTAAAGTTAATAAAAATGTGTATTTTTTTTTACAGATGAGCTGACTATCACTCCAAATGACACTCGTTGGGTTGGTGCATGGTGGTTTGGCATTTTGATTTGTGCAGGAGTAAATGTGCTCACTGCCATCCCTTTTTTCTTTTTGCCCAAAATGCTTGCAAAGGAAGGATCAAAAGATAATTCTGACATTGTCAAAAATGACAAAGAAGAGAAACAAAAAGAAGTCAAGAAGAAAAATGATGGAATCACTAAAGGTAAATATAAAAATTTTAAATATTATATAACTTACTTTTTATTTTATATAAATGTGTCTCTATTTGAGTCTAGCACTATAACATGCTGGGCTGCATTAGGACAATTGGCCATTAACAGTCAATAATGTCTAACTAGTCTGATTCTTCCTGCACTACTGCTTGAAAATAAGTAATACAATATGGAAGCTGAATTATTTCAGATCAGTATTTATATAAAATTCTTTATCAATTTGGGCACTCTACAAACTTGTTTATTTAGTCCCATTTACCTTGAAGGTCAAATTAAAAAAAAAAAAAGAAATTAAGCCTGGCTGGTGTGGCTCAGTGGTTGAGCATGGACCTATGGTTGATTCCTGGTTAGGGCACATGTCTGGGTTGCTGTCTTAAACTCTAGTAGGGAGTGTTTGATGATTCTATCTCATCATTGATGTTTCTATCTCTTTCTCCCTCTCCTTGACAGTTGATTGATGATTCTATCCCATCATTGATGTTTCTATCTCTTTCTCCCTCTCCCTCCTCTCTGAAATATATATATAAAAGAAATTAAATCTAAAAAAAAGGAAGAAAAATATACACTAATCCAAATAAGTTTACAATCCTGAATCCAAAGATGTTAGCTTAGCTGTGAGTTTCTGGAAATTAAGGCAGAAAAATAAAAATAGAACAAGATGTATAATTGTCTATATTTGATAAAGGGAAGAATAGTAGTTCTTAAGGAGAAAATCTTCTCCAAGTAACACATCGTAAAAAAAGAAAATAATTGTCATATGTTATGATTTAGGTAATATGAATCCATAATTGTTTCCCAACAGATGTAGAAATATATTTCATGTAACTACTCTTCTTCTTTTCTCTTCCCTCTCCCCTTCCCCTCCCCCTCCCTCTCTTCCTCCTCTTCCTCCTTCTCCTTCTCCTTCTTCTCCCTTCTTTCTCCTCCTTTTGATGTAGATTATCAATAAAAATTTAAAGTATAATTTACAGAAGGTGTTTTTATGGGGAGCTAAGTTAAAAGAGTCTAAATATTTAGATTTTAAAATTTATTAGAATCACCTGGGAAATTTTTAACATTGATGCCTGAAAATTCTGTATTATTCTCAAGAGGTCTGATTTAATTAGTATGAACATTTAATTAGTATGGCCTAGGTCTTGGAATTTTTAGAGAGTATTTATTTAGAGAGCAGGAAAGGGCTAAGTTTTCTTATCTGTAAAATGGAAATAATAATTGTAGTTATAATTATAGAATTGTTATATGAAGGTAAAAGAAGGTCAGGCACCTATGATTATTATTACTACTACTAAAATTTCTTGAGGTTGCTACTTCTAAAATCACCGATAACTTATAATACCAATTTACACAGAATTTTTATTAACAATTACAAATGCATTTAAACTACAATTAAGCATAATCCCAGATCATTAGGAGCCAATTCAGAACTTGCAAATTCTCAGGCAACTTTTCTCAAAGAGATGGTATGTACTGAGAGAGGATATTAGCATAGAATATTGTTTGTGGTCTGTATGATTATTTTTCAAAACCAAGACAGAGCTTAGCATAATATAAGAAATATAGAAAATAATTTGAACTACTGAGACTCATCTATGAGGACAGGGATGTCAACAAAATGGGTGACTTAAAGAGCTCCAGAGAGCTCTGAACACAACTCTTAGCCTGTTATGTGTTTTATTCCTAAATATGAATTCTACCACTAGAATTCATCTCTTCTCTTGGAGCTATACTTCCTCTTCTTTCAATTTGCTTGTTTTATTGATACTTTGTTCCAGAATGAATTTTAGGCAGCTTATTAAGGAAACCAGGATAATATAGAATAAGGAAGGTAATCAAGACAGAGAACTTGAAGACAGGAAAAGTGAAAAGAAACTGTGAGATTGTGACCTCAAGTGGCAGCAGTGTGACCCAGAGAATTTGCTAGAGATGTGCAAAATTTGGCTCTGAGTTTTGGCAGTGAACACAAACAGGGAAAAGTTTTGGTTAAATTATATACATGGTCCTTAGTATGTACCCAATGAATATGATCTCAGAGATTGGGTTTTAAAAGATACCCACGTTGTTTTTAAGTACATTTTGTTGTAAACCATTGGCTGAACTACCAAAACTAATGATCTGAAAAAGCAGAAAAATACCTGGTACCTGAGAAAATTTATATCCCAAATACATAAATATTTATTTTAAATATTTAGGAATGATAATATCAATATTAGAATGTGAGCTTCTTTATCAAATTGATTTTCTTTCAGATGTTAGAGAATAGAACAAATATCTTTCCTTCCAGATGATCTCTAGAGAAGAGAGGATATTAATTAGAAGGAAAAAGAGAAGGATAAAAGGAAATGGTATGAACACAGGCAATATTTTGGTTACATTGCAGTTTTTCCTTAAGACACAATAATAACTTAGCAAAGGCAAAACTATTGTGCTATGATACCTACCTAGTCAGCTGTGTCACTGACTTGCAAAAGCTGCCAAAAACAACGGCATAACTTCAGCTTCTAAGAGGTAAAAAGAGTTAGCAATGTATGCATTATGAAACAGGAAAGCAATTTGGAAGGGAAGTTGATGTTTGAGAAAAAGTCAATCAGAAAATGCAGAACCGAGTTAGTTTGACACTGTTGTCTCTCTTCCCTTTCAGATTTTTTACCATTCATGAAAAGTCTTTTTTGCAACCCAGTTTACATGCTTTTTATGCTAATAAGTGTGATACAGTTCAATGCATTTGTTAATATGATGTTCTTCATGCCTAAATATGTGGAACAGCAATATGGAAAGTCAACTTCAGATGCAATCTTTCTAATTGGTATGTTTGTCCTTCTCAGCATTAGTAGCCCACTCTCCTCCTCCCCACTGAAATGGTAAACAGAGTGATGGGTCTAGGAAACTCCTAAATTAAAATCTGTTAGGATATTTTTGTCTCTGATACATTTCTCCCTTCTCTTCAATGAAATCAACAAAGGGTAGGTAAACCTGGCTTTCTTTTCTTTTATGCTCTTTCTCCAGACACAAATTCAAAATATTTCTGAAAATCTCGAGGAATGCACAAATTAGTTACAATTTTCAGATAGGTAATCCATTAATGAAAAGAAAAAAAAAAAGGAAGAGAGAGTGAATTTATTAGGAGTCAACGTTTTACTCTCAGATTTTACTCTTGGCTCCCAGTCATGAATGTCATGGTCCCCCTGGTCCCCCTGGTGGTTTTAGGTGTCTCTGCAGCCCATTTATTCTGATTTTCTTGTGACCACATGACTACACCACCCTCCCCTCTCCGGTTTCTCTAAGGATCTCTTTACAGTATTGAAAGTGAATTTCCTAAATTATCTGCATCCACATCACCTAGAGTGCTAGTTAAAAGTTCAGATACCTGATGCCCACCTTAGACATACCGAATCAGACATACTGGATCTCTGGTGTGGGGCTCTGGAATGGATTTTTAACAACCTTTTCCAAGAGTGTAATTCAGTGAGCAGATCCTGGCATGTAGGAATGCAACCCAAGGTTGTCTCTTCCATTTTCTTCTTTTTTCCTTGTGTGGAGGGAGGAGTAGCAGCCAGACATGCATTGCAAGTACACTTGACAATGCAGGCAGTAATCTTTTAAAGTACCTTAAAATGTGCCAAATTCTTAACCAAAATAGGAATAAACAACAACAAAATCATATTAATCATATATATATATCCCCCAAGTGGAAAGCAATATATTCCTGGTCGGTCAACTTTGACTTATCGCTCCTACCTGGATCCTACAAAACATTTTATCCTCCTGTTATCAATTAAATGAATGAAAATGTACTTTGACATTGAGGGGTATTTAAAAATCTCTCTGTAGATAACATGTAACTAAGTAGGGATAAAATTCAATCAGCCATGTTTACTGTGAAATGGACCTAAATGGTTTCTTATGTAAGATGTGCTGGATATCTTTTCTGCAGTCTATAGTTAGATAAAAATAATATCTTATTTGTTCCTTTGCTAAGGCACATTGTAATAACATATTTTTTTTGCATTTATAGGTATTTACAACTTACCTCCAATATGCATTGGGTATATATTCGGTGGATTAATGATGAAAAAGTTCAAAATTACTGTCAAGCAAGCTGCCCACATAGCATTTTGGTTATCTTTCATTGACTTTCTTCTCTACTTTTCATGTTTTTTTATGATCTGTGATAATTCTTCAGTTGCTGGCATAACCACCGATTATAAAGGGTATGTTTTTATAATGAAGAATGTTATACATTTTCTCCAATGATTATCCATGACCAGACCATTTGCTCATGGTAGCAATCTTTGGTCTTTCATCTTTCCTTCATCTGCCAATTACCCATGCATTCAGGCTCCAGGTTTAAAAGAGGTTGGGAACATATCATAGCATTAGTGAATTTATGATTGCACGTGTATCTATGTGTGTCTTTGTAGTATCCTACTAGATATTAAAGTGATATCAAAAGAAACTACCTATAGTTTTAGGTTGCAGTGGGATATGTTATGTAAATATTTTGTATTCTCATAAATGGATAAAATTAAGAGTTGAGCATACAGTCTCAATCGCTTTTATGTTTTCACAATAAGCTTAAATTTAGCATAACCCAATCCTGATACATGATGCAATAACACATAAAAATTCATGTATTTAATTTGTATAGCTATGTGTCATTGTTCTACTGACTTGTATTTTAGACTTGTATTTTGAGGGTGCTCTGGGTCTATAGGAAGGTTGGTTGTGCCTGAAACAGTGCTTCCTGATTGAGCAGGGTCACAGTTCATTTTCTCTCATTGAGTGAGGCTGTAGGATATGCTGCATGATTAAGTGGGGTTATTGGCTAGATTCCATGACCAAGTAAGGCTGCCGACTGTGTTAAGCCATTGGTAGGGCTGTAGGCTGGGCTCTGCTGCTGCGCAGTGCTGTAGGGCTTGGCTTCCTGGTCTGGCAGTGTAATGCTGGGCTTTGAGGATGCTCAAGGTTATTGGTTATGTGGAGTCAGAAGCTATACTCAACAGTAGAGCAGGGCTACCAGCTTGTCTCCCTGCCTTAGTGAAGTTGTAGGATGGGCCCAGGTTCCCTGGCTGGGCTTCCTGGATGGGTGGTCATCAAGATGGCAGCACTGGTTGTTCCTGATACACTTTTATGTTAAAATAATATATTTGTTTACATATATTTTGTAGTTATATTTCTGGAGCTAAATGTATTATCTATATTAGATGTTGGACTTACAGATCTTGTTAAAAATATGTTTTTATTGATTTTAGAGGAAGAGGAAGAGAGAGGGAGAGAGAAAAACATTTATTGGTGGCCTCCCATATGCACCTGAACCCATAACCTGTGCCAGTGACCTTTTGGTACATGAGATGACATTTAACTAACTGAGCCACACTGAGAAGGGCCAGATTTTGACTTTAAAGTGAGATTGCATTAATAGGATATGATCTCTCTTGTTACTTTCCATGATGTGGATCAACCATAGGGATTAGGGCAACTTTATTTTTGAGTTCTAATAATACTTGAAAAAACACCTCCCACATGGTAGGCAATCAACTAATTCTTGTCCATTGACTGTATGTTTATATAAAATAAGTCATTGTAAAAGTGGCTATGTGGTCACTGAAGCAGCTATCTTTTATGCCCTATCTATAATACCCAGGCCTCACACTGATGGTTGGAAGTTTTCTGTTTCTATTTTGGGGAAGAAAAAATTTAACTGTGGATTGAGATGAAAAAAAGAAAGAGAAAATGATCTAATAGTCTTTCAATATTCATGGTTTTATTTTAAATCATTTTAGAATGCAACAAGATTTACACATTGGAAATGTCATCCTCGATGATTGCAACATAGGTTGTAACTGTCCAACTAAAACATGGGACCCTGTGTGTGGAAGCAATGGTTTGTCATATATGTCAGCTTGTCTTGCTGGTTGTGAAACGTTTGTTGGAACAGGACTGAACATGGTAAAATAACCTTTTTGCTTTTTTTTTTTAACAGAAATTTTGACTTATGAACTGTATTGGCACTTTCCAACTGTGAACTGAGCCCACATTTGATAAAAGTACAATTATAGTCTTTCTTCAAAACCAAATTATTTTGTAGAAAAAAAACATTTTTTCATATGCTCACTTGATTTACCTTTTTTTTCCTAGGTCTTATTTTAAAGTATCTGAACACTAATCTTTAATTTTATAGCAGTTGACATTATTACTCAGATAATTTGTTTTAAAAATACTGTGGGCTGAAATATTTTTATCATTGAGATAAAGTTGACAGCAACTTGAGATAAAGTTGATCACAAGTATCCGGCAAATTGTTTTGCTGTAATTTCTTTCCGTGCGTACATTTGCACATGTTGTCTATGTGTTCCACATTCTGAGAGCTTTTTAAGATAGATTTAGGCATGTTTTCTTGCCTAAAAAATGTTGGCTGGTAATAACAGTAAATGTAAATTTTAAAACCTGGAAACATATAAGAATTCCAAAAAGAATGAACTTTACTGTTTTTGATATAAACTATATTTTTTTAAAACAAAGCTTTATGTATCTTAATTATCTAAATATTTCAACTGGCATTCTGGAACACATTTTGTTTCTCATACTTAGTATTGTGACAAAACAGCATGTCTTTTTAAAAAGCATGACTTCACGATAGGTGAACTATTGCAAATGTACTTCATATATTTAGAGAGAAATGCCATATTTTTGAAATTACCCTTCTATGTTTTGCTTTTTGTTATGATCCTGAGAAATACTATAAAGGAGATGAGAATAAAGGAAATATAAGTCTCCACTTTTATCCAATGGGGGATGTAGAAAATACTTGAGTTCTGTGTTTAAGATTTTTCTTCCTTCAAAAGGATAATGTATTATTTTTTGACAGGTGTTCCATAACTGTAGTTGCATTCAAACCTTAGGAAATTCATCTGCAGTTCTTGGGCTGTGTGACAAAGGACATGACTGTTCCATGATGCTCCAGTACTTTTTAATCTTGTCATCAGTCAGCAGTTTCATTTACTCTTTATCTGCCATACCTGGATATATGGTTCTTCTGAGGTACACAAATTATTATTTTTTATTTAGATTTCTTTCTGGTCATTTATTAAGGTAACTTTCTCAGAAAGCCAGTTGGAGCTCATGGTCTAAGAATTCAGTGTTTTAATATGCCATTCATTAAGAGTTTTGCATTAAAGCATTATTGAATTTTGTGAAATTTTAAAGGTAGCCCTATATATGTTCATCTGTTGACTTTTCCTTGTTTCTTTTATTCCTTATTTCTAAGAGTTAATTTAGTAAAATTCTCATTGTTTAACACAAAAAGAGACATATCCTATCTAATAAAAGAGTATATGCAAATTGACCCTACCTCTGCTACACCCACAAGCCATGCCCACAAGCCACACCCATCAGCCAATCAGGAGCGAGTATTCAAATTAACCCAACCAAGATGGCTACGGTCACAGAGAGAACAGGAGGGAGGCTTGGGTTGCCCTGGTGATGGAGGAAGCCAAGCTTTTCACACATCCTGGCTGCTCTGCTTAAGGTTACGATGTTTCAATTATAGAAGATAAATAAATTCTAGCAGAAATGGCTGCCACAACAGAGCCAGCAGGAGGCTTAGCTCCATTCCAGGCTATAAAGTTTCAATTGTAGAAGATGAATAAACCCCAGATACCAGGGCTTCCACTTGGGTCACTGAAGGGCGTGGCAAACCACTATAAGCCTCTCGCCCAGGCTGCCCACGCCCCAAGGGAACCTCCACCCTGATCTGGGATATCCTTCAGGGCAAACCAGCTGTTCCCCACTTGTGCACCAGGCCTCTATCTTATCTAATAAAAGAGTAAGATGCAGATTGACCATCACTCCAACACACAAGATGACTGCCCCATGTGGACACAAGATGGTCACTACAAGATGGCCAGCTGGGGAGGACAGTTGGGAGGGACCAGGCTTGCAAGGGAGAGCAGTTGAAGGGTGATCAAGCCTGCAGGGGAGGGCAGTTGAGGGGTGACCAGTCCAGCAGAGGAGGAAAGTTGAGGGTGACTGGGCCTGCAGGGAAGATCAGTTGGGGATACCCAAGCCTGCAGGGGAGAGCAGTTGGGGGAGACATGGCCTGCAGGAGAGCACAGTTAGGGGTGACCAGGCTTTCAAGGGAGGGCAGTTAGGGGTGACCAAGCCTGCAGGGGAGGGTAGTTAGGGGCAAACAGGCTGGCAGGGGAACAGTTAGGCATCAATCAGACTGGCAGGGGAGTGGTTAGGGGGTGATCACTCTGGCAGGCAGAAGTGTTAAGGGGCAATCAGGAAGGCAGGCAGGTGAGCAGTTGGGGGCCAACAGTCTTGGATTGTGAGAGGGATTGCAGATTGGAGAGGGTGCAGGCTGGGCTGAAGGATACTCCCCATGCATGAATTTTGTGTACAGGGCCTCTAGTCTATGTCATAAGGTTATAAGGAAATACCAATAAGATGATGATTTGGCTAAAAATGTATTGCATCCTTTTTTCAAGAAAGTGGTTTTTATTTTCTTAGCTTTGATTTAATCAGGGAAGTAAATGGGATACAGAGGAACTCTGTATCCCATGTGAATTCTTTGAGCAGGTAGCACTGCTGATGCTGAAATGAGTGGGGCACAAACAGTGGCACTGGGGAATTTTAGTCTTCATTTCTACTTATGGGCATTTCAGGCAACAGTGAAAAGGTGGGATAATTTTCTCGAGAGAAAAAGAAATCAGTGTGACTCTTGAAATTATACCAAATCACTTAACATATGTTTGCTTTGGAGTTTTTCATCACTTTCCTTTGAAAATTTGTATTCTTTCTTTCCTCCTTGCATTTACTTGTATACATTATTGGCTTTTCTGTATTTTGCTAATACAATTAATTTAAAAACAGTTAGGGAAAATCCAAGATGGTGGCATAGGTAAACACCTATACTGCTGCCTCGCACAACAATTTCAAAACTACAACTAAAAGACAGAACGGACATCATCCAGAACCACAGGAAAGCTGGCTGAGTGGAAGTTCTACAACTAGAGGGAAAGAGAGGGGCTCACGGAGACCCAGAGGAGCTGCAAAAAGCTGAGGTACGGAGACGCGTGCGCTGAGAGAGCGGGTGCCGGAGTACCTGGCTGGCTTTCTCTGGCGGGAGGGAAACGGAGACTCCCAACGGCATTGAACCCCTTATCTTACAACACTAAACCCCAGATCCAGCCGAAACTCATACGGGGGAGTTTGGACTGTGAAAAGGGAGAAGTGCACGGAAATTTAGGGGAGTTGCAAAGGATCGGAGGTCTGGTCGCGCACGGCACCACGCGGAGGACGGATTGCTGATTGTGCCGCTGGCTTTCGCGAGTGGGCGGGAGACAGACCCTCCCAACTGTGCCACTTCTGAGTCCACTGGGCCCCTGTTTTGGGTGAAACCCTGGGGACCTAGACTCGTGTGGTCCTGGTTCGCAGGGGAGCGGGAAAGGCAGCGGATAGAGGCGCTGTGGGTGCGCAAGCGCACAAGGACCGCTCCAGCCATTACCCAGTCACGTGAGACTCAGGGGCCGTGGAGGGCGGGGCCGACTGGAAGGCAAGGCAGTCCCTTAAGCCCTGAGACTCCACCCCTCCCAAGCTCAGCAGAGGCTTCTTCGGCTGATTCCAGCACAGAAGTTTCCCCGGCACAGTGAAAATGCCGAGACAAGGGAAGGGATTACAAGCAAAAGAAATGGAGGAAAAAAAACGACTGGATATAGAGTTCAAAACCACGCTTATAAGGTTTTTCAAGAATATGCTAGAAAAGATGGATAAATTTAGTGAGACCCAAGAGAAGATGATAAATACACTGACTGAAATAAAAACTATTATGCAGAGTACTAACAGCAGACTAGAGAAAGGCAAGGATGAAGTAAAAAATTTGAAATATAAAGAAGCAGAAAACATTCAACTGGAAAAGCAAGAAGAGAAAAGAATCCAAAAATGTGAAGGTAATGTAAGGAGCCTCTGGGACAGCTTCAAGCGTACCAACATCAGAATTGTGGGGGTGCCAGAAGAAGAGAGAGAGCAAGATACTGAAAACCTGTTTAAAGAAATAATGACTGAAAACTTCCCACATCTGGTAAAAGAAATAGACTTACAAGTCGAGGAAGCACACAGAACCCCAAAGAAAAGGAACCCAAAGAGGACTACACCAAGACACATCATAATTAAAATGCCAAGAGCAAAAGACAAAGAGAGAATATTAAAAGCAGCAAGAGAAAAACAGTTTATTACCTACAAGGGAGCACCCATACGACTGTCAGCTGATTTCTCAACAGAAACGATGCAGGTCAGACGGGAGTGGCAAGAAATATTCAACGTGATGAACAACAAGAACCTACAACCAAGAATAATCTATCCAGCAAAGCTATCATTCAGAATTGAAGGGCAGATAAAGAGCTTCACAGAGAAGAAAAAGCTAAAAGAGTTCATCAACTCCAAACCAGTATTATATGAAATGCTGAAAGGTACCCTTTTAGAAGAGGAAGAAGAAAAAGGTAAAAGACAAAAAATTATGAACAACAAATACACATCTGTCAACAAGTGAATCTAAAAATTAAGTGAATTAAAAATCTGATCAACAGAATAAACTGGTGAATATAATAGAATCAGGAGCACAGAAAGGGAGTAGACTGATAATTCTCAGGAGGACAAAAATCATAAAGCATCAAACAGACTGTGAAATTATAGCAGAAAGATTAAAGTTAGGTGAGGTAAATAAGTGATCAATCAAAGGACTTGTATGCATGCTTATAAACATAACCAATGATCACAGACACTGGGGGGTTGGGGTATGCCTGGGAGGGAGCTGGGCAATGGGGAGATATGTATAAAAAATTAATAAAAATTAATTAAAAAAAAATAAAAACAGTTAGGGTTCCATTGCTCTTGTTTTGAACCACACTCACCAGGCCTAAAGTTGCTTTATTTTTAAAACAATTCACACCCCCTCCCTTTTGACAACCTTCACATTGTTCTCTGCATCTATAGGTCTGCTTCTACTTTGATTTCTTTATTCATTTGTATTATTTCTTTTAGATTCCACATATAAGTGAAAATATATAGTACTTGTCTTTCTCTATTTGACTTACTTCACTTAATGTAAAACCTTCTAGGTCTAACTATGTTGTTGCTAATAGCAACATTTCAGTCATTTTTTATTGCTGAGTAATATTCTACCATTGTATGTCGTAGTTTTAAATATCATTATTTTATTTGTGAATTCATTTCCCTTTTAGGTGTATTAAGCCTGAAGAGAAGTCTCTTGGTGTGGGATTGCATGCATTTTCCACAAGAGTATTTGGTAAAAATAGTCATTTTTCCCAACATTATCTTAGGCCATTATTAAATACTAAGTAAATTAAATCACTCTCTCAGAGTAAAAGTATAGCAAATATCCCTTCTGCTTTATATAGCACTCTGTAATTAGTATGAGAACGAAGTACAAGACGAACTAGAGACCATTCTTCTTTTATTTAAAGTCCTATTTAAACTCAATTCTACTTTTCATCTATTGGATTTGAAAATCAAATGAATAGGAAATGCTATGTTAAAATAAAATGTACTTATGATTGACCCAAAACATTGCAGAAAAAATATAATCATGAATTCAATGTTTTTCTTTATCAATAGTTTTGTGTTGCATTTGTCCACAAGATTACTTATCCTTTATAATCTAGAAACTTTAAGGGTAAAAGTAATTTCTAATCTCTAAAAAATGTCAAGTATTAAATTTAGATATTGTTAATTTTGTTGGTTCTTCAAATAGAAGAAATTAAAATTATCCCAAACAATATAATGTATCTTAATTCTTACCTTCTTGATAGCATGTTCTTTCTCTCTTTTATTGTAGCTGGAATTCCTGCACCTATATATTTTGGAGCTTTAATGGACTCTACATGTTTACATTGGGCAACTTTTAAATGTGGTGAGTCAGGAGCATGCAGAATATATGATTCCACCAACTTCAGGTAATGATAATAATTTTTTTAAGTAATTGTTTTCTTAGCATAGACTGCATAAAATGATATCAATCATCTTATGTAATAAAAGCCTAATATTTTAAGTCTCTGGTCATTTGGTCAACAGTTCAACCAATCAATGTGTAATATGCTAATGATATGCTAAGGCCACTCAACCACTTACTATGATGTGCACTTACCACCAGGGGGCAGACAACCAACCAGTAGACTAGTTGCTATGATGTGCACTGACAACCAGGGCGCAGATGTTATGATCTGGTAGGTTAGCTTGCATCTGGGGTCTGTCCAATCAGAACTGAGCAAGACAGGCTGGACATGCCCTGGAGCCCTCCTGCGGTCCCTCCTTGGCTGGCCAATACCTCCCATCCCTCCCTGGCCCTGATTGTGCACTGGTGGGGTCCCTAGGCCTGGCCTGCACCCTCTCGCAATCCAGGACTCCTCGGGGGATATTGGAGAGCTGGTTTTGGCCTGATCCTACAGGCCGAGGGACCCCACTGGTGCACGAATTCATGCCCTGGGCCTCTAGTGTCTAATATTTTCCATGCCAAGTGATTAGTCTACTTTTTGTTTTGTTTCCAGAATAAATATTGATACTATATCCCCACTTTTTATTTATGTTCATGGATAATTTCCTTAACCTAGCTTTTCAAAATGTTGTTTGTTTAATTGTTTGCAGTCAATACATTATTGACGGTAATGGCTATACATAAGCTACTATCTAAATTATATTATTTTCTAAAGCAGCAATTTTCAACCCTTTTCATCTCATGACACATATAAACTAATTACTAAAATTCTGCAGCACACCAAAAATATGTATTTTTTGCCAATTTGATAAAAGAAAATATAATTTTGATTCATTCACACTGGACAGCTATTGTTGTATTGATTGTTGTAATTATTTTTATTTGAAAATTTAAGGGAAAAGAGGTCAGTGCCCTTAACTAAATAGTCAGGTATTGCATGTTTTAAAAGATCTTGTGGCACACAGTTGAAAATTGTTGTTCTAAAGTGTCTCATTTCATCCTCCAGCATTTTAGCCTCTTACTAGCTTGAATCTTTACTTCTTTTCACCAGCTACCTCTGATCTCCAAAGTGATGCTTGTTTTCTCTCATTAAATTCCACTGACATATTCTTCATGTCTCTTAAAGGCTTATTTTATTTTTTTTGTTAATCAAAATCTGATTTTGAGCAAAACATATAATATTAACCAGTTTTTGATAAAACTCTGCCATTTTTCTCTTCCTATTTTGTGTTCTTTCTCATTTGGATACAGGAATTTGGGGTAAATTTGAATTAAGTTCTCTTAATGGGACAGTATTATGTCAATTACTTAAAATGTAAAAAATGCATAAAATAAATCTATAAATCATGAATGTATACATATATGCTCTGTAAAACTTTAAAAATAAATGAGGAAAAAATTAATAATATTCAACATAATGTTATATCTGGTATGGGTTAGAAAGCATTAGTATTATAGGTTATACAGAGGACTTAAATACAGTAGTATTTTCTGCTAAATCAATCTGAAACAAAAGTAGCAAAATTTATTAATTTAAAAAACCTTGGTAGTGAGTTAAGACTTGTTTAATTTTTTTCCTGTATTCTTAAAATGTTTCATAATATAACAACATTTTAGAAGTAGAAAGATGAAAATACAAAGCAGAATTAATAGGCTACATATCATAGATGTAACAAAAAAATAAAAGCTTTGTTTTTGAAACATTTAAAATATAATAATGGCAGTTAATCTGCAAAGACAAATAAAGAGAGGTAACACAAATAAACAGTACATATTATGAATGAAAAAGGGCTCTGGCTAGGTATATTTTATAGCTATTTAAACTGAATTAATCAAAATTCTCATCTCTAAAAGCACTGAATCCAGATGCTTTTAAGACAAGCTTTATAAATTTTTGATGATCTGGTAATAATGGCTATTCTTTGGGAGTATTTTTATTAAACACTAGACCAGAAGTGCAATCACTGTCAGTATTCAATTTAAACTGGAGTATTTAGTCAATGTAAACAAATACAAATAGCACTGAAAGATCTGAAAAAGAGAAAAAAATTTGATTTTCTGGATGAAAAATTGTAAAGAAAACCATTTTAACAAAAATTAGTAAGTGAGTTCAGCAAATTGCATATGTATGATCAACATGCAAAACAATTAGCTGCTGTTGTTCTTATGGGGATAAAATATTGATAATTAAAGATCTACAAAACTAGTTTGTATTCACCATACTGTCTATATAAAATTTAATATATTTCAACTTTTGTTTTTTGACAGACACCTCTACCTTGGATTGCCAGCAGCACTAAGAGGATTGAGCTTTATTCCAGCCATTTTTATCCTAATTATTTTGAGGAAGTATCATCTACCTGGTGAAAATACCACTTCAGGAACTGTGCCTATAGATGCAAAGATTACAGGGAATGAATGCCAAGAAATGGACCAAACTTCCAAAGTTTTGAATAATAATGTATTGAAAACTAAAATGTAATATCTTATTATTCATGTTTCCCAGAGTTGGAGAACACACTATAACTTAATTGTTTGTAAAATCCAATAGAGGTACTGCAAGTAACTTTTTCTTGTCTAAGAACCTAAAAGAGTTCACTGATGGTATTTCTGAGCCATCAATGCCACTTGAGGTTTTCCTTACATAGACATTTATAACAACCCTAAGAACTGGAGATTAGAGCCAGCTTTATTATTTAAAAATTGTTTTGTTAATTCTCACCCAAGAATATATTTGTATTAATTTCTTTAGATAGTAAGGGAGGGAGGGGAAAAGAGAGAGAGGGAGAGAGAGAGAGAGAGAGAGAGAGAGGGGGGGGGGACATCAAAGTGAGAAACATTAATCAGTTGCCTCCCTGGGATCAAACCCATATCCTAGGTGTGTGCCCTGACTGGGAATCAAACCCACAAGCTTGACATTCCTACCAATAGAGCCACCCGGCCAGGCCTACAGCCAACTTTACATTTATGTTAAAAAACAATTTCTCTTTTAACTTACATAGAATAAGAATATATTTCCTACATTGTCTTTTCAAAATGATTCTAAAAATTTTCTGTGGTGGAAATCTACTTAATTCCATTGAGTATCTGCTTTTGGTATTGGGGTTAGAGACTGGAATTCTCATCCTGCTTATGTGAATATTTAAGTATTTTATTCAAATTTATTGCTTCCAACTAAAAGAAGCCTATATTGTCTTCTTTTATTTATAAATTATTCTTTATCTCCTCCTATTTATTCTAGACATGACTTTGAAAATAGTTTACTCATCAATGTGCCATCACATGCTTTCAACCCATTCCTTGCTTTATTATTCATGCCATATATTTGCTCATTTTGTTCAGCAAACTGACAAACTGAATCAGGTTATTAAAAATCATGTAGCAAAGATTGTTGGAATTTTATTTTCAACAATTCAAACCAGGTTACTCTTTTTTAAAAACAAGTGTCTGAGCCAAAGAATGAAAGGGTCATATTAGAAAGTCACTAGTCCTTAAAGGCTACTTGTAGTGAAGATATTGTCAAAGAAATAGTTTGCCAGATTCAGGAGGCCTTCTTAGACCAATGTTTATGCCATTCACAGTGTCCTAAGTTAGTATACAAGCACTAATTTTCCATAAACCTTCTTAGAGAATGAAACTTTTAAAAAGTAGCTTCTCTTAACAAAACTGAAGTTAATAAAGTACAAAATGCACATTTAAAACTAAATATACTCTATAAAACAAACAAAAACTAAACATACTCATAGTATAACTTTATAATTTATAGATATAACATAAGAGCCTTATGGATAATAATGGAGATGGATTTCAAGAGATTAGAATGCACATCAATGTGTATCTATTGCTATATCTTCCCCCTTATTCTTCATCACATTGACATTAGAGTCAATATATAAAAATGATATATGTCCCTAATGGTGAGGAGAATGTGGAAAAGAATGAAAGAAGAAGGTCTCAATATACTATGATTACTTATATGGGATATAAAGAGAATGGGAATGTTTCTAAACATGGTAGAAGCTATAATTCAGAATTCACTTAGAAGGCCCCCGAATGTAGGTAGGAGCCTCTGGTTGAAAGTTTGAAGAATATAAGTTGGTAGCTAGACAAAATAGAAGCCAGTTACTTGAAAGACTGTCTACAGACATTTTTTCAGACAGACATGATTTCCTGAACAATTGGATGTGCCACATGAGAAAAAAGCAACTGAGATGAGAAAGACCAGGTAGAAAAGGTTTATGGGGAAGAAGTCAGAGTTAATTTTTGGACTTGTGAAGTTTGAGACTTCATCTCTAGGTGTATTAAAAATAACCATGATTCAAGACAGGGACAGTGTGGAAATATGCCAGAGGAGCTAAAACTGTTGGAAGGGAGCAGTGGAGATCATGGTAGGTATGACTGCAGCAATTACATCCAGTTGAGGATTAGGATCTGATGACATTAATTTTGGAGCTGCTTTTTCCAGAGGGAAGGGAGTGGAGAGAATGGCCTGGAAGCTAAAAGAGGGGCAAGAACATACTACACATCCAGAGAGTTGTGAAAAAAGTAAACAGGTACCATATAAAGAATTTTGCGGGTAAGCAACATTCCCAGAAGAAACATGGATTTGGGTTAGGGTGCAGTGGTGACTAGAAGGAGCATTTATGATTTTGAGAATATAGATAGTTTTGGGATTCTAAGTATCAGAAGACAAAGTGAAAGAGAGAAAATTACAGGAGATGGCATTTGAGAGGAAAAGGTAAATAACTGGAGATGTCTGGAAATTATGCATGAAAATTAGAAGAAAAGAAATGAGATAACTTGGACTTCTGAAGCTTTTTGGGTGACTGACATAATGAGATCAGTTCTGATGAATTTCAAGGCAGACAGTGTTGGTGAGTGTCAAAATTCCAAGGGATCATCATTGGGCTCTTTCATGACCCCTTGTTATAGAGGCAAACTGGAGAAGCAGAAAGTTACTTCAGTATCAGTATCTGGAGTATCTTGACTTCTATTGATAAAGTGATAGGTTTCTCTAAAGTTGAGTCATTACAGTTTGCCTCGTTGAACAATAACCTCAGGGGAGAATAGTAGGCCAGGGAGACATTATTTTAGAACCCAGTACCATATGCTCACTCTTACCCCTGTTAGGAAAGATGGCATCTTAGTCTGTGAACCCAAGATTCTCTCTTGACTATTCTTGGTGGAAGAAATAAGATCAGCAAAAGTGAGTGTTGGAGTGCTTTGTAAAAACCCATGACCTCTATTAGAATTCATGAGGTTTTGGTAGGCCAGTTCTTATTTTGATCACTTGTACTACCACATACAAGGCAGAGGTAATGGATTGACTGACAGAGTAGAAAAGAGAAACAGGAGAAAAACAGGTAGTGGGAAGTCTAGGGTCACTAATTTTCTTATTTAATATTGTGAAAAATCTTGTTTAATGGAATTAGAAATAGTTTAATATATCATCTATAATTATAAATGTAACCAATCATTACAGAATCTTAAAAATTAATAACTTCAAAAACCCATAAAAATTAGGAAAAGAAATATAAAGGGAAGGAGAGAGAGGTAATATGCATTCTTCATACATTATAGCATAAAGTTAAAATATATTTTAAACTTGATAAATTAATATAAAGTTGGTATACACATATTTTTTTAATTGCTTAAAAGTCATTGCCTCAAACATTTCTCTTAGCAATATTTTTTGTGAAATATCTCTTTGGACAAGGAAAACAAAAGAAAACAATAAACAAATGGGACTACATCAAACAAAAAAGTTTTTGCACAGCAAAGAAATTATCAACTAAATGAAAGACAGCCTCCTTGCTGAGAGAACATTTCCCAATGATAAATAGAATAAGGAGCTGTATGAAATTTATGAAGAATTCATAGAATTCAACACCAAAATAAACCAAACAATACTAATTAAAATGGGCAGAGGACTTGAATAGACACTTCTTCAAGAGGACATTTTGATGGTTAATAGACATATGAAAAGATGCTCAACACCAGTAATCATCAGAGAAATGCAAATTAAAACCACAAGGAGATGTTACCTTACACCTTTCAAAATGGCTATCATTGATAAATCAATAAGCAACCAGTGTTGTGAGGATGTGGCATAAAGGGAACCTTGTGCACTGTTGGTGGGAATGCAGATAGGTATAGCCACTATGGAAAACAATATGGAACATTCCTCAAAAAACTAAAAATGGAACTGCCTTATGATACAGCAATTCTGTTTCTGAGAATATATCCAAAGAAACCCAAAACACTATTTCAAAAGAATATATGCACCTACATGTCCATTAGAACCTTATTTACAATAGAGAAGATGTGGCACCAACCCAAGTGTCCATCAATAGAAAAGTAGATAAAAAAGTTGTGATACATTTACACAATGGAATATTATTTGGCCATTAAAAACAACAATAAAATCTTACCATTTGCAATGGCATGGATGAATCTAGAGGATATAATGCTCAGTGAAATAAGTCAGACAGAGAAAGGTAAATACCATATAATTTCATTTAGATGTGGAAGCTAAAGAACAAAAAATAAAATTGAAACAGATTTATAGATACAAAGAAGAAACTGTTGATTATCATAGGAGAGGAGGATTTGCGGAATGAGTAAAAAAGGTGAAAAGATTGAGAAGTACATATTGGTAGTCACAAAATAGTCATGGGAGTGAAAAGTACAGCACAGAAAATACAGTAAACTAGTAGCCCTGTGCACGAATTTGTGCACCAGTAGCTTGCCAGTAGCTCGCTGCTGCCCTCCAGTAGCTCCCACCCACTGCCTATAGCTTTCCTTTACCACCGCCCCCCCTTCCATCCTCTCATAGCTTGCTGCCCTGCCCCCTCCTGTAGCTCTCCACTGCCCAATTGTAGCTCGTTGCTCCACCTTCCTGCTGATCCATGATCTGGTCCTTACATGGTCAGTTGTTGTGCTTCAGGGTGTAACAACCAGTTGCATATTACATTTTTATTATATAGGATAATGTTGTAATTACTATTTATGGTGCCAGTTGGGTATTGGAAATATTAGAGAGAACACTATAAAGTATATGATTGCCTAACTACTATGCTGTATATCTGAAACTAATACAAATAGTATTAAATGTAAACTGTAATTGAAGAAAAACTACAATAGCAGGGAAAAAAAGTGGTTGCTTCTGTGACATGATTATCATGAAAGCAAAGAAAGGTACATTTATCTTTCATTTCAGTTTTTTTTTAATATATATTTTATTGATTTTTTTACAGAAAGGAAAGGAGAGGGACAGAGAGCTAAAAACATTGATGAGAGGGAAATATCAATCAGCTGCCTCTTGCATACCCCCCACTGGGGATGTGCCCACAACCAAGGTACATGCCCTTGACCGGAATCAAACCTGGGACCTTTCAGTCTGCAGGCTGACGCTCTATCCACTGAGCCAAACCGGTCTTGGCCATTTCAGTTTTTTGTACTCTTATTTTTTCCTGTCAATATAAAACATGATTTAAAATATTTCATTAATAATAACACATCAGCAAAAATAATAATAAGAAATAAAAATTTATTTTACAGAAAGGGATGAAAAATCGGAGTCCTCCAATTATAAGAGTTGTTGATGGTCTTCAACAGTGTTTGTTGAACAATTGTTTTTTCAATTCTGGACCTGCTTCTATAGGATATGTGTGTTGGTGTGTACTAATATGTGTGAGGTAGGTGGTAACTAAGCTGTAGGCTATAAAATTCAAGTAGAATTCAAGTTGGTGTCATATTTATTAGGGTGAATAAATATACACCCTAATAGCCTCCTGTCTTGCAGTTTGGTTTTCAGTAATTAAGAACTCTATATGGAGTTTTTGTGTTTTTAAAGAAGTCCATTATCACAAAAATGCTTTGAATCAGAATCTTTAGGGTGGGTGTAAGATAGGGTTATTATTTTTTTTTAAGTTTCACAGGTGATTCTGGTAGCAAAAAATATTTATTTTAACCTATTGTCATAAACACTATAATTTCTAGCATTCACTGTAATAATGCTGATGTCACTAGCAAATGCAATATTTAAATATTTGTTCTTTTTCACTCTACTTCTTCTCCTGTTTGTAGGGAGGTGAAAGAAACCTCTTTGTGCACCCAAAACAAACAAATAAAGACACACACACAAGACTATGCAATTGATTATCTCAGGCAGCCCAGCTGATGTGGCTCAGTGGTTGAGCATCAACCCATGAACCAAGAGATCACTGGTTCGATTCCCAGTCAGAGCACATGCCTGGGTTGCAAGCTTGATTTCCAGGGGGTGTTCAAGAGAGAGCCAATCAATGGTATTTCTCTCTCATTGATAGTTCTATCTTTCTATTCCTCTCCTTCCCTCTCTCTCTAAAATCAATAAAAATATATTTAATTTTTTTAATTGTCTGATGCAGACTCCACTTCTAGAGAGCAGAGAGATAAAATGAAGACACATCTGTTAAATGGGTTTTATTTTTTCAAGTTAACATCAGTTTTTCTTCATTTCCCTGAGCTCAAAAGAAACAACACATTCTGTAATATGTTGTCTGACAACCATAGCTTGCAAATTTTTGTTTATTTCTTCAGTAGTATTTTAATGGGAGGTTGGAAGAAGATGTGTTGGGGGTTGCTAGACAAATTCAATTAAGATCTGTGAAAGATATGACTTAATACATGAGTGACAGATGGCATGATGGCATAAATCCTCCATTATACTAGGCTTCAGCTTGAGTAACATAATCCATTATCGCAGTCTTGGTCTTTCTCTGCTGCTGTTAGGATACAAAATATCTGGAGAAGGAGCTGCTGTTAATTAATCAAGATACTATAAATATAATATAAATTTGTAATCCATGGGGTAGCCAGAGAAACTTGGCTGTAGGAACCAAGTTCTGTCTGTCTCAGGACCCTTGATTTTTATTAACACAAATTGTCCTAAGGTAAAGCAGATATACACATCAAAGGCAAAGTTTAGTATACAGTAGGCATTGTTTTTTGGGGAACTGCCTTCAGCTGTTCAGGTGTTTGGCCAGCAGGAGGCAATAACATGTAGATTAAAATGCCCTCAGCTGTATGGCAGCAAGCAATCACTTTTGCATCCTTTTAGGTTTGGAGAAATGCCCTCAGCCATTTCAGATGATTCAGCCCTGCTGAATAAGCCCCAAGGTTCCATCAATTTTTTAAAAATTTTAATAAATCTTTATTGTTCTAGATTATTACAATTGTTCCTCTTTTTCCCCCATAGCTCCCCTCCACCCGACTCCCACCCCACCCTCTGCCCTTACCTCTCCCCACCATTGTCCTCATCCATAGATGTACATTTTTTGTCCAGTCTCTTCCCACACCCCTATTACTCCTTTCCCCATGAGAATTGTTAGTCCACTCCCTTTCTGTGACACTGATTTTATTATATTCACCAGTTTATTCTGTTCATCAGATTTTTAATTCACTTGATTTTTAGATTCTCTTATTGATAGATATGTATTTGTTATTCATAATTTTTATCTTTACTTTATTCCTCTTCCTCTTCTCAAAGAGTACCTTTCAGCATTTCATATAATACTGGTTTGGTGTTGATGAACTCCTTTAGTTTTTTCTTATCTGTGAAGCTCTTTATCTGACCTTCAATTCTGAATGATAGCTTTGCTGGGTAGAGTAATCTCAGTTGTAGGTTCTTGCTCTTCATCTCTTTGAATATTTCTTGCCACTCCTGTCTGGCCTGCACAGTTTCTGTTGAGAAATCAGCTGACAATCGAATAGGTGCTCCCTTGTAGGTAATTAACTGTTTTTCTCTTGCTGCTGTTATTATTCTCTTTGTCTTTTGCTCTTGGTATTTTAATTATGATGTGTCTTGGTGTGGTCCTCTTTGGATTCCTTTTGTTTGGGGTTCTGTGAGCTTCCTGAACTTGTAAGTCTATTTCTTTCACCAGGTGAGGGAAATTTTCAGTCATTATTTCTTCAAATAGGTTTTCAGTATCTTGCTCTCTCTCTTCTGGCACCCCATAATTCTGATGTTGTTACGCTTAAAGTTGTCCCAGAGGCTCCTTACATTATCTTCACATTTTTGGATTCTTTTTTCTTTTTGCTTTTCCAGTGGAGTGTTTTCTACTTTTTTTTCAAATCTTTGATTTGATTCTTGTGTTCCTCTAGTCTGCTGTTAGGTCTCTGTATAATATTTTTTATTTCAGTCAGTGTATGTTGAATTTCTAGCTGGTCCCTTTTCATATCTAGTTGGTCCTTTTTCATTTCTGCTTGGGTCTTGCTAAATTTATACATCTTTTCTAGGAAATTCTTGAAAAACTTCTTAACTGTGGTTTTTGAACTCTATATCCAGTTGTTTGTTTTCCTCCATTTCTTTTGTTTGTGGTCTGTTCCTTTGTCTTTGCATTTTCACTTCTTCCCTGAGTTGGTAGAGTAGCTTTGTGTGCTATGTGTCCTATATGGCCCAGTTGCTCCACCTCCCTAGTTACATGAGGTGGACTCTCTTAGTGCACCCCTTTGTGGCCTTGTGTATACAGCCTTGTTGTAGTTAAGTCTTATTGTTGTTAATATCACTGGGGGGAATTGACCTCCAAGCCAATTGGTTGTGAGGATCAGCTGTTTCTGTGCAGAGAGAACTTCTGTCTTGGAGTCAGCCTTATGATACAAGACTTGCAAATTTGCAAAAGTCTCTCTGTTCAGCTTGGATGGGGTGGAATCTCAGGGCTGAGCAGAGACAGCCTTGGCTTCCAGTCAACCTTGCCCTACATGGCCCCTGGGTCTCAGTGTCCCTTGGTAATCACTGCCCTCTGCCTTTCCAGCTCCCCTGAGTTTCCATGTACTCCAGGGACCCATATGAATCTGGGTTTCCAGAGTCTCACCCGAAACGGGTTCAGTGCAGTCAGAACTGGATTTCAGTGCAGTTGGGAGGTTCTGTCTTCCTCCTGCTAGAGAAAGCCAGCGGCACAATCAGCAGTCAGTCCTTTCTGTGCACACTTGCACGCATGCCTCCAGATCTCTGCTTTTTGAGGCTCCCCTAAGTTTCCTGCACTCCTCTCTTTTCATGACAATTCAGACTCCCACTGTATGAATCTCGCCCAGATCTGGGGTTCAGTGCAGTCCTAAGTGGGGCTCAGTGCAGGCAAGATCTGTCTCCCTCCTGCTAGAGGAAGCCAGCCCGTCACTCCGCTGCCTGTCCTCTCCACGTGCGTGACTCCATACTTCAGCTTTTTGCAGCTCCTTTGAGTCTCCATGAGCTCTTCTCTTTTCTTCCAGTTGTAGAATTTCCACTCAGCCAGCTTTCCTATGTTTCTGGATGATGTCCAAAAGAGCTGTAGTTTTGAAATTGTTGTGTGAGGCAGCCGTTTAGGAATTCACCTATACCGCCATCTTGGTTTCTCCAATCTCTATCAATCTTTTGTTGAAACTTCTTAGACATGCTGTAATTAGCTTCTGGCAATCCACACTGCTCTGATTTTTTTTTTTAAGGTTTAAAGCTTTTCTCCATATTTAGGCTATGAATTTCTCTTCTCATTTTTTATTTTTTTACCTACACCTATTTTCTAGTCACTTGCTTTATTGAGTTACACAAATACTTTTTCTTCTGTTACATACTATGCTCACTTAAAATTTTTATGGTTCATATAGTCTAATCTTAATCTCAAATGCACAGTCATATAATGAGTACCCACATTCATTTTTATTTATAGTTTGTTTAATTATTATAAATTCATAGGTAATTCATTGTCCCATCATATGTAAAGAGTATGGGAATAGTTAGTAAAAGGATCAGAAAATACACAAAAATAACATCTTATTGAATTAATACAATGTTGGTTAGAAACCCAGCAAGAAAAGACTTTTTTTTCAATCATTACATATGTGTTTCACAGTTGGCTCTGGCAGAAGTTTGAAAATAAACATCATTATTTAAGAATTCTACATTTGCTTCATTCACAGATTTTCTTCTATTTTCTGATGTCTTGGTATCTTTTTCTTGATATACTTTTTTCATAGCATAAATAAATATAATATACAAAATAACTGTTACGAATTTTAAGCTCTCAATCAAGCCCAAGTAGGTCTTTCTGTGAAAAGAGAAAATAAATTTTTATTTTAAAATGTATGAAACACTTTACAATGCTTCTCTCCACTATCCAGAAGATCTTAAAGGAAGAAAACAAACAAATGCTGTTTGAAATTATATATGAAAATATTAAGGCAGCAATTCTAGTTATTTTTATTGGAGCACAAGGAATTTTTAATTATTTTAAATAAAATATTTAGCCACAGAATCTAAGGCTGATTAATGATCTACCCAGTACTTTCTATAAAATGAAGACTGGATAAAGAAGATGTTGTACATACACACAATGGAATACTACTCAGCTATATGAAAGAATAAAATAGCGTCATTTGAAACAACATGAATGGATCTTGAGAACATTATCCAGTGAAATAAATCAGACAGAAAAAGCTAAGAACCATAAGATTTTGTTCAGATGTGGGACATAAAACTTCAAGTTACAAACACAAACAGCAAAGTAGTGGTTGCCAGAGGTAAAGGGTGGGGAAAGAAGGGAGTTCTAATAAAAAGATTTGACTTGGGTGTGGGGCACATGGTGCAATATAGAGATCTTGTAACATAGAAACCCACACATGAAACCAATATGTTCACATTGACCAATGTCACTCCAATCAATTTAATTAAAAAAAATAAAGTGAGGTATATTTAGAATGCTTTAACTTACTCAAAGACAGATTGGTTTATGTGGAATGGAAAAGATTATAAAGGAAATTAATTGACTGAGATAATAAAATTGAATCCATTTCGATTGAACCAGGAGCCACTGTTTAGTTTATAGGCTAAATAAAGCCCAAAAGGTCCTGTAGTGTGGCCTCCTTGAAGTATTTAACAAAACCACATGAAATAATGTAGCACATACAGTCTATTCCTGGGATTCTCAGCTGAAGAGTTTTCAAAACCCTCATGTCTAGGCCACATTCCTTGACCAATCAAATAAAATATCTTTCAAAGTGTGACACAGAAATTAGTATATTTTTAAACCTTCTCAGGTGATTATAATGAACAGGAAAGATTTATGACCACTAACCTAGTAGGTTAGGAAGCACTCACTGGCCTTATGACAGTGTTAATTAAATGTTAAATAATTTTATGCAAAAAAAATATTTTGAACAATTATTAGTTTTGTTTGAAGATAAATGGCATTAATCATATCATTTTGACCTGTTTAAACTTAAGTTTATTAAAATTGCTGTAGGGTCTTGTGGTGTACCAAATATGATGAAAGAAATATTTAAAATCTACAAAAATATTTGCTTCGTTCTTGGGTATGTCAAGTAGTAATACACTAGTGTTAAGCTTTTCAAAACTTCCACTGCCACAAAGAAAAATTAATATGGGTTTCCTATTATTTGATTATTATTGAGAAAATTTGAATAAGTTGTGTTTAAACTAAGGATCAATATCAAAATAAATTTTTATTCTTTGAATTAGCAATTGTTGATAGTCTTTGTCTATGCTAGATAAAATCAATGAACAATTATATGGCTACCTCAAAAATAATCCAAAAAATCACTAGATGACAATTTAACATTTTGTTGAATATTCATTGGTGAGCACACTGCTGTTTTAAAAAGTTGCACATTAAACCATTTTTATGCAATTACTTTGCAATGTAGTATTTTAGGCAATGAACACAATTGACTAAAGAAAAAGGGATAATGCCTGTGTGTGAGTTCCAAAGTACATAGAATTATAATGAGGGATACCTATTTCCAGCTGGCTGAAAAGGTGCACATTTTGGGAAAGATCTTGTAGTTTGAATCATAAAGTATGTAGCTTTCTCCAACTGCCTTCTTTCACTTAGCAATGTGCATTTAATTTTCTGCTTTTTCTTTTTCTTTAGTTTGATAGCTTGTTTCTTTTTATTATTGAACTAGAGGCCTGGTGCATGAAATTTGTGCATGGGGGGAGGTGTGTTCCTCAGCCCAGCCTGCACCCTCTCCAATATGGGACACTTCTAGGGATGTGCAACTGCTGGTAGAATTGGGTCTAAATGGGCAGTTGGACAACCTTCTCACAATCCAGGACTGCTGGCTCCCAATTGCTCGCCTGGCTGCCTTTCTGAATGCCCCTAACCACTTCTGCCTGCCAGCCTGATCACACCCTAATCACTCCCCTGCTAGCCTGCTTGATGCCTAACTGCTCCCCTGCCAGCCTGAATGCCCCTAACTTCCCTCCCCTGCAGGCCTGGTCCTTCCCCCCTCCCCCAACTGCCCTTTCCTACAAGCCTGGTGACTCCCAACTTCCCTCCTCTGCTGGCCTGGTCACTCCTAACTGCCCTCCCCTGCACGCTTGATCACCCCCAGCTGCCCTTCCTTGCAGGTCTGGTCCCTCCCAACTGCTCTCCCCTCCTGGACTGATCGCCCACAACTGCCCTCCCTTGCAAGTCCTTTCCCAACTGTTCTCTGCTGCTGGCCATCTTGTGGTAGCCATCTGGTGTCCACATGGGGGCAGGATCTTTGACCACATAAGGGAAGCCATCTTATGTGTCGGAATGATGGTTAATCTGCATATTACTCTTTTATTAGATAGGATAAAGGCCTGGTGCATGAGAGGGTGCTGGCTGGTTTGCCCTGTAGGGTGTCCCAGATCAGGGTGGGGGTTCTCTTGGGGCATGGGGAAGCCTGGGCAAGGGGCCTGTGGTGGTTTTCAGGCTGGCCACATCCTGGAGACCCAAGTGGAGGCCCTAATATCTGGGATTTATTTATCTTCTGTAATTGAAACTTTGTAGTCTTGAGCAGAACCAAGCCTCCTGTTTACTCTGTGGCTGCAGCCATTTTTGTTGGGATTTATTTATCTTCTATAATGAAAACTTTGTAGCCTTAAGCAGGCCAGGGCTGCAGAAAGCTTGGCTTCCTCCATCACCAAGGGCAACTCAAGCTTCCTGCTCTCTCCAGCTCTGTGCCTGCTGCTATTATTGTTGGGATTTATTTATCTTCTATAATTGAAACTTGGTAGCCTTGAGTGGAGGCCTGGGCTGGCCAAGGTGACAGGAAAGTTTTGCTTCCTCCATTGCTGGGGAAACCCAAGCCTCCTGCTTGCTCCATGACTGTAACCGTCTAGGTTGGGTTAAGTTATACACTCTCTCCTGATTGGCTGGTGGGCTTGGCTTGTGGGTATAGTGAAGTGATGGTTAATGTGCATATTATTCTTTTATTAGAAAGGATCAAATTCTGTTATATAAATGTACCACAGTTTGTTTACCTATTTACCTAATGAGGGACATGTTGGTTGCTTCCATATTTTGGCAATTATGAATAAAGCTGCTATAAATATAAAAGTATAGGCTTTTATGTGGATATATATTTCCAGCTCATTTGAGTAAATAATTAGGAGCACAGTTACTTGATTATATAATAAGCCTGTTTAGCTTCGTAAGAAACTATTAGACTTTTTAAAGTTTTTAAATCATTTTGCCTTCTCACCACCAATAAGAGTTCCTGTTGTTCCACATCATTGCCAGCATATGGCATTGTTTATTCTCAATTTTTATATGTTTAGGACATTTTTTTTGTGTTATGTTATAAGTTACAAATTCTTTTTCCAGTTTATCTTTTTTAAAAAATAATAAATCTTTATTCAGATTATTACATTTATTTCTCTTTTCCCCCTCCCCCCATAGCTCCTCTTCACCCGGCTCTCACCCCTTCCTCTGCCCTTACCTCCCATAGGTGTATGATTTTTGTCCAGTTTCTCCCTGAACCTCCCTTATCCATTTCCTCCTGTGAATTGTCTGTTCACTCCCTTTCCATGCCCCTGATTCTATTGTATTCACCAGTTTATTCTGTACATCATATTTTGTATTCACTTGATTTTTAAATTCTCTTGTTGATAGATATGTATTTGTTGTTCATAATTTTTATCTTTCTTCTTATTCTTCTTGTTCTTGTTGTTGTTGTTGTTGTTGTTGTTGTTGTTCTTCTTCTTCTTCTTCTTCTTCTTCTTCTTCTTCTTCTTCTTCTTCTTCTTCTTCTTCCTCTTCTTCTTATTCAAGAGTACCTTTCAGCATTTCATATAATACTAGTTCGATGATGAACTCCTTTAGCTTTTTCTTATCTGTGAAGCTCTTTATCTGACCTTCAATTCTGAATGATAGCTTTGCTGGGTAGAGTAATCTCGGTTGTAGGTTTTTGCTATTTATCACTTTGAATATTTCTTGCCACTCCCATCGGGCCTGCATAGTTTCTGTTGAGAAATCAGCTGATAATTGTATGGGTGCTCCCTTTTAAGTAATTAACTGTTTTTCTCTTGCTGTTTTTAATATTTTCTTTTTGTCTTTTGCTCTTGGTATTTTAATGATGATGTGTCTTTGTGTGGTCCTCTTTGGATTCCTTTTATTTGGGGTTCTGTGTGTTTCCTGGTCTTGTAAGTCTATTTCTTTCACCTGGTGGGGGAAGTTTTCAGTCATTATTTCTTCAAATAGATTTTCAGGATGTTTCTCTCTCTCTTCTTCTGGCACCCCCATAATTCTGATGTTGGTACACTTGAAGTTATCCCAGAGGCTCCTTACACTATCTTCACATTTTTGGATTCTTTTTCCTTTTTTCTATTCCAGTAGATTGTTTTCTGCTTCTTTGTATTTCAAATCTTTGACTTGATTCTTGTGTTCCTCTAGTCTGCTGTTAGGTCTCTGTATAACATTTTTTATTTCAGTCAGTGCATGTTTAATTTCTAGTTGGTCCTTTTTCATCTCCTCTTGGGTCTTGCTAAATTTATCCATCTTTTCTAGGAAATTCTTGAAAAACCTTATAGCCATGGTTTTGAACTCTATATCCAGTTGTTTGTTTTCCTCCATTTCTTTTGTTTGTGGTCTGTTCCTTTGTCTTTGCATTTCACTACTTCCCTGAGTTGGTAGAGTAGCTTTGTGTGCTAGGTGTCCTATATGGCCCAATAGCTCGGCCTCCCCAGTTACCTGAGGTGGACGCTCTTGGTGCACCCCATTTGTGGCCTTGTGTATACAGCCTTCTTGTAGTTAAGTCTTGATTGTTGTTGTTATCACTGGATGGAATTGACCTCCAAGCCATTTGGTTGTGAGGATCAGCTGTGTCTACGTTGGGAGAACTTCTGTGCTGGAGTCAGCCTATGATATAAGACTTGCAAAATTTGCAAAAGCTTCTCTGTTCAGCTTGAATGGGGTGGAGTCTCAGGGCTGAGCTGAGACAACCTTGGCTTCCAGTCAGCCCTGCCCTATGTGGCCCTTGGGTCTCTGTGTCCCTTGGTAATTGCTGAAGCCTTCTTTGTGCACACATGCAGGAGACTCCCCTGAGTTTCTGTGCATCCCAGGGATCCGTATGAGTCTGAGTTCTCAGGGTCTTGCCCCAAACTGGGCTCAGTGCAGTCAGAGGTGGATTCAGCACAGTTGGGAGGTTCTGCCTCCCTCCCACTAGAGAAAGCCACCCAATTAGCAGTCAGCCCTCTGTGTGCACCCTCACATTCGTGTGCCTCCAGACGTCTCCCTTTTTGTGGCTCCCCTAAGTGTCTGTGTACTTTTCATGACAGTCCAGACTCCCCCCATATGAGTCTTGTCCAGAACTGGGGTTCAGTGCAGTCGTATCAGGGGTTCAGTGCAGTCAGGAGTTTCAGTCTCCCTTTTGCTAGAGGAATCCAGCCAGGCACTCTGATGCCCATCCTCTCCATGCACGTGTCTCTGTACCTCAGCTTTTTGCAGGTCTTCTGATTCTCCGTGAGCCCCTCTCTTTCCATCTAATTGTAGAATTTCCACTCAGCCAGCTTTCCTGTGGTTCTGGATGCGTCTGTTCTGTCTTTTAGCTGTAGTTTTAAAATTGTTGTGTGAGGCAACAGTTTAAGTATTCACCTATGCTGCCATCTTAGTTTCTCTCCAGTTTATCTTTTGTCTTTGAACTTTGCTTAAGATAAGTTTTGTGATACAATGTTTTAAAAAAAATTTATCATTTTTTCTACTAGGGTTTTTAGGATTTGGATCACACTTAGAAACACATTTTTGCTTCCTAGATAATTAAAAGAACTTCTATCATAATTACTTCTAATACTTGTATTTTTAAATTTTAAATTTATGCTTGATTAATCTACAATTAATTTTTATTTGCAGTTAATGTATCATTTCCACTATTTTTCTAGGTGTCTACCTAGTTCTTTCCTTATGAATAGAATAATATAGAAAGGATTCTTTCCTCTTTGTTTCCCATTGGCCTATGACTAGAGCCCCAGATGATTAGTTTGTATCTTCAAAGAGGAGTCAGAGACCATTGAATATAGCTGTTGTTTATTATGAGGGGAATTTTGGAAACAAAAGCAATTTGACTAGAAATCCCAGATCATTTTGTCATTAGTTGTGTGATATTTGAACATTATTTATTCTCTTTAAATTTTAGTTTCTTTATATTTAAAGGAGAAAAATAATCACATTCTATAGTCTCTATGAGTATTAAAATGAGATATCAGATTGCTGATACAACACTGGATATAATTCATTAAATTATGGCTATAATTATTAATACTATTATTATACTGTCAATAATATATCATTCTTTAAATTAATATAATCAAAGGAAAACAAATTAATAAAATATATTAATGACTACTTACCCATAAAATGTGGAATTATAGATCCTACAAGAACCTTGCTTCCCAGAGCTACTGATGGACCACTTCATACATGATCTATCAATCAGAGCCCCAAAATATATAGGAGCTAGAATTCCTCCTGCAACATGAGGTGAAATGTCAATTCAAGGAACACCTTTCAAATGTAATGGTGTGATCCACATTGATACATTTGGGATTAAATAAAAAGTTAAAACCTTTGCAGAACTCTTCCATTGTTTTAGCCTAACTCTACTCAAGAATAAAGATTATTGGGAATCTCAAAGACTAAAAGGGGTCAAATATATGGTTGACAGAATGATTTGACTTTGGGTGGCAGACACACAATACAATATAGAGATCATATATCATAAATATATATCCTTGAAACATATAATCTTATTAACCAATATCACCACAATAAATTTAATATGAAAAATTTAAAGAAAGTAATTTCAAAAACTGAAACCATATATAATAGCACAGACATCTCTTATCAACCCTTACCCCCCCACCACACAGAGAAACATTATATGCCTATGTACTCTGTTTTTCATACTGTGCCAACTAATTTAACCTGATTGATGAAAAGAAGAATGTGTAAAATATGAATGTGTAAAAGAAGAATGTGTAAAATATGAATGTTATATTTGTTCCTATCCCCCCCATTTCTAAATTTTTAAAAATTTTATTGATTTCAGAGAGGAGAGGGAGAGAGAGAGAGAAACATCAATGATGAGAGAAGATCATTCATCAGCTGCCTCACCCGGGACTGGGGATTGAGTCTATAACCCGGGCATGTGTCCTTGACCAGAACCAAACCCGGACCCTTCAGTCGCAGGCCAATGCTCTATCCACTGAGCCAAGTCAGCTAGACGCCCCCACTCATTTTTTTTTTTTTGCAGAGAGATGGAAGGGTGGGAAATAGACATAGCTTCTCAGGGAAGTGAAAAGGCTCTCAGCTTAACTGCTGCAAAAGCGGGAGATTTTCAATTCTATTTTTTAAAAAAATTAAAAGGTAACTGCCAACACTAAGACCTCCTCTTCATTGTTTTTGAATTGGTTGTCAGTAAGTATTTTTCCTATAGAAGCAGGTAGGTTCCATTGTGTCATATTTTGGACATATCAAAACAGGATGCTCACAAACTAGGATGGCAAAATTTCCTTTTTATTTTATTTTATGTCAGTAGAAGAACTTGCTTTATTCTCAGTCTCATTTCAGCATATCAGGCTCCTCAAATTCTATGTTCACCTGCTACCTTCTATGCTCTAGATTATGGACTAAGGTCTCTTCACTGGATCTGGAGTCAGGAAACAACAAACTCTGAAATTTCCCTAGCTTTCATTCAAAACACTACCTTACTCTAACTTGCTCATTTCTTTTAGTTCTCATTTCCTCTTGCACTTTAAACTTCTGGTAAAAGTTAGCTGCTCCAGCCTAGAGAACGAGACAGTGGGAGGTGAGGTAGCATTAAGTCCACTTCTGTTGTTTTGTAGTCTGAGTCTGACTAGATTCCCAGACCCCTCCTGAGCTGTTTGGGGTACTAACCCCCTCAGTGTAAAAGGAAGGCCCTCTACTTTGCCTATGGGAAGAAATATTCTTAAGTCTCAAAGTAAAACAAAAGAAAACAAATTTTGAAAACCATCTATTTTTGTGCTGGAAAAAGTGTAAAACAAATATGATTCCTTATTCTAGTTAAAGATGGACTTGAACTAGAATTAACAAATTCTCTTTTAATTCATCCAGTTTTTCTCTGTCACATATTATTTATCACAAAAATAGAAATAAAATTTATTCATAATTTGCTTTTTACTTTCTTAAAATTTAAAATTAGTTATAATCTGTCTTTGAACTTTGATGTAAACATTTATATCTTGAATTTATAATCTATTTATCATACCTAGTGTTCGGATAATGAGTGTATGGAAACCCACTGCAAGTGATTTTAGTTCAGGTTGAACATTTCTGAAATAAAATAAAGGCAAAAACTTCATTAAACATCTTTAAAATGCCAAACTGAGTTCAATATTAAAACAGGGAAGTTGGGGATGACCGGGCCTGCAGGAAAGGGCAGTTAAGGGCAATCAGACTGGCAGGAAAATAGTTAGGCATCAATCTGGCTGGCAGGGGAGCTGTTAGGGGGTGACCAGGCTGGCAGACAGAAGTGGTTAGGGGCAATCAGGAAGGCAAGCAGGCGAGCAGTTGGGAGCTAGCAGTCCTAGATTGTGAGAGGGATGTCCTACCAGGATAGGGCCTAAACAGGCAGTTGGACATCCCTCGATGGGTCCCATATTGGAGAAGGTGCAGGCTGGGCTAAAGGACACCCCCCTGTGCACAAATTTCATGCACCAGGCTTCTAGTTATAGCTATAAATGTCATCAATGATGGAACAAAAATCTCTCAAACCCCAGTTTTCTTCATGAGAGATTTTAAATTAAGCAGCTAAGACTGGTTGAGATACAAACTAATATGAAATTCTGAGATGGTTTTTTGAAAATTAAAATCTGTAATTTGGCAAAGACTTCTCTTTTTGAGTAGACAACATTTTATATTAAGGTGGAGTAATATCTACGAAATAAATTAGTATAAAAATTTCACAATACTTGGGGTCAGAGTAGAATTTATACAAACGTAGACTCAGTTTACAGGTCTATATTCATTTTTACAAAAGTCAGTACATTTGTTTGTTTGTGTTTCCCCTTCCATATCATGCTGTTGGCTGACAGTGACTTGTGGTCAACCACCTAGGTCTTATAAGTATAATTAGATGCTTATCCAGGTCATCATATTTATACATATATGTTCTTAAGACCTACATTCAAGACTTTGTTTTCAATTTTAGGCGATTGAAAAATTACTTTCACCATTAGGGCTTGTCTTATCTGATACCTTCCTAACCCTGCAGTTTTATCTTGTGCCATTTCTCTCATTAACTGTTTCAACCAACAGGCTTCTTTGAATTCTTCAAACATGCCAGTTCTTCCTGCCTTGAGCATTGGCACCTAGACCTGTGAAGTTTTTCATTTGGCTAACTTTAACTTATTCTTCCGACTTTTAGATTAAATGTCATTTTATTTTTGAAAAGTGCTCTTTGAGTCTTCTTCCTTATAGCTCCTCCCCTCAATCCTAAATTATGTTTCCGTTTCAATTCTCTCAATAGATCTCTTTTTTTTAATGAGTATTAATGATAATTTATAATTATGTGTTTATTTTTAAGCTTATTTATCTTATGCTAATCTTCCCTGTCAGATTCTAAACTGTATAGGAATAGGTACTTTATCTGTTTATTCACCATGGTATTATGTGTATGTGTGTGTGTGTATATATAT
>JAAGEH010000311.1:24580572-24818502 GCA_011751065.1 Lasiurus cinereus
TTTTCTTCAAATAAAATCAGTAGGTAATTCATACTGACAGGTTCGTCAGGTTATAAAGTGTTTCAAAATTAAAAGTCCATTTAGAATCATAACAGGAATTATTTAAGGATTGAAGCAATTATCAATCAGTCTATGTTTTAACATTCTTAGCAAGAGGAGCAAGTAACGAATCTATATTTTTATACTGTAAGAATCACAGCTAAATTATGATTAATTATGACATTGAAATATCACAATAATCCTAAGAAAATGCATTCTTAGAACATTAAAGTATAACAAAGCATGAATTTGGGTTCCAAATATATTATGGAAAAATATGTATATTATTAGGTGTGTTTATAGTCTAATATTAATACATAAAAACATTTTTAAAAGGTTATACTCACTTAAAAATCAGCATAGCAGTTGAGACCGTTCCCAATGAAGAGGTAAAAGAATTCAGGATTTGCACTACTATATACATATAAAATTTTTTTATACACTGATCATCTCTTCGGCATGCACCCAAAACCACTGAGTTATTTTTGTTCTGGGAACCAGTTGCTTCTACACAACTACAGTTATGAAACACCTAAAAAACAGTTTTTGAAATATTACAGAATATATATGCATAATACGATTGGTCTATAAATACAGTCCATTATAGTTAAGGAAGTCTCTTTTATTTAAGCTAAAATAATTACAGATTTTAAATAAAATAGTCTAAAATTACAGTTGTTTCATAGTTGAAAGGCAAACTAGTTTTCTAGATTCCCTTCTAGAAAGAAAAGTAAATTATCATTAACATTTAATTTATCTCTAATTTAAAAATTAGTAAAGAATAGAAGAAATTAATGTCTGAAACTCTGTATGTAATTTTCTCATTAATATAAATTCTTTTACTATTTCTCCTCTACTCACGGTCGCTATGTATAACACACCTAGTTACTCTCTTTAACAATTTCTACTAAGTATCAAGGACATTCCTTGAGGAGGGATTCCCAAGGAATTCAGAAAATATAGTAGTTTGGAAGGGGCCAAAACCTGGAACTAGAGCTACCCATTGGAATAAGGCAGAGTCCAGGAGGAAAGCATCCAATGAAGGGTGCTGGAATTCTAGCTTGGCAGTAAACACTACATTCAAGAGCATAAGGACAGATTATAGAATAGATGATCTTGTTACCAGAGAGGTTAAATTCAACAGAATACTCTAATAGAACACAGGAAGAGAAAACTTAAGAACAAATGACGTTTGAGATTCAATTTGGCTTCTGTTCAGGAGCCAGAAGGGTGAGTGCTAGGCTGTGTGGATACATTGTGGGGAGGCAAATCTAATCACTCTGTGAGTTCAGCTAGCACTACCCTAGGAAGAGGAAGGGCTCACTCCCCTCCTACAAGCTAGCGAGCACCATTCCCAATGGGAGGCTATTCAGATTAGCTCTGCCAACTCCACTGGGTATAGTTCTGTGGGGGTAGCGGGGCGGGATTGTGGGTGGAGGGGAGAAAAAACAGTGGCTCAGAGCAGAAATATTCAAAGTGTGAGGCTATTGTCTGGGCCTGGGATCAAGTGTTTAGCTTCCCCACCTCTTGTGGGCTGGGCTGGCATTATCCTCAAATTAGACTTTTGATCTATCCTCCTGAGTCCAGGGCAGCTGAGTCTTTCCTGCAGACTGACTGTGCAAACCTGAACTGGCAGTGAGCCCTCCTAGAGGGAACTAGAGTTGGAGACTGTGGCAGAGACTGAGGGGTTTGGCTTTGAAGTAGGGGCCACTCTCCTCTGATTGAGTGCCTGACTGCATGATCCCCAAGTAGGAGACTCACTAGCTCTATCCTCCTGACCCCAGTTGCCCCACTGCACTGAGCTCACAACCAGGAGAAGAGGCTAGCCTGGGCTCACACTATAGTCTTTCTTCGGAGGTCTCTGGAAGAAGATGAAGTAATCTCAGGGGAGGCAGCAGAGCTGACAGGTGGAGAAAGACCTCAGGGAGCCTCAGTCTTTTAGAGATCCGCCACCTCCCCTACACTCCTAGCTCTAACCTGGAGGAAGCTGACACTTTTACACAGATTTTCCCCTCCCATGCACACTGAGGTCCAACAGACACAGACACAAATGTGAATAGCATGATAGCTACAGGCAGTCCAAGGTTGGTTACACGCAACATTGACAGTGACCTATACCTGAAACTCACTGAAGTAGACTCAGAACCAACACAACCTGTGGTGGGCTTCACACCACACCAACTAGCCACTCAAGTAACTCACCCAGAGTGGGATTCCAGCAAGCAATAGAACCTGCTGGGAACAACTCCACCTCATGGGCAGGAGGAGAGAGTAACCCCTATATAGCATCTCATACATGGTGAATGAAGTTTACCATTATAGTCACCCAGCCTGAAGGGTCAACTCCACACACAAAAGGGCAAACAGCTTTCAACATTCAAGACTCAACTACAACAGGGTGTGCACATAACCGCCCCCCCCCAACCCCACACAAAAAAACACAACAACAACATTTCTGCGGCTCAGAGCTCAGGTGATTTGGAAGATTGTGCCACTGAGCCAAATAAGACACCTCCATCATAAAGCTATTATAACAATTTAGGAATCATAGAGACAAATTCCCTAAACAAAAGAATAAGAGAAATGCCCAGAAAAAGAATTAAGTGAAATAGATGAAATGGAAGCAACCAAAATACCAGATGCAGAGTTTAAAATAAAGGTTATAAGGATGCTCAAAGACCTTAGGGGAAGAAAGAATAATCTTAGTGAGAACTTAAAGAGATTAAGCATTAAAAAGAACACAGAGACCATAAAAAGGAACCAGTCAGAAATGAAGAATACTATATCTGAAATAAAGAAAACATTAGAAGGAATCAACAACAGGTTAGATGAAGCAGAGGATTGAATCTGTGAATCAGCGGACAAGATAACAGTAAGCACCCAAATACAGTAAGGGAAAGAAAAGGGAATAAAAAGAAGTGAAGAAAGTCTAAAAAACCTCTGTGACTACAGCAAATGTAACAACTTCCACATAATAGGGGTACCAGAAGAAGAAGAGGAGAAAGCAAGGGATAGAGAACCTGTTTAAAGAAATAATGGCAGAGAACTTCCCTAACCTAGTAAAGGGAAAAGGCACACAGATTCAAGAAGCACAGAGGATTCCAATTAAGAGGAACCCAAAGAGAACCACATCAAGAGACATCATAATGAAAATGGCAAAGATTAAAGATAAAGAGAGAATCTTAAAAGTAGCAAGAGAGGAGAGACAGTTACTAACCTACAAGGCAGTTATCATAAGGCTGTTAGCTGGTTTCTCAACAAAAATAGCTCAAGCCAGAGGGACTGTCATGAAGTGTTCAAAGTGGTGAAAAGCAAAGATTTGCAACCAAGACCGATCCAGCAAGGTATCATTTAAAATTAAAAGGGAAAAAAGAGCTCCCGCCCTCCCCCCATCAAAAAAGCTAAAGGAGTTTATTACCACCAAACAAGTATTGGAATAAATGTTAAAGGATCTATGTTAATAAGAAATAGAAACATAGATATAGAGAAAAATGACAACATCACTAATCACTAGAGAGATGCAAATTAAAACCATAATAAGATATCAGCTCACACCTGTCAGAATGGCTATCATCAATAAATCAACAAATGAAAAGTGCTGGCGAGGATGTGGAGAAAAGAAATTCTAGCACACTGTTGGTGGGAATATAGACTGGTGCAGCTACTGTGAGAAACAGTATGGAGGTTCATAAAAAAATTAAAAGTGCAACTGCTTTTTGACCCAGTGATTCTTTCTCTGGGAATATATCCTAAGATTCCTGAAACACCAACTATAAAAAATATATGCATTCCTATGTTCATAGCAGTGTTATTTATAATAACCAAGATCTGGAAATATCCCAAGTGCTCATCAGTAAATGAATAGACAAAATACATGGTTCATTTACACCATGGCATACTGCATAGCCATACAAAAAAAAAAAAGAATTCTTATCTTTTGCAACAGTATGATTAGACCTGGTTATTATGCTAAGTAAAATAAGCCAGTCAAGAAAGACAAGTACCATCTCACTTATCTGTGAAATCTAATGAATAAAATATACTGATGATCAAAACAGAAATAGAGACATGGATACATGAAATAGAATGACAGTTGTCATTGGGGAGAAGGAACTGAATGAAATAAGTTGAAGTGATTAGCCAAAGACAATATTTGTAAAAATCTATGGACACAGACAACAGTGTGGTGGTAGCCAGATGACGGGTGATTGGTGGCTGGGTGGAGGTTGGCAAAGGGAGGGAAATTGGGATATCTGTAATAGTGTTAACAATCAAAGTAAAGTTGAAAAAGAAATCTGACAAATAATTTTAAATCAAATCTGTGATTCTGATCAGGGAAGAAGAGGAAAAAAACCTCATACTCACCATAGATTTTTTATTGCCACTTGAAGATTTACATCCTGCTAGACAAGGTGATATGTAAGTTATTCCATTGTCCCCACAGACTGGTTCCCATTCACTTTCATCACAATTGCAGTCTGAGTTGCAATAAGAAAGTGGTACATTTATGTGAGATGACACTGGATTATTTCTGGAAAGATATGATAGACATATATCAAAAACAGAGGAGGATGAGGAAGAGGAGGAGGAAGAGACAGTGGGGAGAGAGTGGAAGTAAAAAGCAGAAAATGGAAGGGAAAAGAATGGAGAGAGGAGGGAAATAAAAAGGGAAGAGAAGAGAGGAGAAAGGAAGATAGGGGAAATAAGGGAAAGCATTGTCTTTTAATTCAATAGAGAATTTGATGAGAAATGAAGCCAAAATAGCAAAGTTTTATAGGACTTACTAACTTTTTTACCCTCCATCTTTATACAGACATACTTTATGATAAAGATAAGGTAAAACAGTAAAAAGAAAGCAAAGAGAATAGGTGAGACATAGACAAGAGATTTTGTGACTATCAAGAAATTACTCATTAAATAAGTCACTTCATTTTTCTGTTAATTAGATGTTTCTGGCATTAGATGAAGGTTTCTCCCAGCTCATTGAAAACTCCCCAAAATCTGTGAATGTTATTTAACTAATTTGAATTTTAAATATTATATTTTCACTAGGTAGGAAAATAATTTAACATGGTTAAAGCAGAATCCCTAAGGATAAATTTGTTTAAAAACAATTTCTTGAGAAAGACTAAAAGCATTCCATATAATTTTTAAATGAAACTACAACATACTTTATATTGACTAACTGTGAAACATGGATATATTTATAAAATATAATCTTAAAATATTGCTGAAATGACAAAATAAGCTCTATATAATTACTTTTTTACTTACAGATTTTTAAAACTATATTTTGGCTTTTGGTAAAAATCTTGATAATAATTGAGAATTGATAAACTATCTTTGAATGAAAATATAATTTATATAAAAAATAAAAAAGTAGATTCTGAAATTCCAAAATGCTATCATCAATAATTTTACTAAAAAGCATCTTATATCCATTCTGCTTGGGGACATACAACTGGAAGTGGTTAAATTTAATGATTAATGACCCAGTCCAGACACTGCAATCAGAAACTCCTGTGTTCACATTAATTCTGTCATGTTAGCAATGTAATTATTCTTTCTAAAATCAATTTTGTCATTGTAAGTCATATTTAATAGCATCAATCTTATGGGATTTTTGTGGGAAAAATATTAATTTGGCAGATTGCAAACATTTTGTTCTTAGTAGCTTTTGACACTCAAAGTTTTGGGGCTCTCAAAGTTTTTTGTTCAAGTGGGTATATCTATTAATATATATTCTATTAGAAATCAATGCTAAGAAAACTTTAATGTATGGGAATACACAAGCACACATATCATTAGCCATCAGAGTGGTGTTATTATTGCATGTCTTGTAGACTTAGGAAATTTCACTATGAGAACATGAGAATGGAAAAGACAAATCCTGTCTTGGTATCACTTAAAAAATATATTTTACAATTTGTTGACACTCTAATAAACTTTCAGATCTTCGGAACACATTCTGAGAACCTCTGCATGTTTAATACTTTTGAAACTTTCCCCAGTGACTAGCATTTCATAAATGCTGAATACATTGATTCAGTTGTTTAATATCATTAGACTATGAATTCCATGAGGGCATCTTCTTAACCTTTTAGGAAGCACTCAGCAAAATTTACTGACTGGAAAAATCTCAGAGGACTGTAGCTGCCTTCTTTTGAATTAGGCACAGTTACTGTACTTGTTTTCAGGGAACTGGCTAAAAGCGAAAGCCTGCCTTGGCAACCAGGGAGCCCTTGAACCAATGATGTGATGTGGTGCCGGTCTGGAGGCATTGTAGGGCTGCAGATAAGTCGTAGTTTATCTGAGTCTCAATTAATAATAAAAAAAGAGAGAGAGATTATAACAGGGTTGGGCTACATGATCACTATGATTCTTTTAGGCTAAAGTTCAATGTTCTAGCTACTCTGTAGTTTGACTTACTAGAGTAGGTGATGCTGTATAGAAATAATCAACAATAATCAGGATTAAGAGGAAGTGAGGAGATAATGCAAGGCTGGGTTGTCAAGCCTCCAAGAATAGGATGATGCTTAGGAAATGTGAGAATATTTGACAAATTAAAATTGATGCTTCATAGGATCCAGAGTATAAAAGCTTTGAGCTAACAATAAAGATTACTCAGGAGCATAGTCACTAAAATATGATTCAGGGATCCTTGCTTGTTGCTTGAATGTGAACCTTCCTAAGCTTAAATGTGAACTTTCCTAAACTCAAGTTGTTGGCTATATTTAGGAGATGATAAGAAATCTGCACAGGAATCTTGCCTTTGATTTGAGGTAAAGACCATAGTACTAGGAATACTTAACCATATCCTATTTACTGAGTGGCCAGATTGTTATGACCACCTCATCAGTACTTTATTGGGCCACCTTTTGCCTTCAATATCATGGTGATTCTTCTTGACATTGACTCCATGAGATTTTGAAAGGTGATGTGAGGTATCTGACACCATGCCTGATGAATAACACTGTCCAGTTCCGTGAGATTTGATGGTTGTGGAACTAGCTGCCTGATGGCTTTTTTAACTTTGTCCAAAAAATGCTCCATTGGATTGAGATCTGGTGATTTTGGGGGCCACATAAGCAAAGTAAAGTCTACCTCATGTTCTTGAAACCATTCCTGCACAATATGAGCACCGTGGCATGGTGCATTGTCTTGTTGGAAGAAGCCATCTCCATTGGGATATGTCAACATGATAGGATGAACTTGATCAGCAATGATACTTAGGTATGTTGTGCTAATCAGATTTTGCTCCACCTGAATTAAAGGGCCTAAATCATGCGAGGAAAACATGCCCCAAACCATAACACTGTCCCCACCAGCTTGAAAGGTTGTACTCATGCATGTGGGTACATGCTTTCACGCTTTCTGCCAAATTCTCCCTCTGCCATCTGCATGATGCAACTGGAAATGTGATTCATAGGACCACATGACTTTTTTCCAATGTTTGACTTTCCAATTCTTGTGTTCCTGGGCAAATTGGTAACTGCAGACAGCAAAAGTGTTTGAAAAGGCCTTCAGCTTCCATATCCCATATGGTGCAGTGTACGGCTAATTTGCCTACAAACATCAGGTGGTCATAATAATCTGGCCACTTAGTATATAATAAAAGCCTAATATGCTAAGTGTCTGGTCATCCATTTGGCTATTCAACCAATCAAAGCATAATATGCTAATGATACGCTAAGGCCACTCAATAACTTGATATGACATGTACCGATCACCAGGGGGAAGACACTCCAACTGGTAGGTTAGCTTGCTGCTGGGGTCCAGCTGATCAAGTCTAAGCGAGATAGACCAAACATGCGCTGGAGCTCTCCTGTGGTCCCTCCCCCACTGGTCAACCTTCTGTGTCCTTCCCTGGACCCATCCTGAACCAGTGGGGCCCCTTGGCCTGGTCTGTGCCCTATTGCAATCTGGGACCCCTCAGGGGATGTCAGAGAATCAGTTTCAGCCTGATCCCACAGGCCAGGTCTAGTGACTCCACTGGTGCACAAATTCGTACATGGGCCTCTAGTTTGATAATAATTATAAAAATGAAAGGTTTTCTAAGATGTGATATGCAATTATATATAGGATGTTTATCAATTCTGTCAAAGTAGACATTACAAGAAGAAGCAGTATTAGTTTGCAGAAATGGAGAACTCAATAGTACAATGTTTTCTTATAAAAGTAGATGTTAAACATAAAAATTAACTGCAAATACAGATAGTTCAGTTGCTTTTAGAAAATGTCATTTGTATTCAACTCATGATCCATCCAAGATTATAGTGGTTAAAACTAAGAATTTTGGAGTTAAGTCAGAATCTTAACATTGCTAGCCATATTATCTGTATAGCCTCTAAACCTTGTTTTTCTTAACTATAAAATGGGGATAAAATTGTCCATCACTCATTGTAAGCACTCCATACATGGTAACTATTATTACAAACTATGTCACTTTTTTTAAAGCAAGAAATAACAATAATTTTTCTTAATCTTAAAAAAAACATACTTTTTAGGAATTTATAAGTTAGAAATTTCTCTCAAAAGAAAGTTTAGTTAAAATTTTCATCTACCCTGGTTTCTTTAAAGTCTTTTACATTGAGTAGTTTATATATTGTACAAATGAGATATTGATATATACAAACCCATCGTAAGTCAAGGTTAGGCCAGCAACTGATTTGCTTTCACATATTAGTGCAAAATTTAATAGGTAAAGTAGGAGGGTCAGTATGTTGATACAAAGTAAATATTTGGCAGTTCCAAGCAATGTAAATTTGAATTTTTTAATGATATATCCTCCTGTAAACATTCCAAAGGCAATAGTTGGTATGGTTATGAATCCTAGAGATAAAAGAAAAAATAGTAATTATATACATACAGTTATTTTGGAATGTCTTTACATATGAAACACTATGTATATCAACCACGTTCATAATAATTTTATTATTTCTTAAGACTGGTAGGCCTGGATGGAGATAGGGTACCAGTATACCATATGGGAGGGATAAAAATGATTTCTTCTTGCCAATGCTAAGGATTTTGTTTCCCCAATAGCAAAAGTCAGTGACTGAGAATATTTGTATGTCTTAACAGATAGTTTCTATGAGATGCTTTCCCCCTGGAAAACAACAAAATATCATCTTCCTGCCTGAGACTTCCATCCTATCATCTAAAATCTTTCATATCTCTTCAAAATGAAGAGTTCCAGGTCTTAAAAATGCATATGAAATTTGCTCAGTACTTTAGAATTGAATACTTGAATTACTATCTCTTTTTTATTCATTCAAACACACATATACCCTGAAATGATAAGAAGGCCTATTATAAGAATTAAATGTGGTTGGTCCCTCTTATAAGTTTTCTCTTTCATTGTCCTGCAAGAGTTATTAAATTTGAAGACCACTTTAACAAAAAATTCAGGCTGGGAACATTACTGGGAACAAAATTAACTCTTATAGTTCAGACTCTTAAGTTCAATATGAGCATCATACATAAATAATATTTTATTGTTCATTTATCACCTGCTCACATGCCACTTGACAAATTCAATTTAATTTATCAAATGTTTATTAAGTTTCTACTGTACCAGGTATAGATGAAGAATGCTGTAAGAAAGCCATTCCTTCATAAGGAAGTTTCATTATGTCATAGGATATAGATATTGTAGCAAAAGATCCATCCCTGCTATATGGTATTTGTTTTGAATTATGTACTCATCAATGGTTTGATTAAATTGTTTTTCTTTGGGAAACATCAATGCTCTATTTTTTGTAAGTAGCTGGATCCTGATTCAAAGTTCATGAATTATGAAAATATAATAATTACATTACAAAAGGATTTGTCTCTGGATTTCAGCACTAAATTTTAAGATCCAATTATGCAGATACCATGTCTAAATGTTCCATTTAGGTGTAATTTTTTTCTTCAGGAATTTATTTATTAAAAAATAATATGAGATGTCACTTTAAATACAGAATTTAGATTACATCACAAAATGGACAAATTTGATATTTGCTAAAGAATACATTGAAATTATATTTACTAAAATATGAAATTGTCATCACAACAAAATGTCACTTAGAACTCAATTACTCTGTAGTATATTGCTTATCAAGCAAACAGAAACAATGTGTCTTACCAAGCACTATGTTGGTTGCAGATGCTGACTGGCCATATTGTTGTTCTATGTATTTGAAAACAAAAGTAATAATACCAATATAGGCACTGAATTGTATTAATGTCAAAAACAAAAATAAAACATATAAGGGATTGGTAAGGATGCTTTTTAAGGACTTGAAAAAACCTATAAAAACAGAAGTATAAAGAAAATACAATAATTAACTTAAATATATATCAATACCTTAATTTTATAAATATTTTATGTAACATTTAATTATCATAATAAAAGGCTAATATGCAAATGGCCGTCATACCATGACGCCATAATGACTGATCAACAGGGACCTGAGGCTGCATTGCACTGGGCTGGGGCAGGGGACCTGAGGTTGCAATCCTGCCTAGCAGGGCTTGATGGGGGTGGGACCAGCTGGGTCTGGGTCTCACTTATTGGGGCTGGGGATGGCATGGTCTTGGTCTGGCATGATTTCGAGGTGTGCATGGGTGGGTGGGGACTTGACTCTAGTCCCATGACAAACTCAAGACTCTGACAGAAGGGAGATTTTCATATACATTTCACTAATTTTCTTTGATCTCTGACACTTCTATTATAGAGAAAGGGCAAATAGCAAAATTAAAATATTTTCTCTAATTAATCCCCTTTTAATGTGTACAAAATTTTTGCACTGGGCCACTAGTAATATATAAATAGATGGCACAGAAAGACAGAATACCTGCTAATCCTATCAACAGTTTATTATATATTCTTTTTATATATGCATTTATATTTATTTAGTTCATTTTACCTAGATGGGATCATATATACATGTTGTTTGCAACTTGCTTTGTTCACTTTGCATTTGGTTAGTTTTTTCACTCGACCATACAATTACATACATGATTAATTAATTTATTCATTCTTTCAACAAATATTTGCTTTTTAACTGGGTCAAGCAATATGCTAGGTGCTCAAGAAACATAGGTGAAGAAGACATGCAATGTTTTTTATTTATTAGCACTTAATAATATAATTACTTTTATTTTAGGAAGCATGAAACTAAGATTATTTTAATAATTATTTTATTATTATAATTTTGGGGTAACTAGGTTAATCACATTATAAAACTTCACTTGTACAACTTTATAGTGCAATAGAGCACACTCAGCTATGTGCTCAGCACCCAATGTCTGTCTTCTCTGCCCCAGGCAGTTGACATCTTTTATTCACCTGGTTCTCCCTCATGTTTTCCTTTTTTTTTATTGTTTAAAGTATTGCAAATAGTAGTACAAATGTCTCATCCCCCCCCCTTAGCCTCCCCCACCCTCCAGTACATGCCCTCATCTACTCCCCCCCAGTGTCTTATATCTATTGGTTATGCTTATATAGATGCATACAAGTCCTTCAGTTGATCTCTTATGACCCCCTCCCCACAACCTCCCCTGTCTTCCTGCTGTAGTTTGACAGTCTGTTCAATACTCTTTGCCTCTGTATCTATCCCCCCCATTCTTTTCTTTAAAACATCTTGCCTCTGCAGACTAGAAATAAACCTATAAGAACAAAAAGTGTTTGAGTCCCCATTTCAATGTCCATCAGTTCTGAGTCTTAGTTTCAATGTCAAAAAGTTTCTTATGTGTACATGTCAGCAATGGTATCTGGATGGTGGACAATTGGTGGAGTATAATTACTTTCTATATAATAAAAGCCTAAGCGACCATTATGGTGGAATGACCAGAACAGCTGGTTGCTATGATGTGCACTGACCACCAGGAGGCAATGCAGGAACTGCCCCCTGGTGCTCAGTGTGCTCTCACAGGGCGAGTGCTATTCAGCCAGAAGATGGGCTCATGGCTGGCAAGCACAGCAGAGGTTGCAGGATTCTCTTTTGCCTCCACAGCAGTACTAAAGAGTAGTGAGCCAAGTGGTAAAGAGCCTACTGCTAAAGAGCAGTGAGCTGAATGGTAAGGAGCAAGAGACCTCAGATTGCAAGAGGGATGCCTGCCTGCTGGGCCTAATCTGTGGAGTACTGGGCCTAAGTTGGCAGGTAGACATACTCTGAGGAGTCCCAGACTGCAAGAGGGCACATGCCAGGCTGAGAATCACACCCCCACCACTGAGAACCACCCCCCCACCAAAATGCACATATTTTGTGCACCAGGACTCTAGTATTAACAATATAATTGTTAAGTAGAAATTTACCTTAAAGATAGTATAATCACAGAAATAAGAAGACTAAGGTTCAAAAATAATAAAGATCAATTTAGTACCAGGACACAGATCTCTTGTTTCCTGGTATAAAGTTTTCCCATGATAAAATATTGCCTTAGTAAAGCTGGCATTATTATAAATATTATATATTACCTTTATGAAGGTGCAAGGAAAGGCAAAGAATAATGATGTGTCTCAGGTGACATTTATGATAATAACAGTACAGCCACCTGTGCCTACAAATAGGTGCATAAAAAATTCATAACTTCTCTCCATGGCAAAAATTATGTGACCTGGAATCTGTGATTAATAGGCCAATCAGCTGTAGTGGAAGCCAAAGTGAAAGGAGCTACTTAGAAAAATAGGAAAAGGTATCAGAGTCTAAAAAGACAGAACCAGATATGGCCATTGAGAGATGGATGACATGGGCTTTGAATGGTCTGTAGATCACTAAAGGTTTTCATTAGATATGGTCTAAAAAAACAGTTTCATCTTCTTATAATAAGAAGAAAGAAGGACAAAGGGTGTAGAAGAGGAAAAAAGAAAAGATAAGAAGATTTATAGCAGGAATAAATTATATTTAAAATTGTTAGGCCAAACTTTTCTTCATGTAACTCCAAAATGATGTGGATGCCTGATCTGTGAGGCATTCTAAATGAGTTGTGACATTTATAGGACTTCCAAAGATGGCAGCCAAAGGGATGGCAGGCTCTAAGATAGTGTATCAGTGAGAGAGCAAAGGAGAATGGGTGGGTGTGCAGGGAGTGTCTGTGTTTGTAAGTGAGGGACAACTACATCCCACAGAACTGTTGGAAACTGGTGGACCAAGCTCCGTTGGCCAGGCAGCCTCTACTATTGCTGCAATCTCTTTTAGAGCAGCCAGCTCTGCCACTGAGACTGTGCCATATTGAAGGGGAGAGCAGCTGTCATCAGAATCCCAGTCTTAACTTCAACCAGGGAGACCTAAGACACCTCCTGGGACACTACAAACACAATGCCCAGAGACTGGCTGCCTCGCCTGTGAACCCACAAGTGTGAGATTCCAGCCTCCTGGGCTGTGGGTGCCTAAGAGGTTTGTCCAGGGGGAGACAAAGCTGCACTGAGTATGCGGATAGACCCTGTGCCTTCTCACAGAGCAATTAGAAGAAACAGTGGAATCAAATAAAACCCAGACAGAATTGGCAAATTAAACACAGCTGGTGAGGCAATCCTTGAACAGAAAGGTCAGAGATCTCCTGGAGAGAACTCTGCCTCCTCAGATTCAGTTGGATGTTTGCTGTTTGGGTGTTTGTTGTTTGCATTTTTTGGATTAGTTGTTGTTTGTTGTTTGCATTCATCTCAGGGTGTCTGTTGTTGCATTTTTTTAGATTAGCTGTGGGTGTTTTGGAGTTTTCTCTCCATATACATATATTTTTCCCCCTTCTTTTTTCTTTTCTTTCTTTTCTCTCTTACATTTTTTTTCTTTTCTCAATACCATTTTGCACTCTTTTCTTTCTCCTAATTCTCTTTTCTCTGGTGGTCTCCTTTGTTTGGGGGTCTTGGTATTGTGAATACATTTGTGTTTGGTTTCCTGTGTGTTGCGTCTTGTTGTGTTGTATTTTGTGCCTTTAAGTTAAGTGGACCTGGGGAGACAAAGAAACAGCCCACATACGAAAGAAAAGGAGGAATCACTGGATAAGGAAGTAAGTGAAATGAAAGTAAGCAATATGTCAGAGAAAGAATTCAGAGCAATGGTCATAAGGACACTGAAAAGGGTGGAAGACAAAGTCAACAAAATGGGCAAGAACAAAAAGGAAATGAAGAAGAACCAAGGAGAAATGAAAAATGATATTGCTGCAATAAAGAACAAAATAGAAAGCATCAACAGTAGACTAGAAGAAGTGGAGGACCACATCAAGGAACTAGAAGACAAGGTAGAAAAAAATACTGAACCAGAGCAGCAACTGGAAAAAAAAATCTTAAAAAATAGGAAGAGAGCCTAAGGGAACTTTGGGACAACATGAAACAAAACAACAGGAGAAGAAACTCAGCGAGGAATAGCAAACCTATTTGAAGAAATAATGACAGAAAACGTCCCTGATATTAGGAAGAAGAAAAAACTCACACAAGACCAAGAAACACACAGAGTCCCAAATAAAATGAACCCAAAAAGATTTACACCAAGACACATTATAATTAAACTGGCGAATACCAATGACAAAGTAAGAACCTTAAAGACTGCCAGAGAGAGACAGAAAGTTACCTACAAGGGATCTCCTATCAGACTATCGACTGATTTCTCAACAGAAACACATCAGGCCAGAAGGGAATGGAATGAAACATATAAAGTCATGCAAAACAAAGATCTGAATCCAAGAATGCTATACCCAGCCAGGCTATCAATCAAAGTTGAGAGTGAAATCAGGAGCTTCACAGACAAAAAATGACTAAGGGAGTTTATTACCACCACACCAGCAATGCAAGAAATGCTAAAGGGAATGCTATAAAAAGAAGAAATAGGAAGCGAAGAACAAGCACAGGCATAAATAATAAAAATGGCAACAAACAACTACCTAACAATAATAACTTTAAATGTAAATAAATTAAATGCCCCAATTAACAGACATAGGGTAGCTGAGTAGATAAGAAAACATGACCCATATATCTGCTGTCTACAGGAGACCCACCTCAGGACAAAGGACTCACACAGATTAATGGTAAAAGGATGGAAAAAGGTTTTTCAAGTGAATGGAAATGAAAAAAGAAAAAGCTGGGGCTGCAATACTTATATATGACAAATTAGACCTCAAAGTGAAGGCCACAACAAGAGATAAAGAAGGCCACTTTATAATACTGAAGGGAGCAATTCTACAAGACATAACTCTGGTAAACATGTACACACCCAATATAGGAACACCCAAATACATAAAAAAAACTTCTGGATGATATCAGGGAGAGATTGACAGCAATACAGTCATAGTAGGGTTTTTAATATTCCACTAACACTACTGGATAAATCATATAAACAAAAAAACAGCAATCCTAAAAGACTCACTAGATGAGTTGAAATTAATTGACATCTTCAGAACGTTTTACCCCAAAGCTGTAGAATATACATTTTTTTTCAAATGCACATGGGTCATTTTCAAAGATAGACCACATATTGGGACACAGGCAAGGTCTCTTCAAATTCAAGAAGATAGAAATCATATCAATTATTTTCTCAGATCACAATGGCATAAAATTAGAAAACAACTACAATAAAAACAATGAAAAAAAAATCAAACACCTGGAGGCTAAATAGCATCCTATTAAGCAATAATTGTGTTACCAAAGAGATCAAAGAAGAAATAAAAAGCATAATGGCAACAAATGACAATGAAAACACAACAATCTAAAATCTATGGGACACAGTGAAAGCAGTTTTGATAGGGAAGTTCCTACTGTACAGACCTACCTCAAAAAACAGGAAAAAATGGTAATAAGTTACCTAACCCTACAACTCAAAGAGTTAGAAAGAGAGCAACGAGAGAAGCCAAGTATAAGCAGAAGCCAAGTATAAGCAAAGCAGAAATAAATGACATAGAGAGAAAACAAAACAAAACAAAACAAAAATACCAATACAAAAGATCAATAAAACGAAGAGCTGATTCTTTAAAGGATAAACAAGATTGATGAGCCTTTAGCCAGGCTCACCAAAAGCAGGGAAAGAGGATCCAAATAAACAAAATCAGAAATGAAAGAGGAGAAGTAACAAAGATCCCACAGAAATACAAAGGATTATGAAAAAATACTATGAACTACTTTATTCCAACAAAATGAACAACCTCAATGAAATGGACATTTTCTTAGAAAAATACAAGCTTCAAAACGCAATCAGGAAGAATCAAAAAACCTGAATAGGCTGATAACTACTGAAGAAATTGAAACAGAGATAAAAAATGTTCCAGCAAACAAAAGTCCTGGTTTGGATGGCTTTATAGGGGGAGTTCTACCAAGCATTTGAAGAAGAACTAAAACCTATCCTCCTTAGACTATTCTAAAAAATTCAAGAGGAAGGCACACTGCTAAGCTCTTTCTATGAAGTCAGAATTACTCTAATGTCAAAATCAGATAAAGATACCACACACACAAAAAAAGAGAGAACTTAAGGCCAATATTCTTGATGAACATAGATGCTAAAATCCTCAACAAAATTCTAGCAAATCAGATTCAGCATTACAGTAGAAAGATCATACATCATGACCAAGTGGGATTTATTCTAGATATGCAAAGATGGTGCAAATCAATAAATGTGATACATCACATAAACAAATTGAGAGACAAAATCACATAATCATATCAATCAATGCAAAAAAACATTTGACAAAATCCAACATCCTTTCTTGATAAAAACTCTCAGCAAAGTGGGAATAGAGGGATCATACCTCAACAAAATAAAAGCCTTATATGACAAACCTACAGCACACATCATACTCAATGGGCAAAAACTAAACTCATTTCCTCTGAGAATGGGAATAAAACAGGGATGCCGACTTTCACCACTCCTATTCTACATATTACTGGAAGGGCTAGCCAGACTGATCAGACAAGAAGAAGAAATAAAAGGCATCCAAATTGAAAAAGAAAAAGTAAAACTGTCCTTATTCATAGATGACATGATACTACACAAAGAAAACCACAAAAACTTCATCAAAAACTACTAGACCTAATAAATGAATTTGGCAATGTAGCAGGATACAAAATTAACACCAAGAAATCTATGGAATTTCCATATACCAACAGTGAGCTTACAGAAAGAGAAACTAAAAAAGCAATCCCATTTACCATCATATCAAAAAAAAATTAAGATATCTAGGAATAAACTTAACTAAGGAGGTAAAAGACCTGTACTTGGAAATCTACAGTACATTGAAAAAAGAGATAGAGGAAGACATAAACAAATGGAAGACCATACTATGTTCATGGATTGGTAGACTCAACATCATTAAAATGTCATAACTACCCAAAGTAATCTACAGATTCAATGCAATCCCCATTAAAATATTAAAGGCATATTTCAAAGATCTAGAACAAACTCTCCAAAAATTCATCTGGAATAAACAAAGACCCAGAATAGCCACAGCTGTCCTGAGAAAGAAGAACAAAGTTGGAGGGATCACAATACCAGATATGAAGCTATAATATCAAGCCACAGTACTCAAAATAGCCTGGTACTGGTACAAGAACATATAGGCCAACGAACTGAATAGAGGACCCAGCCGAAATCGGTTTGGCTCAGTGGATAGAGCGTTGGCCTGCGAACTGAGGAGTCCCAGGTTTGATTCCGGTCAAGGGCATGTACCTTGGTTGTGGGCACATCCCCAGTGGAAGGCTTGCAGGAGGGAGCTGATTGATGTTTCCTAATCATCGATGTTTCTAGCTCTCTATCCCTCTCCCTTCCTCTCTGTGGAAAATCAATAAAATATATTTTAAAAAAGAATAGAGGACCCAGAAATTCACCCAAGCCATTATACTCAATTAATATTTGACAAAGTAGGCAAGAGCATACAATGGAATAAAAACAGCCTCTTTAATAAATGGTGCTGGGAAATTTGGTCAGATACATGCAAAAAAAAAAAAAAAGAAAGAAAGAAAGAAAGAAAAAGAAAAGAAAAAAGAACTAGGTCACCAACTTACACCATACATTAAAGCAAATTCAAAATGGCTAAAGAACTTAAATGTATGACAGAAAACCATAAAAATCCTACAAGACTCCATAGGCAGCAAAATAGCAGACATATGTCATAGCAATATCTTTACAGACACAGCTCCCAGGGCAATGGAAACTAAGGAGAAAATAAACAAATGGGACTACATAAAAATAAAAACCTTCTGTACAGCAAAAGAAACCATCAACAAAACAAGAAAGCCCACTATATGGGAGAACATATTTGCCAACAATATTTCAGATAAGGGTTTAATCTCCAAAATTTACGTAGAACTCATACAATTTATCAAAAAGTAGATAAATGATCCAATCAAAAAATGGGTAGAGGACCTAAATAGACACTTTTAAAAAAATATATTTTATTGGTTTTTTACAGAGAAGAAGGGAAAAGGATAGAGTTAGAAACAACGATGAGAGAGAGACATCGATCAGCCACCTCCTGCACTCCCCACAGTGGAGATGTGGCCGCAAGCAAGGTACATGCCCCCAACCGGAATCGAACCTGGGTCCTTTCAGTCCGCAAGCCGACTCTCTATCCACTGAATCAAACCGGTCTCGGCTAGACACTTTTTGAAAGAGGACTTACTGGTACAGAAGGCTGAGAATCATGAAAACATGCTGAAAGTCACTAGTCATCTGAAAGCTGCAAATCAAAACAATGAGGTACCCTCTCATACCTGTCAGAATGGCTATAATCAACAAATCCACAAACAATAAGTGCTGGTGAAGATGTGAAGAAAAAGGAACCCTCCTGCACTGCTGGTGGGAATGCAGACTGGTGCAACCACTGTAGAAGACAGTATAGAGTTTCCTCAAAAAGTTAAAAATGGAACTCCCATTTAACCCAGTAATTCCATTTCTAGGAATATATCCAAAGAAACCAGAAACACCAATCAGAAAGGATATATGTACCCCTATGTTCATAGCAACACAATTTACAACAGCCATGATTTGGAAACAACCTAAGTGCCCATCAGCAGATGAGTGGATTAAAAAAACCATGCTACATCTACATAATGAAATACTATGTCGCTATAAAAAAAGGAACTTTTACCATTTGTAACAGCATAGATGGAATTGGAGAACATTATGCTAAGTGAAATAAGCCAGTCAGAGAAAGAGAAATATCACATGATCTTATTCATATATATAGGATACAATGATCAATGTAATTTGATGAACAAAAATAGATCCAGAAACAAATGGCAGTGTTGGGGAGGGGTCAGAGATAAACCAAAGGTGTGTATGCATATATATTAGCATAACCAATGGACACAGACACCTGGGTGGTGGGGCTTTCCCAGGGTGGGTATGGCTTGGGGGAAGGGTCAAGCGGGGAAAAAAGAGACATATGTAAAACTTTAGACAATAAATAAATTAAATGAGTGTTACATTGGGTCAAAAGAATTGAAGCAGATGAGTTCACCAAATCATTGAGTTTTTGAGGTAGGTAAGAACATGATTGTGTGGAAGACCAAGTGAGTTTTCCTGGTATTCTATTTTTAGTGTGTATGTTAAATTTCAGAAACTCCTAACTCAGTGATGTGCTGGTAAATGTTTAGCTACTGATACTTGGGAAAACAAGACCTGATTTGTAGTATTTCCAAATTTCCAAAGTAATAAGTGGTAAATTCTCCCACAATATCCAATTTCAAACTTCCAGTGTAGCTGAAAAATGAACAGTCCTCTCTCACAAGTCAATACAAACTGTCTCCATCACACCATTGCTTTTGGATTAGAATGATGGGGAGGATAAAATAACAATCAAGTGAGTGAGTATAAGAACTGGCGAGAGGGAGTGCTTGGGTACACCTGAGAATATTTAATTCACTTCAATTTTAACTTGAAAAGGTTGCCAAAGGTTTAAGCATTGCCCTTGCTTTGGTTTTTATATTCCACCATTTCTGTGCAATGAGAAAACTGCACTAACACCTCCTTGTATCAGTCACCTTGCTCTTGAATGCTATTAGGCATTGTCTAGACTATTACTTCTAACCTGTTTTCCATTAGCCTCCTGTTTGAAAGGACCAGCACTATCACACGGTGGAGGATCATTGTTTACTTGACTGACTTCGATAATCTTAACTATTACTATTGTTTATGCTCCATTTAAAAAAATATATATTTTATTGATTTTTTTTAGAGAGAGGAAGAGGGAGGGACAGAGAGTCAGAAACATTGATGAGAGAGAAACATCGATCAGCTGCTTCCTGCACACTTCCTACTGGGGATGTGCCTGCAACCAAGGTACATGCCCTTGACTGGAATCCAATCTGGGACCTTTCAGTCTACAGGCTGACTCTCTATCCACTGAGCCAAACCAGTTAGGGCTCTGCTCCATTTTTTAAAATATTTATATAAGCAAACTTGTGCTATATGATTACCAAGAAAAAAAAAGTCTTACTCAAATTATCTAGAGCAGCGGTTCTCAACCTGTGGTCGCGACCCCTTTTGGGGGTCGAATGACCCTTTCACAGGGGTCGCCTAAGACCATCAGAAAACACATTTTCCCATGGTCTTAGGAACCAACAGACCGCTCTTCGGTGTAGCAAAGTGTAGCAATGTAGTTTACTGTTGTTATATGAAGACTGTTACCCATACTACACCATGATTCAAGACAAAAATTTCATTTTTTTGTAATTAGAAATAAATATTTCACAATATATAATTACATATTGTTTTTGTGATTAATCACTATGCTTTAATTATGTTCAATTTGTAACAACGAAAATACATTCTGCATATCAGATATTTATATTACACTTCATAACAGTAGCAAAATTACAGTTATGAAGTAGCAATGGAAATAATTTTATGGTTGGGGTCACCACCACATGAGGAGCTGTCTTAAAGGGTCGCGGCATTAGGAAGGTTGAGAACCACTGGTCTAGAGGGAAACCTCTGTCTTCCTTCTCCTTACTCTATCTCTCAATGTAACAAGAGTAAACTTGCCCAATTTTAGGCACTCACAATTTCTTTTTAAATACAGTATATTTTTATTTATTTCAGAGAGGAAAGGAGAGGGAGAGAGATAGAAACATCAATGATGAAAGGAAATCATTGATTGGCCACCTCCTGCACACCCCCTACTGCGGATTGAGCCTGAAACCTGGGCATATGTCCTGACTGAGAATCAAGTCATGACCTCCTGGTTAATAGGCTGATGCTCAACCACTGAGCAACACTGGTTGGGTTCATAATTTCTCACATCGAACTTTACATAGTACTTAAAGATTGTATTGCAAGTGTCTATATGCTTCTTGGTACAATCCACTAGATTGTAAATTCTTGGATATAGAGGCAATATTCAATCTCCAAGACATAGTATGGTGCCTGGTACCAGTTGTGGATAAGTGAATGAATGACATATAACAGTCCTTTTAACCCTCATAGTTTACAGCATATTATTTGGAAATGAATATATATTCTCTGGTTTTAGAAGCAACAGATACTTTTAGTCTTTAGTTGTTTTTTCCCTGCTAACCACCACTAACCTAATCCTTTTCTCTTCATAGAGTAAACTGAGTGGCCAGGTTATTATGATATCTGAACACATAATAATCTGGCCACTCAGTATGAATTCGTGTCTGGGTGGGGTCCGGCTAACCTGGCCAGGGGAAGGGGACATGGATGGTTGGCCGGCCTGCCTGCTCTTTGAACTCCTGGCCGAGGAGATAATTTAAATAATAATCTTTTATTATATAGGATAAACACCAAGTGGCCAGATTATTATGCATTCAGAGATCATAGTAATCTGGCCACTCAGTGTATATCAGTATTCAGAAAACATTTACTAACCTTGGTAGGGATCTTAGAACAATAATTCAGCTCAATTTAGTGCAGAACAAAGCTAACTCTAGTTGATTTGAGTATGACCTACTGTTTTGGAATACTCACTCCTCCCTTTCACTGGGATTAACAACTCCCAATGACAATACATATGAAATACTTACCAGTTATGTTTTCAGTCACCTTGTGCCCAGGGTCTATTGGAATAGTCATTTGACTCCTTTCCTCACTTGTTTTGGACCCATGCAAAGATGTTGAAACTTTCCTTTCTTTCTGTGGTTTATCCAGATTTTTGGGCAGGAAAAAAAATGGTATGGAAGACATAATGGATAACAGTCCAGCAAAAAGGAAACTAAGCCACCAAGCACCAACCCAACGAGAGTCCTTAGGAGTGATTCTGATACTGCCTGTAATAAAAAAATAGGACAATAAAAATTATTTGGAAATACAGTAAATTTTGGGCAATAGTGGTAATGATTGCTCTCCTCCTTTGATAAACAAATAAACTACATTTTATCAGTTCTGAGCCTCTATTTTCTTTTTTCATACTTTGTCATCTCTTAAATTTAGGAGAAGCTCCAAATTTAATGGCATCATATGATTGCTGTTGTCCAGAAATCAGTTATGTCATTGCCTGAGCTGGTGTGACCTTGGTAGCTTTTCTGGTGACATGACTGGACAATTGCCATCATTGAACTTTTAAGCCTGCAAACCATTGAAGTAACAGTTATGAAAGGCATATAAATCCTTGTTATTGTCTGAAAACTATTGGCACCATCTGCTGAAGTTAAGAAAGCACCAGCAATGCTATTTATAGAACTTTGCAAGAAGTTCTCAGAGCCAATCGTGGAGTTTCCCCCCTCCTCCCTCCTCCTCCAGAAACCTACATTTCCAACTCTTTGACAGCATAGCATTCATGAGTAATATGTATCCATTATATCTAAACAAATATAAATGAGCTATTTCAGCAAGCATAAGTAAACATTCTAAGTAGTAAGAAAGCACAACACATACACAGACACATGCACACACTCATCATAGAAGTTTGAAGCACAATAATATTAGCACTACACTTGGATTTATCAGAAAACTTAGTGACATGAGAAAATATTGACTTGATTTAAAACTGTATGGAAATACATTACCCATTCTATTTCATGAAGTACCTTTCAAGTATGTAGAGATCTGGGTTTAGAACAATTTATATGATAATATTGTTTCATAATCAGCAACTCAGATTTTATGAAACAATTGATAAAAGCAGTGACTCCATTTATATAATAATTATTCATCTGTCATAAGTGTCATTCTTAAAATTAAAAATATATATATATTTTATTGATTTTTTTACTAAGAGCAAGGGAGGCAAGGGAGAATTAGAAACATCAATGAGAGAGAAACATTGATCAGCTGCCTCCTGGGGATGTGCCTGCAACCAAGGTACATGACCTTGACCAGAATCGAACCTGGGACCCTCAATCTGCAGGCCAGTGCTCTATTCACTGAGCCAAATGGGTCAGGGCCAGAAATGTCATTTTGATAGCATTTTTCTTATTCTATCACTGGTCTACATACAGGAACTAGAAGTCATAATATAACTAAACATGACCTATTAACGTATTTTTGTTAGTTCATACACTGTCTTAAAAATTAAAAAATTCTACAGAAAAATCTGGATTTTTTGAAAACGAATCAGAATATTTTGTTAAGGTTGGATCCAAATTTCTGCATGGAAAGAAGAGCTTGAGCCTGATATATACTTTATCATATATTTACATCATAGTCATGGCTGAATAAGAGAAGATATAATAAAATCTAAACATTACATGGTAGAAATGTAATCACTAGGAATTCTAAAATATTGTGAGTAGTGATTTCTAATTATAGAAAAGAGGTTATAAAATGATTATCCTGAAGACTTTAACAATTTATTTCTGTAATCCTAGTGATAAAAACAACAATGTACATGGAGGTGTATGAGTAGAAATGTACAGAATGTGAACCTAAACCCCAACTTCATTTCCAAAATAAATGTACATTTACTAGCTTTAGCTTTATATTATAAAACACTTTCAAATTTGTGATTATTGTTGGCCTACTGTTATGTCTACTGCATTATGGAAATAAATCCTTTGGTTTCCTTAGAGATCTGTTTAAGTCCTGGTGAGATAGAAAATAAGATTTGTTTATTCACAAATACTAATTACTTATTATATGTCAAGTCAGAGACCATCCTGATATGTTCTAAAAGAAATGACAGGTAAGTGCACTAATGTTTATGGCTAATTGTATAAAGGCTACAATAAAGGCATGCTCTTGGTGACTAGTTGGGGCATTGAACTTTGGGCCATATGTTTTTTTTTTTGAAGAGAGTGTAGTAAGTTTTATCTAAACAGGAGCCACATTTTGGAAAAGATTTTAAGAACTGTGCAAACAGAAAATGGAGAGAAGGTTTTCCAAGGATAAATGCAGGGAAGTTATATTACAGGGCATATTTGAGAAATCTGCAAATGCAATTATTTTGGATGAACTAATCTTAAGCAAGTTTGTTAAAACAATTTTTATTATATACTGGGTGGTAAAAGCTGGGTGTAGACAGGAGATGAATTTTATTGTTATTCTGGTTATTTATTTTTTTTAAAGGAATGGGTATTTTATTTTTATTTTTGTTCATTCTCACCCAAGGATATTTTTCCATTGATTTTTAGAGAGAATGGAAGAGAAAGGAGAAGACAGAGAGAAATAGGGATGTGAGAGAAACACATTGATTGGTTGCCTTCTGAACAAGCCCTAACCAGGGACTGGGCCAGGAAGGAGCCTAAAACTGAGGTTCGTGCCCTTGACTGGAATTGAACCCGGGACCCTTTGGTCTGCAGGCCAACATTCTATCCACTGAGCCAAACTGGCTAGGGTTATTCTGGTTATTAGTACATTTATTTCCTATCTGTAACTTTTGATTGTCAGCAAAGGACTATTGAAATAATTAATTAAATTATTTGGGAATGATGTCCTGTACTTGGAAAGCATTATCATGTTACCTTATTTTGATTATACTTACTCAGATCTACATATCCAATATCCACATACATTTTAGAAAACAGAGATCCCATTATAAATCCAAGGATTGGACCAATCATTGTTATTGCAAACAAAGTACCTGAAAATATTACAAAACTATTTTATCAGATGCTAGAAATACATGGTTCTTATTCAATATGTTTTTAAAAGCAACATTACACAATACATTTTTCTAAATAAAACTTTTAATAAATAAAAATAATGATTGATGGTGATTGCCAGGGGATGAGGATGAGGGGAGGTGGAGCAGAATTTGGGGGGTTACATGGTGATAGAAGAAGACTTGATGGGGCAATGAGCACACAATACAACATACAGATGATGCATTATATAATTGTGCACCTGAAACTTGTATAATTTTGTTAAGCAGTGTCACCCCAATAAATTTAATAAAAAGTGAAAAAAGAATAAATTAAGAAACCCTATTATTTCAATGGCAGACACAGAGAAAGTAATCATAAAATCTAATATTGTTCTGTACATTACCCATATAAAAAGAAGTCTCTCCTTCTTTAGCAAAATCATCCAGGTAAGAAATCCCCAAGGGTTGTATGGGGCTTTCCCCAATTCCACGAAGCAAATTACCCATTAGGACATATACCCATGTATATGAGTCAGATTCCTTTTCCCAACCTATGTAGGCAAGAGAGTGTTTTATTTTAATCAGATATTCATATTTTTGTTCTTTATCATATTGAAAGTTAACCTCTAATGAGTTATACATTTCCAGTAAAACATAAATGTATTTTTTCCTCTACCTCATTTATTTTTATTTTTAATCTTTTCATACTAGGCAGAAAACCTTTAATGTGTGTTATAATTTGTAATTATATATACTAGAGGCCCAGTGCACGAAATTTGTGCATGGGTAGGGTCCCTAAGGTTGCGGCCACCCTCTGGTGGTCTCCCAGTAGAACTTCTGTGGGGACACTTCGCATATTAGCCTTTTATAAATATAAATGATTTGGTTTTTAATAGGTAAAAAAAATCTTGGTATAACAATTTCTCATTTGTTTTACAAAAATAAAGTTATATCTTTTTTTATATATAAATATATTTTATTGCTTTTTTATAGAGAGGAAGGGAGAGGGATAGAGAGTTAGAAACATCCAGGAGAGAGAGACATAGATCAGTTGCCTGCTGCACATCCCCTACTGGGGATGTGCCCGCAACCAAGGTACATGCCCTTGACTGGAATCAAAACTGGGACCTTTCAGTCCGTAGGCCGACGCTCTATCGACTGAGCCAAACCGGTTTTGGTAAGTTATATCTTTTTTTAAAAATATATTTTTTTATTGATTTTTTACAGAGAGGAAGGGAAAGAGATAGAAAGTCAGAAACATCGATGAGAGAGAGACATCGATCAGCCACCTCCTGCACGCCCCACAGTGGAGATGTGCCCGCAAGCAGGATACATGCCCTTGACCAGAATCAAACCTGGGACCTTTCAGTCCCCAGGCCACTCTATCCACTGAGCCAAACCGGTTTTGGCAAATTATATCTTAATATATGTCTTCATTTCCCTCTTTATTTTAAACTGGAGGCCCAGTGCATGAAATTAATGCACAGGGATCTCCTCAGCCCAGCCTTCACTCTCTCTAATCTTGGACCTCTTGGGGGATGTCCCACTGCCAGTTTAGGTAGTCGGACATCTCTTTCACAATCCTGGACCACTGGCTCCTAATCACTCACCTGCCTACCTGATCACCCTTAACTGTCCCCCCCTGCCAGCCTGATTGCCTCTCTCTGTCGCTGTGTTCCAACCTGATCATTCCCAAGTGCCCCTTCCCTCACTAGCCTAATCACCTTAAATGCCCATGCTGCTGGCCTGTTTGCCTCCATCTGCACCCCACTCCACCATCCCAGTCACCCCTGTCTCTCCCTGCCAACCTGGTTGCCTCTTACTGCCCCCCTGCCAGACTGGTCACTCTGAACTGCTGCCCTATGCTGGCCTGGTTGCCCCTAACTCCTCCCCTACTGGCCTGGTTACCCCATGCAGCCTGCTGTTCAGTCATTAGTTGTCCCACACTAACTGCCCTTCCAGCCTGGTCATAGGCAGTCATCTTGTGAGGGCATGAGGTTCAATTTGTATATTACCTCTTTATTATATAGGATGCACATATTTTTGCCTATTTCCTACGAAAATAATACTCTTTTTTATTTTTCTAAAAGCTCTTTATATATAATATATTAACACTATTTTAAAATGCAAGTGTTTTTTCCTATTTTAAATTAATTTTGCTAATCATTTTTACAGATATAATTAAGTTGATAAATTTTACAATATTTATTAGTGATGCTAATATTCACTAGTGTAATTTCAATTCTTACCTTTCCCTTCTTTCTCGGGTGATGTTTTGAGTAATGCATTTTGATTAATTGAACAGATTGGTAAGTCTGATGTTGAGTTCTCTGCTGGATTAATATAGGCTTCTTTAGAATACCTGTAACTGTAAGAATATCAATAGGTTTAACTTTTTAAAATGTTTATTGATTTAAGAGAGGGAGAGGAAGAGACTGACAGATACACACACACACACACACACACACACACACACACACAGAGAGAGAGAGAGAAAGAGAAAGAGAGAGAGAAAGAGAGAGATAGAGAGAGACAGAGAGAGACAGAGAGAGACATTAATTCACTATTCCACCCACCTATGCATCTATGTATTCATTGATTGATTCTGATATGTTCCCTGACTAGGTGAACCCAAAACATTGGCATATCAGAACAAAGCTCCAATGAATTGAGCTAGTGAGACAGGGCCCATTTAGCTACTGAATAATTTTATTTTCCCAGAAATATTTATTTCAGAGAGGAAGGGAGAGGGAGAGAGAGAGAGAAACATCAATGATGAGAGAGAATCATTGATCAGCTGCTTCTGCATGCCCCCTATTGAGGATTGAGCCCATAACTCAGGCATGTGCCCTGCCTGAGAATTGAACCATGTCCTCCTGGTTCATAGGTTGATGCTCAACCACTGAGCCATGCCAGCCAGGCCTGACTCTAATCTTAATTACACAATCATCTTAGGAAGAACACTCTCAATGGCTATGGTATTGGGGAAACCCAAATGGCAGTAGGTTGAGTGGTGAAGTTTATTGAATATATAAAATCTTGTAGGTGTGAATATACATATATGTTATATAAAAAGTCATAGAGATCTTACTTATTTCTGATAAAATTGAACACTTTATTCAATGCTATTTACATTTCAAATTCAGTGAAAGCCAGGGTATCTAATGCAATGAGTTAACTATTCCATCCAAAATAAATTCCATTTCTCCACATACTTAGTGGGTATTGCTCTCAAAAGGTGACTGCTTATCTAAAGGAAAAAATAATAATTCTACCAATAATTTACAAATAAATGGTAATTAATAGCACAGAGCTGTTTAACACTTACTATCCCATAAAGAAATGTGGTAAAGCTGTCAAAATACTTCCAATGCCCATAATGAAGCAACCAATTCCAATCAGTCTTGGCCTGTGTAGTTTGGATCCAAAGTAACTCACAAATACAATCACAAACAAATTTCCTAAAAAGAGGACAACATTATTTTTATATGTTCACTATAGCAAAAATCGAGTGTAATTTTGTGCTCAGTAGAATGGAAGGCCCTAGAATAAACACAGATAGAGCATAGAACATGGTATCATCCCTCAAAGACCATGTAATTTAATTGAGAAGATGAAATACACTTATAATAAACCACTCACTGTAAAGTTTTATGGGATCAATTATAAGTAAAGTAGGTTTCAGATACAAAAAAAAAAAGGTCTTGACTTACTTGCAATATTAGTGAAGCAATATTTTATTACTGAATTTGGAGTTAACTGGATTGCACTGGAATGGAGAGAAATGGAGAAAAACTTTCTGACCTGAGGGAAAGGTATTCATTCATGCATTAATTTGTTCACTCTAGCATTCTTTAAATTCCAGTTAAATACTTGCCATGGTGTTGGGATCCAGAAATATATAAAAATGAACTATGATATCTATCTGTCCTCAAGATGCTTACATACCAGTGATGAAAACATACAAATAGACAGATGTGCTGTTAGACCACAGAAAGGGAGAGCTTAAATTAATAAGCATTTCAGAAAAGTTTCCTGGAGGAGGGGTCAGGCTATTGAATAATTAGTATAAATTATTTACATGAAAAAGGGGAAAAAGAGCATTCCAAGTGGAGGGAGTCACAACCAATTCTGATCCATCTGAGCCACAAGTATAATAACAAACAGACAACAACCAAGAATTAGTGAAATTTGATGGAAAAAAATAGCAGGAAATAAGAGCCACCAAAATGAACTGGCAGGTAAAGTGACCAGTGAGGAAATAGTTAAAAAAACAAAACAAAAATAAAACTAAAAAGAGGAGAAACTGAAAAAAAAAATCTATTTAGTATTTTAGAGTTACGCGGATATCCATAAAAGAAGAACTGAAAGGCTAAAAATAATAAGAGAATAATAAAGTATCATAAATTTAAAATATCATTAAAATGCATTTGTTGGGGTCTGATAGGCTGAGAGACAACATCAAATAATATTGTTGGAACATAAAGATAAAAAGACAGAATTTTAGAAAGAAAAAATAGCCAGAAAATGTAATATTCATCATATACATGCTTCAGAAGAAAATGGAGGGGAAGAAAGAAATGTATAATTGTAAAACAAATTCAGTGAAATCAACAAAGTCTCAAGCCTTCAGATGAAAATTTCTCCATCATAAATAATGTAAAAGCCATAATCCTGAGTGTATGCTGTTAAAATTTCTGAAATTCAGGACTAAAAAGGAGGTACCTATCGGTGCCTGACAATGATACTGGTAAAGATTTATCATACAATATTAGGCATATAAAACAGTGCATAAATGTTTTAAAATGTTCTGAGGAAAAATAGATTTTGAACTTTTAATTATATACTCAGACAAATTATCGCCTGACTATGATAGTAAAATAAATACATTTCAGAACAAGCAAGGGCTCAGAAAATGTCATGTGTTCAAATATTTCTGGAAAAAGTAACTGCATGAAAATACTCTTCAGGAAAAAAAAAATAAACATGAGATTTGAAGTCATAAGAGTCAAGAAACAGGTTAAGCAAAGAAACCAGTAAAACTTATATCCAAGTCAAAATAAATGCTGTTAAACAGCTACAGGTTTAACAAAAATACTAAGAATCAATTTTGCACAGAAAGAGACATACAGTAAATTAGAATTTAGAGACATATAATAAATTACATTATTTAATTAAATAAATTAACAGACTAATACTAACATTCTAGATGGTATCATTAAACCAGGGAGGTGAAAGAGTGAAGGATATTTAGGGTGTAATATCCTTTGGATCATGAAAAGTCAGAATTCATAACAAAAAAATAGATGTGTCTTCCTTCATACAATTATTTTTTACTTGGCATCTAAATACTAGAGGCCCGATGCATAGCATTTGTTCAAGGGGCTTGGCCCCCTCTGCCTCAGTGGCTGTCTTGACCCCCACCTGCTGCCACGGTAGCTGTTTCTGCCTCAGCCCTTGCCTGCCACAGTGGCCCCGGGCCACCAAGGCCCTCGCAGCTCTGGCTTCATCATGAAGGTCATCCAGAAGGATGTCCAGAAGGACATCTAGTCTAATTAGTATATTATGCTTTTATTATTATAGACATTTTAAAGTTAAAAGATACACAACAAATTGTAAAACATATTTGTAATCTATACAACAGACATAATTTTACATTCCTTTTAAGTTATTAAACCATGAGAAAAAAAGGAAAAATGGGCAGAGGCCATGAGCTCTAATTTATAAAATAAGATAAAGTAATGTTCAATAATTATATAAAACCCTCATTACTATGAGAGAAATCCAAATCAAAATGAAGATAACAAAGCAAGGGACTAAAAAGACTTTTAACTCAAATTTTACATCCAGTTAAACAGTAGAAATTTAACAGACGTCATTCTAAAGCTATTATTCCCCCCTCAAATAATCAAAATGATAATTCTCTCTCCAATTAAAAAAATTTATTTATTTATTTATTTATTTATTTATTTATTTATTGCATTAGGGAATCTTGAGAGAGGGAAGGTGAAGCCCTGAAAAGTATTTGTTTGTAAGTAATGAGATTGTGTAAACCAGGGTTTTTCAACCTCTGTATTATTGACATTCTGGGATGGATGTCACTGTTGGGGCTGCTCTGTGCACTGTAGGATGTTCAGTACATTCCTGACTTTTACTACAAGATGCCATTAGCAACCCCTCCCCCAACAGATATGACAACCCAAAATGTCTTCAAATGTTGCCAAATAGGGACAAATTTATCCCTGATTGAGAACCAGTGGTAAAGTGCATATATGAAAAGTTTTTACCTGTGTGAATCTGGTTACTAACTAATAATCAAAAGAGAAATAAAACTTACCAATTTCAAAGCTTCCATCAATTAAGCCAGCAACAGAAGATGTTAAGTCAAATCTCCTTTCTATTTGGGTGATGGAACTTTTCATAATGGCTCCACCTAGTGCCCTGGAAATAAAGGTGAATGAGAGGGCTGCCAAGAACATCTAAGAAAAAGCAGAAGGGAAAGGAAAAATGCTTACTCACAGAACTACATGTCTATTTGTTAATTAAAATAGCCTTTCCTCTTTACTTAAAAACATTTTTTATCATAAAAAACATAGCTTTCCTCGTACCAAATTGCTACTTCTTAGTCCTTTTTCAGTAGAATGTTAGCATCACTATACTAATAAAGCATCACTTTCTAACATTATTACAACATCAGATTTTTAAATTAATGTCATGAACTGATTGATAAGAAACTAGATAATAGTCTGAGGTGGCTATCAGATAAGCTATTATTTCCAAAATGAATAGTATAGGCTAACTTTGAGGATAAAGGTTACATATTCTCAAACATAACACTACCAGGAAAGCCACGTGAAAACAATAGAAAGTTTTCATTTATTAAACACCACTACTGTTGGAGAAACCCAAATTAAAATGAAAAAAACAAAGCAGTATATTTAATGGTCTAAAAGGGATTTTTAACCTCAGAGGTTGTAGATGTTTTATTTTCAATTTCATGTTACAAAATTTATTGATTCATTCGTCTTATAGTCCATATTCATACTCACAAATTCCTTTTGCTTTTAGTATGAAAATCTAATCTTGTTATAGATTACATGTTTCTATCCCCCACTCAGTTCATATGTTGAAACCATAATCTCTTTATCATGTGGAACCCTCATGATAAGATTATTGTCCTTATTAGCATTTGCTTCTCTCTTTCCTTGCCATGCAAAGACCCCCCCAAAAGATAACCATCTGAAAAACAGAAAGTGAGTTCTCACCAGAACCCAGCCATATTGGGTTCCAATCCCCAGAACTGTGAGAAATCAATTTAAGGTATTTAAACCTCCGAGTCTACAGTATTCTGTTAGAGCAGGTCATGCTGACTTAGACAAGCCTTTCTCATTACCTCTTACACTACCAGTGGTAGCTACCATCCAGTCTAGCATGGATTATTGCATTAGCCTCCTAATAGATCTTTCTACATCTGTTCTCTCTACAGTCTCTTCTCAACACAGTATCTAGAAAAAGTCTTCCTTCCTCCCATCCCAGTCACAGTAATTTCTAGTCTTTCCAATGGCTTTTAGCACCCTAAATAACTTGGCCTCCCTCACTGGACATTCCTTTCCCACCAATACTTCTTTTTACCTTTCTAATTTTATGCTCTGTTTTTCTCTCTCTCTTCCTTCCCCGCTCTCTAAAATTAATAAAAACATATCCTCAGGTGAGAATTAGAGAGAGAGATAGAGAGAGACAGAGAAAGAAAGAGAGAGAAGACTCAGAGAACTTTCATGCCTTTTTTCCAACACATAAAGACACAATGAAAAGATACCTATCTATGAATCAAGAAATTGACCATTGTGTAAATGTACCATCTACACAATGGAATACTATGCTGCTATAAAAAAGAAGGAATTCTTACCATTTGCAACAGCATGGATGGAACTAGAGAGCATTATGCTAAGTGAAATAAGCCAGTCAGAGAAAGATAAATATCACATGATCTCACTCATTTGTGGAATATAATGAACAACATAAACTGATGAACAAAAACAGATCCAAAGACAGAGAAGCATAGATCAGACCGTCAAATCTCAGAGGGAAGGTAGGGATGGGAGTGGGTAAGGGGAAGAGATCAAACAAAAGACTTGTAGGCATGCATATAAGCCTAACCAATGGATGCAGACAACAGGGGGATGAGGGCATGAGTGGGGGTTGGGGGGCAATAAGGGGATTAGGACACATATGTAATACCTTAATCAATAAAGAAAAAAAAAGTGGACCATTGCCATCACATTTATCATATATTTTTCAGTCTCCAGAACTATAAGAAATAAGTGTTTGTTGATTGAGCCATTGTATTTTTGTTATAGCTGCCTGAACAGATGGGAAAAATATATTCCATGTAAATAAGAATCCCAATAGCAGTAGTTATATCAAACAAAATATATTTTAAGACAAAAATCATCCCAAGAGAAAAAGAAGAACATTATATATGATATAACTTCCAATTTATTAAGAAGTTATAACAGTTATAAATATACATGCACCTAACATTAGAACACCCAAATATATGAAGCAAACATTGACAGAGCTAAAGATAGAAATGGAAACACAATAAGAGTAAGATATTCATACATCATTTTCAATATGAACAACCAGACAAAAAATCATAAGGAAACATTGGACTTGACAACACCATAGGCCATTGGATCTAATTGGACTTAGGTATATACAGAACACTCCACCAAGAAGCAGCAGAATAGACATTTTTCTCAAGTACAAATGAAACATTCTCTATGAAAGACCACATATTAGACCACAAAACATCTTAAAAATTTGATAAGATTGAAAAATATTGTATATTATTTCATATTATTTTCTGATCACGGTGGAATAAAACTAGAAATCAATAGCAGGAGGAAGTTGGGAAAATCCACAAATATGTGGAAATTAACAACATACTCTTAAACAACCTGTATATCAAAGAATAAATCACAAGGGAACTTAGGAAATACTTGAAAAAACAAAGGAAAATGAAAATGCAACATTATATTAAACTGTCTGGGATATAGTAAAAGCAGTATTAAGGGGAAAGTTTAAAATACTAAATGCTTGCATTAAAAGTAAAGATCTCAAATCAACAACCTAATGTTACATTTCAAAAAAGAAGAATAAACTAAATCCAAAGTTACCAAAAGGAAGGAAATAATAAAGATTAGAGGTAAATAAAAAAGGCAATATAAAGCAATTAATGAAAGTAAGACTTAGATTTTTTTAAGAGATCAACAACATGAATAAATCCTAAGCAAGATTAAGTAAGAAAAAGAGAGAAGATTCAAATTGCTAACATTACAAATGAAAGAGGAAACATTACAAATGATGTCAGAGAAATAAAATAAATTATGAAACTACAATGAGCAATTACATATTAACAAATTGGCTAATCTTAAGAAATGAATAAGTTACTAGAAATATACAACTTACCAAGACTGAATCATCTATAATAATAAAAGCATAATATGCTAATTAGACCAGACAGCAGAATGACCTGTTAGAAGTCCTTCCAGATGAAGCTGGGCTGCAAGGGCTGAGGCAAGCTGCCATGGTTGTGAGGGTCAAGCCCCTTGCGTGAATTTTGTGCATTGGGCCTCTAGTGAAAAAATAAAAAGCCTAAATATATCTAAATCTAGTGAGGAGATTGAAGCAGTAATAAAAAGGAAACTTCCAACAAAGAAAGCCCATGACTAGATGGCTTTACTAGAGATTCTATCAAACATGTAAAGAAAAATTAATGCTAATCCTTCTCAAACTCTTCCAAAGAATCAAAGAGGAGGGAACACTTCCAAATTCATTCCATCATGTCACATTACCCTCTTATCAACACCAGACAAAGACGTCAACAGGTCAAAAAGAAATCTACAGATCAATATTCCTGATGAATATTGATACAAAAATCTTCAACAAAATACTAGCACACAGAATCCAATAACACATTAAGAAGATCATACACTTTGACCAAGTGGAATTTATACCTGGAATGCACATCTGGTTCAACATAAAAAATCAATCGGTGTATCACATTAACAAAATGAAAGACAAAACCATGTGATTATATTAACAGATGCAGAAAAGCAATGGACAGAATTTGATACCCTTTTGTGATAAAAACTCTCAACAAAGTAGGAATAGAAGAATGTACTTTCACATAATAAAAGCCATATATGAAAAGCACATAGTTAACATCATACTGAATGGTAAAACACTGAAAAGGCAGGTATATCAATTCTGTCCTCTTCTATTCAACAGAGTTAGTGCTGGAAGTTCTAATCAGAGTAACTTTGGCAAGAAAAATAAATAAAATGTAGACAGTTCATAAGTGAAGAAGTAAAATTGCCCCTGGTTTCTATACGTAGAAAACCAAAGACTCCACAAAAAAGAACTAATAAATTAATTCAGTAAAGATGTAGAATACAAGATCAACATTGAAAAAGTTGCATTTCTATACAAATCAGTTGCTTTTCTATGCACTAACAATAAAATTATCTGAAAATAAATTAGGAAAATAATCACTTACATGGCAAAATATCAAGAAGTCTAATGATGCCAAGTGCTGGAGAGAACATGTATCCTTATTTTCTCTTATAAATTCCATATGATCATGTAAATTGGTATGACCACTTAAATAGCAACTTAGCATTATCTTGTAAAATTGAATATTTACATACTCTATATTCTAGCAATTTCAGTCAAAGGTAATGGCAAGAAAAACTATGGGTAAACCAGGAGATATGCATAAGAATATTCATATGTACATTATTTATAATATAAAATACCTGAAAACAATCTAAATGCCCATAGAGAAATAAATTATGTTATGTTCATATAGTAACATTATATATAGCATTACAAAGTACAGATCACTTGTATGTGACTAAACAATTTGATAAGCAAATTGTATGTATATTTCATCTGTAATAGGAAGATAATAGCATCTGGCTGACAGAATTGGGGTAAGAAATTATGGTAGAAATCCATGAAGTAAATAGAAGTAAATAAATTTAAGTAAAATGCAAGAATATGCCTGGCATATAGTAAGTGTTTTATAAATTTTAGCTATTATTGTTACTATTGCTTCTCTGATCTTCATTATTGGCCTGCAATTAACTTTATAGACACTGCTAACTTGTTAACTTAAAAAAAAATCCTCACCTGAGGATACCTTTCTTTTGATTTTTTGAGAAAGTGGAAGGGAGAGGGAGAGACAGAGAGAGAGAAACATTGATGTGAGAGAGACACATGAATTGATTGCCTTCCACATACACCCCGAACAGGGCCAGAAGCCTTCTTTCAAGGCACATGCCCTTGACTGGAATTGAACCCGGGACCCTTCAGTCAGCAGGCCAATGCTCTATCCACTGCTCCGACCAGCTAGAGCTAACTTGCTAACTTTTTTCCAAATACTACAAGGGATCACTCTGTTTATTTGCTTCAGCCAATTTGTTGTTGCCTTGCTATACATGTGCAAATAAAGTCACTGTAATCCTCAATATTTAAAAGCAGAAATAATCTAGCATAGCATATTACCCCCAGACAGAAGAATGTAATACAATTGTATTAACTAATACTTTTTCCTTGTGACTGCCATTCTGCTTAAATATTATTTAAATATTTCGTCAGAACAGACTTTACCAGTAATCTCTAAAAACAAACAAAACTCATGTTCCCTGGACAAAGTTAAAATAGACCTTATGTAACATTACTAAAATTGAGAATGATCTCTGTGGTCTTTTTAAAAAATTGAATTTATTGGGGTGATCTTGGCCTAAAATACTATATAGGTCTCAAAACATCTTCATACTGCATTGTGTGTCCATCACCCCAAACAACATCTTTTTTTCTTCTCCATTTTCCCCAGCCTTCCTTTGCCCACCTTCATCTCAGCTGGATAAGACAATAAATTTGACTGAGGAAAATTAAACTAGGAGTAAGTGATTTCTTATTTCCTCACAACTTCCCTAATGGGATTTAAGGCTTTGATTTGGGTTCAAGAGTTTTCAATTTACTAGTTGGATAACATGAGGCAAATATTCAATATCTCTGAGTCTTGGTACCTTCAAGGAGTACATTTTCATGTCTATGAAAACCCCTAATATGGTTTACATTATTTAGTGTCTCACAGTTTTGTGACAAAAGCAAGATTATTACTTTTACTAACTTGCACATGGAAAAATTCAATGGCTTTCCTAAGTCAGCAAGTAGGCCAGTTCTTTCAATTGTTTTTGCAGATCTCTTTTCCATAAGATAATATGTAAGTTATTAAAATAAAAAATGCTGGCCTCTAAAAGGTCAAGACTACAAAGTAATTTACAAGACTAAGTAATCTTCTCTGGTTATACGTCAGTTGTAAGACTATTTTTACATATCCACTATGCAACAATTTTATTTTAATCACGTTTACAAATATCTTGGCCCATCAAGAACCAAAGAAAACATAATAAATTATCTGTAAATATTTAACATTAATAAACTTCTAGCAATCAGAAATATTACCAAAATATATTTTTCAGATTTAAAACTGATTTAAATCAAGATTTGGATAACTCTTTTAATATTTCAGTGTATGCTTCAGTTGAAAACTAATTTGAAGTATAATGCTTTTTTTTTTAAAGACTGGTAGCCTTTTATTTAAATAAAAAAATTCTCTTTCACTTATTTTAGTTTGAAAACATGAAATTCATTCCACCTTGAATCCATCGCAGCATTTGCTTTTTCCTTTCCTTGATGGTTGTGCCTCTGCTGTCTTATTTAAATCTTGATTTGGGTCCATCGTTGAGCTCCAGGTCTGATGTGACTATTTTCAATTGCCCCCGATGTTTTGTTCAAAGCAATGAGCTATTCAGGAAGAAAGAGTATAACTTATTTCACTTTAACAATATACAATTCAGAAATCAGAAAATCAAGGTCACATCAATCAATCCATAAACCACTGATTCATTCAGGGTCTATTATGTCTGAGCACTGGGCTAGGGGAATGTTGGCACACACATACAAAACAGAGTCCTAGCTATAGGGAGATTATAATTTAGTTAAAAGATAAACTTATGGAAAAAAATTAAAACAATGAACATATAAGATAATATAGAATTACACACTAGATTAGATGGACAAACATTTTAAAACATATGAAGCTTATGTAATATACATACATCAGGCACATCAGAGCTTTCTTGCATTTGGAACATTAAATAGGACTTCAGCATTATGGTTGGGAACTGTTCTAACTGCAGAATCACCAACAAAAAGCAGAAAAATATGGCACTAATAGACTAGGAAAAGGCTACCTGATTACAGTATGAGAACTGAAACAAGAAGGAAGAACAACATGGGTTTTTTTTCCCCTCAACTGGGGACACATGTGTTGGACAACTCAATTTTTTGTTACTCTGTGCAATATTAATTTGGGGGTTACAAATTAATTTTAGTAAGTAGGCCAATTTGCAAGCCCATAACCTATAAATAATGAGAATCACATATATTTTATTAATTTATTCAACAAAGATTTATTTATTCCCTACATTATAAATATATAAACATTATGAATATATAATGTATATTTATTAAATAATGTATATAGAAATGATCACTATGTGAAAATATATATATATTATATAGTGGAAAGGATTTTAGAGAGGAAGGGAGAGGGAGAGATAGAAACATCAATGATGAGAATCATTGATCAATTGCCTTCTGCACGCCCCTTACTGGAGATTGAACCCACAACCCAAGCATGTGCCCTGACTGGGAATTGAATAATAATCTCCTGCTTCATAGGTGGATGCTCACGCACTGAGACACACAAGCAGGGTGAAAATATTATCACATTTGTATATATGAATAACACAGACATGACTGCAGAAACTTACACCTCTGTACATTTATGTTAATCTGTTATTCCATTGTTTCCATGTGCTCCTGTGCAATTAATTACTGAGTGGGGTGGAGTGAGGATAAAATCAATAATTGGGTGGCCCCAAAGTCATAAGCAGCCTTTTGATAAATTTCATGTCATTTTTTTCATCAACACCTCTTCCTTCATCTTCTCTCAGAATATAAATGTTAGAAAATAATGTTTTATTGCTTAATTCTATCATTGCAAATCTCTTAGGAATGATTTGAAAAATGGTTAGTAGTCACTCTTTAGCTTTTGGTTTCTATGTTGATTTTTGGTTACTGAACAAATATTCTTGTAAACTATTATCTCACCACTTTCAGCCTTGCTTTTTGCAATTGATTAAATCATGATTATCCTGTCTCTTGGTCTTTTTAATATCCTATGCATGTCATCAAAATCTTTCAGAGGATCCTTGTGCCATACTATTTGAGATATTTCACAAGTGAAACCTTACTTTTAGTCTTATTTCCCAAATACCCCACCACAAGCATTTTCAGCCACATAAAATCACTGTCCCTAAAACAAAAACTCTCAGCCCTCTATACATTTCCTCTGAACCTATAAGGTTCTTCCTCATCTCTTTGATTGTAATTCTGCCCCAAGTTTCCTCTCTTAGATATGTTCCCAGTTACTCCCCATTGAAATAACTTCTCCCATACTGTTGCTCCCTGGAGCATATACCCTGTAAAGCAGTCGTTACTCTTCCTGCATTTCAGCCCATACTTCTCTCCTAGATATTGGGAAAAATAACCAAGAAAAAAGTTGGAAATGCAGGCAACTTTACCCTCATTTCTTAGACTGATTAAGTTGTAATAAGTAACCACAGAGCAATTAGAAATTTGGCCAATCAATATAAACTTGGCTTAAACCTGAAAACGTGCTTTTCTGTGGACATATATTTTTTTCTCCAGAGAGTTGCAAACAATGATATATAAATAAATTTTATGTTTAAAAGATAAGAGCACAGGCATTCAGATATAGCACTGCAACTTTCTTCCCTGAGTGGAAGTTCTGCTTAATTTGATTGGGGTGGAGCAGAGAGCAGACTCTCACCAGCCTCTGCTTATCTCTCTCTGCAAAGCTTTTACTACCTGAGGGATCATAGAAAATCTGTGCAAGCAAGTGGCCCAACTTCTACATTGTACCTGTGAAACTAAGGAGAAAAAATGGGAAACAGCGTAGACTACTTTCTTAACCCTTTTATGAGGGGACTTCCCCCACCCTCCACCTTATTTTGACAATTACAATCATCTTATTAGGTATCCACCTTCCAGACAGAAGGAACTGACATTTATTGATTCTTTAGTTTGTATCAGGAACTGTGCTGAACATTTTTCCACCATTTAATAAGAGATAAAATTATCTGGAAAACCTTTCTTTTCCCTTCACCTTGAGTTAAACTTGAGTAGAAAAGAGGAAACAAGAGATGGGCATGTGACTTTGAGACACCTTCCATTTCTTGATGTTTGTCAACTCATTCTCCATCCTACATTATGTACAGTTAATACTGAATCAAAGAAATAGGAGTTAAGTCTAATAATTGTATAGAGTTAGTCAGAACAATTAACTTGTAACATATTTTGAGAAGGTAACCTGAGTCCCATTTTCACGCTTGAAATTCCAGTTCTCTAGAAAGTAATGGGAACAGAGTTTCAAACTTTATATTTAAATTATGAATATCTGATTTTCTATATTTTATTTTTAAGAGTACATAAACTAGAGGCTCATCTATTTCCAGAAGGGATACTTAATAGGTTTTAAGGATTTTGAACATAAGTGTGTAGCAGTCACAGGAATAAAGTGTGTAATATTTATCATGTCCATCAAAATACAGATGTCCTCCCCAAAATGTATGCACACTTTAACAGCCGATAGCTCAATTTTGAAAATGAAATGTATTTTAATAAACACTTCCTTTGTAGTTATTCAAAGTGTGTGTATACATTTTTTGGGAAACCCTATAATTTGTTCTTGAAATTTGTGGAATTTTCTCACATAGTAAAAAATTTGAAGTTAGAGAAACTCAAAGCTCTTACCTGAACTCAGAATCCTACAGCAGCAGCAAGAAGTCCATCCCTTTAACTGCCGTTAAAGTCTGTTTTCAAATAGTTAGTTGGCTTTTCTTTTTTATCAGTGCAATGATGACTAACCATCAGGTCATTGTCCTAGGCAGATAGAAGAAAATTAACTAGCTATTGTAAGAATCTCTTTCAGATTTCTGTATTTTAAAGATTATATTTGTCAGACTTTATAAATTCTATAAAAGTTCATTTATTATGCTTTATTTATGAGAATAACTAAACAAAGTTAATCAAACTGGTTTCTTAACATTTTTTATTTAAATATACAAATGGAAGAGATTATAAAATCCTTCCAAATAGAAAACAGTTCAAGGCTTTTAAAAAAAGTCAACAGGTTACTTTAGCATTCAAAAGATAAAATACACTTTTTTTTTTGAAAAGAGAGAAAGAGAGAGAGAAAAACATCAATCTATTGTCTCACACATGTGCCCTGATTGAGGATCAAACCCACAACGTATGCATGTGCCCTGTCTGGGAATTAAACCAACAACCTTTTGGTATATGGAATGATGCTCCAACCAATTCAGCCATTGGCCAGGGTTAGAATAAACCCTTTTTGCTTGATATTTGTAGGGAAGTACTAATATGATGCGGATGGAAACTGGATGTCTCATATGAACTAGTAAATAACCAATTTATTAAAAGACCACTGGCTGGTACATGAAATTCATGCATGAGGTGTGTGAGGGGGTGTCCCTCAGCCTGGCCTGCACCATCTCCAATCTGGGACCCCTTAGGGCCCACAAGTATCGGGCCTAAACCGGCAGTCGGACATCCCTCTTGCAATCTGGGACCTCTAGCTCCTAACCATCACCTGCCTGCCTGTCTGATCACCCCTAACTACTCTGCCTGCCAGCTTGCTCACCCCCAACTGCCTTCCCTGCCAACTTTCTCACCCCAACTGCCCCCCACCCCTGCCAGCCTGATCACCTCAACTGTCCTCCTCTCCTGGTCTGATTGCCCTAACCACCTCTGTCTTGGTCCTGCCACCATAGCCTTGTCCAGAAGGTCTCTTGAATTAATTAGCATATTACCCTTTTACTAGTATAGATAGATAGGTTTCCAAAGTGACAAAATTTTTTAAAAATGATAAAAGTCAAGACTACTTCATGATAGATTACATCAAAGTCTGAAGAAAGAAAGGTTACATAGATTTCTTCTATTGGCTTGACTTTAGAGAAGAGGGGAACTTGAACCAATTGAACATTTTCTTTTGGAGGGGTTAAGTTTCATCCCTCATTCATTTAATCACTAAGTCAGACATTTTTGACTCCCTACAATACGTCAGACATTGGGTTCTGTTCTGGAGGTATACTGATTTAAATCTCACATGAAAAAAATACGTATATTTGTTATATTATATGTGTAACTATTACAGATAGCTATTGTTTAGAGAATCATTAATAGCTATCCTATCTAATAAAAGATTAGTATGCGCCGAGACTGGTTTGGCTCAGTGGATAGAACATTGGCTTGCGGACTGAAAGTTCCCAGGCTCGATACCGGTAGGGGGCATGTACCTTGCTTGTGGGCACAACTCCAGTAGGGGGCGTGCAGGAGGCGGCTGATCGATGTCTCTCTCTCATCAATGTTTCTGACTTTCTATCCCTCTCCCTTCCTCTCTCTAAAAAAAAAAAATCAATAAAATATATTTAAAAAAAAAGATTAGTATGCAAATTGACTGTCACACCAAGACACAAGGCAGCCATGTGGACACAAGATGGCTGCCACAGATGGCCACCACAAGATGGCGTGCAGGGGAGGGTAGTTGTGGGAAGTTAGGGGTGACCAGGCAGTTAGGAGAGACCAGGCCATCAAGAGAGGACAGTTGGGGGGGACCCAGGCCTGCAGGGGAGGGTAGTTGGGGGGACCAGGCCAGCAGGGGAGGAAAGTTGGGAGTTACCAGGCCTGCAGGGGAGGGTAGTTGAGGGGAAAGCCTGCAGGGAAGGGCAGTTGGGAGCCAGCAGTTCAGGACTGTGACAGAGCTGTCCCAGATTGGTGATGGTGCAGGCTGGGCTGAGTGACACTCTCCCCTGCCCTGTGCACGAATTCCATGCACCAGGTCTCTAGTTATATATATGGCTATTATAAAGAACAATACACACACATATATACACAGACATAAATATGTAGCAATGTAAGGATGTATATATGAAAACATTGTTATCCCTTATCACTTCTGAAGAACAATTTTTGAAACAATTTCAGCAATATATGTACAAGTTCTATATATTGGCTATTTGATAGATTAGTGGTATCCTGGTTTATTCTTGAAAGTTTGGAATCATGTGAAGAATCAGAGAGTACAGAGAGGGAGAGGGGTTTGGGAAATTATTATTTTTAATTAATTATATTTTTATTAATTTTAAAGGAATGAAATTAGAGAAACATCAACAATGAGAGAGAATCATTGATCAGCTGCCTCCTGCATGCCCTACCCTGGGGATTGAGCCCACAATCTGGGCATGTGTCCTTGATTTGGAATCGAACTGTGACCTCCTGGTTCATAGGTTGATGCTCAACCACTGAGCAGCACCAGCTAGGCAGTTTGGGAAATTCTTAATTTCTCAATTAAGGGAAACTGGGAGATTATGTCCCAGCTCCCAATAGTCCTCTGCTGAATCATAATCTATATGGCAGTCCAAGCTCACACCCAGGGCATTCTGATTCAGTTGAGCAAAGATTATGCTTTTTATGCATTAAAACAAACAACACCGACTTCAGTTAATTTTTATGTCATGCCAAATTTTGAGAACCACTGTAGCAGAGATAGAGAACATTTTCAGTTCTTTTTGTGGATTTTCCTTTCATTCAGAGTAGGAATACAGTTTAGGTGTTCTCATGCTAATGCTTTTTTCTGCAAATTTTTATTCTTCAAGGTACATCCCATAAGGTAAATAGGACAAATGAACTAAGAACCTTTATGCTGCCTAAACTAAAGCTAACTGGTGAAATTCTGGAGTGTTTCCAGAGGTCAAAGAGCACTTTTCTTGGCCTTTTCTCTGCTGTGACTGTGTAAGTGGTGAGATTGTGCTATGCAACTTGTGAAAGAATATAGTTGGTTGGAGAAAAGGAGTTGCAACAGTTCTTTCAAGGTCAATGTTATGCCAACATTCCTGGGTCAGGAGAACTGCAAAGTTTGCTTTAAAAATCCATTAATATTTACTTCAGAGATAATCATTACAGTTCTGATGACATGTCATGTTCTTTGAAATCTGATAAATTTTGATGCCAATTTGTCTCTGATACTTGCTAACTATATGAACTTACGTAGGTTACTTAAGTTTTCTGCTCATCCATATTCTCATCTATAAAGTAGGAAGGCAGTATTTGGGGGTAGAATTAAATAATATGTACACAGGCATTTATACAGTGCCTAGTACATTATAGATTCAATTCCTAATATCTAATGAGTGTCATTCTATGAAATTTGTGTTGAGCACTATAAATATTTAAAGAGATTAATTTGTATCAAACAAAAGTAAAAATCTAAGACATGTGCCCAGTGTTTTTCAACAGTTTCACTCCGGATTCTCAGGTGGGTGCCCTCAGGTTCAAGCAAAACTATCACTGCCTGCCCACCTTACCTTCCTGGGCAGTCATCAAGAGGAAGCCCTAGGAGACTGTATACTTCTAGAAAGGACCCCACATATCCCTACTAACTGACACCAGGCCCCACCATCATCATGATTAATCTTATTATGACCATCTCTTTATTCTAGTCACCACCAAAGAAGTTAGGGATTCCATGATGTCTCTCATGAGTACCTATCTAATCCCCATATCGCTCCGCACATCAGTGTTTCTGCCTCTCCCCTCCTGTCTCTACCAATCCTAAACAGATCATTCTCTTGATCTTTATGGAACTCATGTTTAATTACAAGTAGAATGACCTTTACTTTCAGCCTTTTCTCTGAATTTATTTTGCTTTACCTGTTGCTCTAACTTAAACCTGGCCCTGCCTCTTCTGCTACCATGATAAATGGGGGCTGCACCACTCTCCATGCTGTGTCATTGCTCCACACCAGATGGATTTGATTTCCAATTTGTATTTCCACTTTCACACCTTCTTCCCTCAGAACCCATCATTCATATCAACAGACTATCATTCTTCTGTTAGAATTATCTACCAATCCTTAAATCACTTATTCCACGACAGTTTCAGTTCCTGGCTAAAATCCAGTCTCTCAAAGTAGTACTGCTATGATAATTGTTGGTGATTTCAACCACCATGAAGAGAATTCTTATAACTCTGGGGCTTCTTTGTTTTTCAATCTTTTCTTCTCCAAAGATATTGTTTCTGCTCACTCTAATGGACATATCCTAGACCTGTCACCCCCCCAAAGTATAAGTTCTCCATAATAGCAGTTTCATGGATTGGATTATCACTGTCTTCCAGCTCATACTCTGTAGTACCACAGATGCCATAATGCTTCCACCAACCAGAATCTATATTCCACTGACCGATTATTCCAGGATTTCACTGTTCTTTATTTTATGTCCTCATTTTCCTCCACACCTGGATTAAATTTAATTGTCATGATAATCACTTTCTTTGCTACATTTTTCCAAAACATTTGTGACCCTTGAATCACTATAGTTGTTAAATAAAGCTACGGCTTTGATTGCATCCAATTCTTAGACATGTCTATCCATGCTGATGAACGTAATTGAAGAAAAACCTTCCACCATCTTGACTTTAAACTTATGATCATGAAGCTGAAATGGGCCCTTTGTTTTGCCAGCTAGAATTCATGTTACATTTTCCTTATCATAGTTATTTTGTTTTCTGAGTCACTATTTTCTTTGCTTCATCTCTTTCCCCAAAACTCTAAGTCATCTTTCCCATCCCCACCTTCAGCTATGACTATTTCACTGATGAAAACAAGGAATAAGACTTTCAAGAGCTCCTTTCACCACATCCATATATTTAGTGAATCAGTATCACACGTGTGCCTTCATGACCTGTCCATGCTCTAGCCAAGGCCAAACTCCACTTGTACACCACATTGCCTCCTCTCCTGTGCTCCCAAAGATATCCATTTTCATTTTCTAAATAAATGTTTTCTTTAGCGCAGAAATATGCAATCATTTTCCTGTTTTCAAAAATCTGTTTTGTTTTTTAAAATTTCATTCCCCTTGTAAGTATTGTGCTATTTCTTATGTTATTTTTACAGAAGAAACAAAATCTTTTCAAAAGGCTTATGTATTGTTATGGTTTCCCATTACTTTCTTTACATTCTTTTCTGAGTTCACTTTTGCCCCCAATCTCCACTCAAACTACTCTTGCCTGCATCATAAATTACCTAATGCTAACATGTAATGGTCATCTGACTTGAACTACTCACAGTATTTTTTGGAGCTGATTATTCCTTCCTTGAGAGGAAATACATTCTAGGAAGCCATCCTTAACTCATTTCATATTTTTATACTATTGTAAATTATATTATTTTAATTTCTGCTTAATGTTAGTATGTAGAAATAAAAGTTTTCTTTATTGAATTTGTATCCTGCAACCTTATTAGGTTCACTTAGTAGTTTTAGTGGGTTTTAAAAAATACATTTCTTAGGATTTTTAGTGTTTTAATATAAGGTAATGTATATAATATCATTTTGTATGCAAATAAAGACAGTTGAACTTCTTCCTTTGCAATTTGAATGTTTTTCCCTTCCCCATGCCTTGTTGCACTAGAACCAATAGTGTCCTTTCTAAATTATCCTATCTCAAAATAGAAGTGGTGAAAGCAGGCATCCATCCCTTCCTTGTTCTCAATTATAGAGGAGAAAGTTTTCAGTCTTTCAGTTATGTATGATGCTAGCTATAGGTTTTTTTTATAGGTGTCAGTTAAAGAAGTTCCCGTCTACTTCTAGTTTTCTGTGAGTATTTCTTATCATTAATGAATGACTTAATGGTAAGTCATTTAAGTAATTCACCTCATAAGTAGCATAAACAAGAAAAAATATCTTAAACTTATATAATCATTTCAAAAGATGCAGACAAGGCACTTGATAGATTTCTTCATTTACTTATCATTAAATCACTTAGCAAACTCTGACTAGAAATTCCTTAAGGTAATAAAGAGTATCTGCCAGAACACCTACATAATCCCTACACTTTATTTTTATTGGAAATCAATATATTAATGAATAAGGAGAAAATAAAAGGGTCAATAAATAAAAAATTCAATGAGTTAGGAGGAAGGGGATACTGGGAATAAGGAGATGAAGAAAAAAAGTATAAAGATAAACTTATGATTATGGAGTTGTTCCAGGTGATGACAAATACAAAAAAGTGACTAAAGAATGGAGTGATTAAAGTGGAATGTAGGTAAACACTTTTCCTGCTGCTCAACAAGACATAGAAATTCTATTCAAGGCTGTCTCTGTTGTGTCTTCAGGTAATGTGTAAATTTTCTATAACTGCATTCTCAAATGTGATAGCAACTAGTTACATGTGCTATGGAATACTTCAAATGTGGCAAGGATTACCACAGAACTAAATTTGTTATTTTTACTTAATTTATTGTTAAGTAGCCACATGTAGCTAGAATCTACCTTATTAGACATCATTACTTCAGGATAGAAGTATGTGACATGGTTAAAATGGAACTAGAAGAAGAATGGAGTTTTTCCAAGAGAGTCACAAAATTTCATTTAAACCATTTATAAGCTTTTACCTTTAATCTCTTTCCAAGGCCTGAAATACCAACTCATTAGGCTGTTAGGAAACAGAGGGGAGGGGATAGGCAATGCTTCATTGCTTCTATTTTCTTATTTTTTTCCCCCCTTTTCTCTCTCCTTCATTTTCTGCTATCTCTCAAGATCAAGAATCAAGTACAATGTCACAAACATTACAATCACTCATGGCATGGTAGATGTTATAATAGACTATTTCTAATTATAAACAATATTGCAATGAACATTTTTTAATACAAATGTTTGAGAACATCTATGATTATTACTGCAGAGCCAAAATTACAGATTCACAGTGTCAACTTTTCAAAACCCACTTTTAATTTGTATTCCAGAAAAATTCTATCAATAACAGTCCCTCAATATATGGATAGCACCTCTCAATTTATATTTATCAGTCACAAATTTTTTTTCTTGGACAATTAGTTGCAAAACAGAAACTCACTGTGGTTCCATTTATTTGATTATAAGCCATATTCATGCTAATTCAATAGGAACTTATGACAGAGTTCTCTAATACCTTCTTATTATATATGTATTATTTTCCTCACTCTCTCTAGTTGATTTTTTTTGGCTTAAACTCAGAATAATATATTTTCATCCATAAAAGGAAAAATGTGTCTCCTCTTGAACAGCACCACATTTGGCTTTCTGTAATATAAATCCTGATTAGCTCTATTTTCTGATACATTCTTAACACTATAGACCACAAAGTAATTTTTTTCTGGAAATTCCAATTTTCCTAGAGAATTTTCAAATTGTTTGTTCCCCTACAACATAGCAAAGATCAGTCACAACCCTGAAAATTGTCTTGGGAGCCACAGAATTCTCCTGTTCTCAACTGCTGCTAATCAAGTGTCTGCTGAAATTGCCCTTACCTCCTTGGGTCATCTACCCATTTTCCTCAGGCCTCTCTAAGTGTATTAAGACTCCTTCATGTATTTAGATATCCTCTTGGATGTCTGTGGCTGCTGAACAATGCTTATAATACCATACACTGGCTAGCTTAATCAATCACTCCCAAAGCTAAGACTAGAGAGATTGGTGGGTTTTGAAGTAGAGAAGGCCTAGGTGAACAGGAGCTGACATTATGATTGTAAATCAGAAATAAATGCAACAATCCATTCAAGTAGGAATTACCTTGTTAGTGGTGATGATTCTGAAGTTCTCCAGCCAGTAGGTGGAAGCAGACCCCTATCTGTGAAGATGAATACTACTAGTATGAACAGTTCACATCTGAGTGGCAACTTAGTACTTTGCAGCAAAAGCAGCTTTCACTCTTCAGGAACCAGTGCTTTCTTGCGCACTATTTATGTGGTTACTAATCCCTAATCAAAGGAGATTAGGGGCCTTCATAAATTTAACCCATGCCTAGGACATTACAATAGTTTTCCATGCAACTTCAGCCTAGGTAAAGTAAACATAATAACTAAAGAATAATATATCCCTTGAGTAGGTTTTCCAATATTAATAATTTAATCATGTTAAATGGTAAAAATGAATTCTGTTCTTGCTCCATTCTCCCAGAAAGACAGTACTACTTGGCTTAGGGCCAGGAGGGCAGAAGTAGGCTTGGAAGGGCAAATCCACAAGGAAAAGAGCAGTGTGTGTGTGTGTGTATGTGTGTGTGTGTGTGTGTGTGTGTGTGTGTGTGTGTGTGTGTGAGAGAGAGAGAGAGAGAGAGAGAGAGAGAGAGAGAGAGAGAGAGATACATTATCTAGTAATGGGATAATGTCCAGAGAATTTTATGAAAACAGAGATATATTTACAATGTATGCTTTAAAGATTAATACAGTTGTGCTGTTATAGTGGGTACCCACTGAATATTTGTTGAATAAAATGGTTAATGATTAAATAGAAGTTGGAATTGTATCTCTTCTCAGGATTTGAGAGCAGTGTCCCTTGTCAAATTTAGGTAATACAGTGGTACCTCGAGATACAAGTGCCCTAACATACGAGATTTTTGAGATATGAGCCGTCGAGCAAGCAATTTTTGCTTTGAAATACGAGCAACATTTGAGATAGGAGTACTCTCACAGATCGGCTGGCTGCACACGACCCACCAGTTTACCACGACTCAAGTGTCTCATAGTTTCCCACGCCTCAAGGTTACGGAACGAATTAAACTTGTATCTTGAGGTACCACTGTATATAAAAGGAAATTGAAGGACAGTGGAGAATGATGATGTGGCAGGGTGAATAATGGTCCCAAAGATATCCATGTTTTTAATTACTGGAACCTGTGAATGTTATATTACTAGTATATGGCAAAAGGGACTTTGCAAATGTGATTAAGAATTTAAAATGGGGAAAGTATTCTGGACAATCTAGATAGGTCTTAAATGTAGTCAGAAGTATCCTTTAAGAAGGAGGTAGAAGCAGTTTCAACTACAGTCTGAAGAGGAGGCGATGTGATGATAGGAACAGAGATTGGAGCTACATATTTTTGAAAAGGAAGAAGTGGCTCCTAGCCAAGGAATATAAGAGGCCACTAGAAGCTGAAAAAGTAAGAAAAGATTCTCCTCTCGGGGCTTCCAGAGAAGGAACCCGCTGACCCCTTGACATTGGCCTAGTGAAACTGATTTCAGACGAGGAGCTCCAGAGCCGTAAGATAATACATTTGTGTTGTGTTGAGCTGCCAAGTTTGTGATGTTGTGTATAACAGCAACTGGAAAATAAGACAAGTGGGAACTGCCTTCCCCATCCCTCATCTCTCTTATTGAGCCTAGAAGTTGGAGGAAGGAAGGTATGGAAATATCAGGTAAAAGGAAGAATGCAAGATTGGGGGGCACAGTAGCAGCAACTGTTAGCCCAGGCTGTCTGGGAAATTTTTAGAGACTGTAGAATGTTGTGATGAAGGCAAAGAATGAAGGAGCCCCTGGCATGAGAGTGACTGGATTCCCTCTGGTAGGGTAAAGTGGGAATGAGTGTGGGTGACATCCCAGCCCAGATGTGGCACTTTGTGAATTCCAAGCACAGTTTGAGAACGGCAAAGACTCCATTTAAAGTGTACAATAACAAGCAGTCATCACAAGAAGAACTGCAGTAAACTACACACTTTCGAAATGGCCAGGGTTCTGGCAAGGTGGTGTGGTTGTTGGTGTTGTTGTTTTTTAATGTGTGTTTCTGAATAAGGCAAAACAGATACACTTGTCAGCCTCTTGAATACTTTTCTGTCTTGGGATTGGAATCTTTCACCACCAAAGTATTTTGTTTATGAAGCATGGAGTCTGTTCCAATCACATTGGCCTTAGGCATGAAATAAATCAATGCCTGGATTTTAAAAATATGGATTTAATCCAAGCCAGCCCTGGCCTAAAGCACTGTAAAACCTAAGATGGAGTTTTACTGATGTTGGAGGATGAATGTTCGAAAACTCAATTTGTTAAAGAGTCTTATGTGTAGATTCACCTGACCTTGGTAGTAAAATCCAATTAATTGTAAATAATACCTTAATAAAGCCTTTCTATGAAGAGTCACTCATGTAAAACTTGGGTAGAAAGTTCATTAGCTTTTAGTCTGTGACATTTATGTACACACATTTTTTTAGGGATGTGCTGATTCTTTTTTAATAGAGACAAAGCCTTCAATATCTCCAGTTACTGTCCTGCCTCTCTCAAATCTGGGATATTTTCTTTTCTTTTCTAAAATATATTTTATTGATTTTTTTTACAGAGAAGAAGGGAGAGGGATAGAGAGTTAGAAGCATCGATGAGAGAGAAACATTGATCAGCTGCCTCCTGCACACTATCTACTGGGGATGAACCCACAACCAAGGTACATGCCCTTGACCAGAATCAAATCTGGGACATTTCAGTCAGCAGGCCGAGGCTCCATCCACTGAGCCAAACCGATTTCGGCTGGGATATTTTCTTCAGTCATTGGGTGTCTACTCTGTTCCAGATTTATTACAGTGGGTAATAACAACTATTTTTTACACTGTCTAGAACTTGCAGACAATGAATAAATCAGTATGAAGATAAATATTAAGGAGACAATAACTACTATCGAGCAAAATAAATAAAGTTAATGGGATAGAAAGAGGGACAGCATATGCTATTTTAGAGAGGGTTATCAGAAAAGGAAGGGTCTTCAAAAGGCTGATGTTTGAACAAAGAGGGAGAAAGGGATGAAGTGCTATGGGGCAAAATATCACAAGCAGAGGACTCAGGAAGTGTCAAGACTTTATGTAGGGGTTGCTCAGTGTGTTGGGGAAACACAAAGTAGACTGGAGTGGAGCAGAGTGAGTACAGGAGGAGTGGAAGGAAATGACATCAGAGAGCTAGCTGTGTTTAGATTAGGCAAGGCCTGGTAAGGTCATGATACCATTTGATATATATAATTCCAAAAATTATGTGCTATATCATGTGAGCATTTGAGTGCTTTATTGGAGTTCTTCAGACCAGTTTTTATTCTGGGTTAGTCTACCTAGAATTTCACAGGCCTTGATTTTCAACCTAGAGTGGTCAATGACAGGTCTCACTGGAGAGATCACAAGATAAGGACTTAGGGCGTCCATCTAGCAATTGTAGCTAACTAGTAAGTAATTTGTTTTTGTGGTCTAGGAATCTTTTCACTTCTGTAGCCCGGATCCTCTAACCTGTTAACTGACAACTTCTGAGATCGCCTATGGGGTGATACTCTGATTACGAGGACAGTAGGGACTGTGTGCCTCAGCACGACTGTCATTATGGAGTTATTTGCAAGGTATGAGCTACCAAACTGTTTTATTCACAAGTCAATCATTTTAGCCAGCTCTGGGGCTTTGATAAAGTTTCGACCAGATCAGGCGAATGAACAATGGACGAAGACTCCTGCTCTGTCAATACCTAATTCTCTGATCTTCGCAAGTCAGGTTAATTCATACAATCCTTTTATGGTCTCAGATTATTCACCCATAATCAGAAAAAAAAATATTGATTTTTTGGGTTAAATAGAGAATTAAGAGGAAAAATGTATATGCTAAAATGCTTTATAGACTCAAAGAAGTATTCAAAAGTAAAGGATTATATAGAAATGGTACAAGATAAAATGCATATCTAAATAGAAATTGAGTTTTTCTGGAAAAAAAAAGGGATTTGTATAGTGCACCAATTATCCTAGAGACTTAGGTAACAGAAAACTGTTCTGCATTATTGGTTGTGTTTTTTAGTATATTCACAATTTCTAATGATTGAGAAAACCTTTAAAGCACTTAACCTATTTGAATTTCTAATTCCATTCCATTCTCTTCTTGCTAAATTCTTTCTGAAGTGAATTTAATAAAAAAATATAGAAATTTCAGGAAGAATTACATTTACTTGTACTTTTAAAAATCCTATTCGCGATGGATCCAAGATGGCGGCATAGGTAACCACCTACACTGCTGCCTCGCACAACAATTTCAAAACTACAACTAAAAGACAGAACGGACATAATCCAGAACCACAGGAAAGCTGGACTAGTGTAAGTTCTACAGCTAGAAGGATAGAAAGGGGCTCATAGAAACCCAGAGGAGCTGTAAAAAGCTGAGGTACGGAGACAAGCGCGCTGAGAGAGCGGGTGCCAGAGTACCTGGCTGGCTTTCTCTGGCAGGAGGGAAACGGAGACTCCCAACGGCATTGAACCCCGTATCTTACGACACTAAACCCCAGATCCAGCTGAAACTCATACGGGGGGAGTTTGGACTGTGAAAAGGGAGAGGTGCACGGAAATTTAAGGGAGTCACAAAAGATCGGAGGCCTGGTCGCACATGCGCACGGCGCTGCAGAGGATAGATTGCTGATTGTGCCGCTGGCTTTCACCAGTGGGCGGGAGACAGACCCTCCCAACTGGGCCACTTCTGAGTCCACTGGGCCCCTGTTTCGAGCGAAAACCTGGAGACCTAGACTCGTGTGCTCCTGGTGCGCAGGGGAGCTGGAAAGGCAGCAGTCTAGAGGCACTGCGGGCGGGCGCTCACAAGGACCGCTCCAGTGATTACCCAGTCACATGAGACTCAGGGGTAGTGGAGGGCAGGGCCGATTGGAAGGCAAGGCAGTCCCTTAAGCCCTGAGACTCCACCAATCCCAAGCTCAACAGAGGCTTCTGTGGCTTTGCATGTCTGGTATCATAAAGCTGAATTCAACACAGAAGTTTCCCCGGCATAGTGAAAATGCCGAGACAAGGGAAGGGATCACAAACAAAAGAAATGGAGGGAAAAAAACGACTGGATATAGAGTTCAAAACCACGCTTATAAGGTTTTTCAAGAATAATCTAGAAAAGTTGGATAAACTTAGCGAGAGCCAAGAGGAGATGAAAAAGGACCAACTAGAGATGCAAAAGAGCCAACAAGAGATGGAAAAGGTCCAACTAAAGATGATAAAGGACCAAATATAAATTAAACATACACTGACTGAAATAAAAAATATTATACAGAGTCCTAACAGCAGACTAGAGAAAGGCCAGAATCAAGTCAAAAATTTGAAATATAAAGAAACAGAAAACACTCAATTGGAAAAGCAAGAAGAGAAAAGAATCCAAGAATGTGAACATAATGTAAGGAGACTCTGGGACAGCTTCAAGAGTACCAACAATCAGAATTGTGGGGGTGCCAGAAGAAGAAAGAGAGCAAGATACTGAAAACCTATTTAAAGAAATAATGACTGAAAACTTCCCACATCTGGTAAAAGAAATAGACTTGCAAGTCCAGGAAGCACACAGAACCCCATATAAAAGGAATCCAAAGAGGACCACACCAAGACACATCATCATTAAAATACCAAGAGCAAAAGACAAAGAGAGAATATTAAAAGCAGCAAGAGAAAAACAGTTTATTACCTACAAGGGAGCACCCATACGACTGTCAGCTGATTTCTCAACAGAAACGATGCAGGCCAGACGGGAGTGGCAAGAAATATTCAACGTGATGAATCACAAGAACCTACAACCAAGAATAATCTATCCAGCAAAGCTATCATTCAGAATTGAAGGGCAGATAAAGAGCTTCACAGAGAAGAAAAAGCTAAAGGAGTTCATCAACTCCAAACCAGTATTATATGAAATGCTGAAAGGTACTCTTTTAGAAGAGGAAAAAGAAAAAGGTAAAAGATAAAAAATTATGAACAACAAATACATGTCTATCAACAAGTGAATCTAAAAAATTAAGTGAATTAAAAATTTGATCAACAGAATAAACTGGTGAATATAATGGAATCAGGGGCATAGAAAGGTAGTGGACTGATAATTCTCAGGGGGAAAGGGGTGAGGGGTATACAGGGAAAGACTGGACAAAAATCATACACCTATGGATGAGATCAATGGGTGAGGGAGGGGTGGGAGCTGGGTGGAGGGGTGCTATGGAGGGGAAAAAAAGGGAAGCAAATGTAATAATCTGAATAATAAAGATTTAATTTAAAAAAAGAGAAAAAAATTCCTATTCGCAATTCCTAAATGAAGTTTATTTTTCCCATATCACTAGATCAGATCATTAATTTATTCAGTACTGAGTTTGTCCTATGTGTGAGGTAATGTATAAGACAGTATAAACTGATAAGAGAGAGTTTCTATCATCAAGGTCTCCACTACAGCACATAGTACTATAGAGGTGCTGTGAGGGTGAGATCGTGGGAGAGTTGGCTAGAGGTGGCTGAACTAGACTGTCAAGAAGAAGTAGTACTATGAAGCTGTACAAAAGAGGGATCTCTTATCCTTTGGGGACAGCATAGATGGACCTGGAAAATATTATAAGTGAAATAAGTCAATATGAGAAAGACAAATATCACAAGATTTCACTTATTTGTAAAATCTAATGAACAGAATGAATTGACCAACAAAATAAGACTTGAATCATGGAGGCATGAAGTAGACTTGACATACCTTGATGTAGGGTTGGGGCAGGGAATGAGAAAGGATAACCCAAAGAACTTATATACTTTCTAGAGGCCTGATGCATGAGTAGGCCTTCCTTCACACAGCTGCCGGCCTTGGCTTCCTTCTGGCACTTGGGCCCACGCTTCCCTCAAAGCCTTGGCTTCGTCCAGAAGGTTGTCTGGAAAAACATCTGGAAGGATGGTTGGTCTAATTAGCATATTTTGCTTTTATTATGTGCATAGCCCATGGACACAGGCAATAGGATAGTGAAGACATAAGTGGAGGGGGGGACTAAGGAGGGAGTAGGAAAAGAGGGGTAGAGGAGTGAATGGGAGATATCTGTAATACTATCAACAATAAAAAGTATGTATAAAAAAAGGAGTAGTAGTCATCCAGGTGCTAGCCAAGGATATGATGCTACAGCTCTGAGGAGCTAATTAGAAATGCAGAATCTCAGGCCTCACCTGGAACTACTGAACCACATCTACATTTTAAACCAGATCCGCACATGATTCATAGACACAATGAAGTTTAAGAAACCCTGATCTGGGTAAAAGATGAAAGGAGGAAACAGGTAAAGTGTTGTCTAGGTAGACAAAGTAGCAGGTATGAACAGCAGCTTTAGGAAATTGCACATATTACAATGTGGCCAGAGGATCCAGGTCAATAATTGGAGTTACAGGTGTTGTGGGAGATAGAGCTGAGGAGACTGTCAGCGACTAGATCCTGAAAGGTCACACTTTACCAAAGAATTTGGAGTTGGAGATTTCCTGAAAATGTTGGTAGTTGCTAGGTGATTTGAATAGCAGAATGTCATTAGCAGATCAAAAACATTTTTATTTATTTATTTCAGAGAGAGGTAGGGAGAGGAAGAGAGGAATAGAAACATCAATGATAAGAGAGTCATTGATTTGCTGCCTCCTGCAGGCCCCCTACTGAAGGATCAAGCCTGCAACCCAGTCATGTGCCCTGACCTGGAACTGAACCTTGACCTTCTGGTTCATGGGTGGACACTCAACCACTGAGCCACACTGACAGGGCCATAAGCAGATTTTAATTATAGACAAATGACATACAAATATCACTGGGTTTTGTAACATACAAGAAAAAATGGCAGAAAACTTATCAACTTTGAAAAATGATCTACAATAATAAAAGCATAATATGCTAAGTAGATTGGATGGTTGAACTACCTTCTAGATGCCCTCTGGACAAAGTTGGACAGCTGCCACGGCTTTGAGGGCCAACCCCCTTGCATGAATTTTGTGCATTGGGCCTCTAGTATTCTTATAATATTAAGTCTTCTCATCAGGAATATAGTATGTGTTCCTCAGTAAAATGTTATCCTTGTTTTTTTTTTTAATATATACCAATCATTTTTTCATTCTAGTCCTCATAGTTGTGTTGTCATTATAATTTGGAATGTTTTATTATATTTTATTTTCTAAAAAGGTTATTTAGGATTTTTCATTCCATTTTATGTATAATAGATTTGGCTAAGTTGTTAGTTGCTTAATGTTTATAACTAGCCTTCTTTACCAAAGTCTGATTCAGTTTGTTCAGCTGGCTCTCTAGATGTTTCTTAAGAGGTGATGGGAGTACTTGTGAATGGTTATCATTTGACCCCTCCTTTTCAAAGTTGACACTTCTTTTTTAAAATTGAATTTATTGGTGTAACATTGGTTCACAAAATAATATAGGTTTCAAAAGTTGATACTTCTTATGTCATTTTTTTTTGTCTGTTACAAAACTCAGTGATATTTATATGTACCATATATTTTATGGTTTCTAGTCTTAAACCCTCAATAAATATCCAAAATGATAAATTGAATAGACTACAGTCACACATTATAAGCGTGATTAATCTAAACATTAAAAGATGAGCTTAAATTGAAATATCCAGGGATATTTTAAATCATTCTTTTAGAGAAATAGGAATTTTGAAGCAAATAGAAAATCAAGGATGCATTTGTAAACAATTAGAAAAACATAATTGGTACTGCAGCATGGCAAACTTTTGGGGTTATAAACAAAGCTGCATTTTAAGGTATATTGTTTTCATTATTAAGTGAGAACATATAGTAATAAGACAACAAATCAACATTTTAGGTAAATATTGTTTTAAGCATGCCTCAAGGAAACAGAATGAAGAAAATAATTAAAGCAAAAAATAATCAGCAAAGCAACAGAATCCAAAAGCCATTTCTTTGAAAATTCCAATGATATAAGTTTCTGATAAACATAATACAAAAGAAAGACAAATCCGAGTATACAATATCCTCTTTCTCTAAGATCAATAAAAACATACTTTAAAAAAAGTGACATAACTAATCAACACTTTTCAAGGTATTTCTTAAAAAGACTAAAAACATTCTTTCAGTTGTTAAAGGAACAGATAATTCCTATGCTATAAAATCTTTTTTCCAAAACATTAAAAAAATAGTTTTCTAGTTAATTTATTTTATTTTATTTATTTTATTGTGTTACATGTATACATATCTCCCCATTGCCCCTCTCCCCCTCCCAGGCATACCCCAATCCCCCAGTGTCTGTGTTCATTGGTTATGCTTATATGCATGGATACAAGTCCTTTGGTTGATCTCTTATCTACCCCACCTCTCCTTAACTTTCCTGCTGTAATTTCACAGTCTGTTTGATGCTTTACTGCTTCTGTGTCTATCCTTTTGTTCATCAGTTTATAATGTTCTTTATTATCCACAAATGAGTGAGATCACGTGGTGTTTCTCCTTCATTGACTGGCTTATTTCACTAAGCATAAGGCTCTCCAGTTCCATCCAGGTTGCTGCAAATGGTAAGAATTCCTTCTTTTTAATGGCAGCATAGAATTCCATTGTGTAGGTGTACCATAGTTTTCTGATCCACTCATCTGCTGACGGGCACCTAGGCTGTTTCCAAATTGTAGCTATTGTAAATTATGCTGCTATGAACATAGGGGTGCATCAATCCTTTCTGATTGGTGTTCATAATTTCTTAGGATAAATTCCTAAGAGTGGGATTGCTGGGTCAAATGGGAGTTCCATTTTTAGTTTTTTGAGGAAATTCCATACTGTTTTCCACAGTGGCTGTACCAGTCTGCATTCCTACCAACAGTGGACAAGGGTTCCTTTTTCTCCGCATCCTGGCCAACACTTGTCCTTTATTGATTTGTTGATGATTGCCATTCTGACAAGTGTAAGATGGTATTGCATTGTTGTTTTGATTTGCATCTCTCGGATAATTAGTGACTTTGAACATGTTTTCATGTGTCTCTTGGCCTTCCTTCTGTCATCTTTAGAAAAGGCTCTATTTAGGACCATTGCTCATTTTTTTTATTGGATCATTTATCTTCCTTTTATTAAGTTGTATAAGTTGGCTGTAGATGTTGGAGATTAAACCTTTATCAGTGATAACATTTGCAAATATGTTCTCCCATACAGTGGTCTTTCTTGTTGTTTTGTTGATGTTTTTTTTGTTTGTTTGTTTGTTTTTGCTGTGCAAAAGCTTTTTATTTTGATGTAGTCCCATTTGTTTATTTTTTCTTTAGCTTCCATTGCCTTTGGAGCAGTATCAGTGAAGTTCTTTCAGCATATGTCTGAGATTGTGCTGCCTGTGGATTCCTCTAGTATTTTTATGGTTTCCCTTCTAATGTCTGGATTCTCTATTCTATTCCATTGGTCTATATGTCTGTTCTTGTGCCAGTACCAGGTTGTTTTGAGAACAGTTGCTTTGTAATATAGCTTGAAGTCTGGTATTGAGATCCCACCTACTTTATTCTGCTTTCTCAGAATTGCCGTGGCTATTCGTGGTCTTTTTTTGTTCCAGATGAATCTTTGAAGAATTCTTTCTAGGTCTGTGAAATATGTCATTGGAATTTAAATGAGTAGTGCATTGAATCTATAGATTGCTTTGGGTAGTATGGACATTTTAATGATGTTGATTCTCCCAATCCATGAGCATGGTATGCTCTTCCATCTGTTAACATCTTCCTCTATCTCTTTTTTCAGTGTCCTGTAGTTTTCTACATACAGTGGTACCTCAAGATATGAGTGCCCTAACATATGAGATTTTGAGATACGAGCCATCGAGTGAGCAATTTTTGCTTTGAAATATGAGCAACATTTGTGATAGGAGTAATCGCGCGGATCGGTCAGCTGCACACGACCCACCAGTTTACCGCGACTTGAGTGTCTCATAGTTTCCCATGCCTCAAGGTTATGGAACAAATTAAACTCGTATCTTGAGGTACCACTGTATAGGTCTTTTACCTCCTTAGTTAGGTTTATTCCTAGGTATCTTAATTTTTTTGATGCGATGATAAATGGGATTGCTTTTTGAGTCTCTCTTTCTGTAATTTCACTATTAGTATACAGAAATGCCACAGATTTCTTGGCATTAATTTTGTACCCTGCTACATTGCCGAATTCATTTATTAAGTCAATTAGTTTTGGGATGGAGTCCTTCGGGTTTTTTATGTACAGTATCATGTCATCTGCAAATAAGGACAGCTTTACTTCTTCTTTTCCAATTTGGATGCCTTTTATTTCTTCTTCTTGTCTAATTGCAATGGCTAATACTTACAGTACTATGTCAAACGGGAGAGGTGAGAGTGGGCATCCCTGTCTTGTTCCTGTTCTTAGGGGAAATGGTTTTAGTTTTTGCCCATTGAGTATGATGTTATCTGTGGGTTTATAATATATGGCTTTTATGATGTTGAGGTATGATCCTTCTATTCCCACTATAAAACTGCATCATCTTGATACCAGAAGCCAATAAAGATTGCAAAATAATTAAAAAAGAGGATAAAATGTTTTTCAAATGCTTTCTTGCATTGAAAATTAATTAGATCCAAGACTTGCTAATAAAAAAAATTGGATTTAATGCCAAATAAATTTGAGGCACACATCCTCTTCAGAAGAATGTCATTGTACATCATCATAGTAAAGAATCTGAGAGATTCTAAAGTCATATGAGAGTATCACTAACTCAATATGTTCCAAAATTGTTTAAACATAAAATACATTTTACATCACATCTATTAACATTTTAAATACATGAATGTACCTCTATTGCCTGATTTAGAGGCGGTCCTCCTTAATAAGTCCCCCCCCCCTTTTTTTCATTCTTTTTTTTGTCTTTTTTATTCATTTTTTCTTTTTAAAAAAATATATTTTATTGATTTTTTTTACAGAGAAGAAAGGAGAAGGATAGAGAGTTAGAAACATTGATGAAAGAGAATCATGGATCAGCTGCTCTTGCATACCCCCGACTGGGGATGTGTCCACAACCAAGATACATGCCCTTGATGTGCCTGCAACCAAGGTACATTCATTCCCTTTCAGTCTGCAGGTCAATGCTCTATCCACTGAGCCAAACCGGTTTCAGCTTATTTATTTTTTCAATTAATATTCATTCTTTTTTCTAATGGTGAAGTTTTATAGCTTCAGCGGTAGATGGAGTCAATCTTAATCATAAGCATTCAGGCCTTTCTGAGATCTAATATTTACAGAGTTGACTAAAGATGTTACTGTTGACAATGTAAAAGTAAAGATACGTCTAACAGAAAGAGGGAGATGAACACAAGTTTGGACACTCGGAGGTAAGAGAGGGAACTCTAAGAAATTTATTTTTCAAAGTGAGAAAACACATGATACTTTTCATGCTTATTAAATTGGAAATGGATGGAGGTATTGATATGATATTTGAAGAACTCATACTAGTGACCTCACTGTGTGCAGATCACAGAAAAAGAACAACAAATGATGAGTGATATTAGTTGTAATCTGTCAGAATCAATAGAGAGTGCCCAAAATTAATAAATCTGAAAATGGTATGTGCATATTATTTAAAGATATGGAAGTAACCATCAGAAAAAGCTAACAAACTGAACTGGTTAGAAGTAATTGCTTTTGAGGAATAGAGTAGTTAGGGTAAAGGACTGTTACTTTTCGTTTTAAATCTTTTTGTACCATTTGATTTCTTTTAAAACATGGCAGGTTTTAGTATGCTAAAATGTTTCTAATGTAGGTATATAAGATTAATACTTAGTAAACTTAGAGGAAGACAGCAAATTTGGATATAGATTAACATAGACATAATGTGGCTGTTTGGATGTGATAAACCTCAGTTTAAATCTTTGCTCTACCAACTACTAGAACGTGTTGACTTAGGACAGTCCCTAAAACTCTCTAAGCCTGTTTCTTCCTCTGAAAACTCAGAAATTACTAGTATATCTAACACATAAGATTCTTTTGATCATTAAAATTGAGATAATGTGTTTAATGCTCTCAGCACATCAGGAAAGTGCTTAATACTGTTTCATTGAATAGTTGCTATAAAAATTATAAAAACAATTATTATTCCCAAGAATATGTTAGCCAATTTATTCTTTCCGTCTCCCTTTATGGATGAGTGTATACATATGTAATATTTAAATGGAGATTTCTTAAATGCTAATAGTCACAAATATTTCTGCAGCTGTTTTTAGAAGTTTCAGATGATTTGTTTTTATTACCTGCTTTAGAGGCATAATGATGTAATGGAAGAACCCAGCATTAGTTTGACTGCCTCCACCCTGGGCAAATCGTTTAACCCAATTTAAGTCACTCCATTTATAAAATGATATTGCTGGAGCGTTATTTGTCTGAAGGTTGTAGTGAATCAGATGTTCATTTGAGGCGCTAGTCAACTCTAGGGCCCATGGCTGTAGAAAAAGGAAATAAAGTGGCCCATTGAACATGGAGCAATTGTGGGATCCCACATGTCAGTCAAGGCCTGACCTCTAATGTCTGGCTCTGGTGCTGAGGGAATATTTTTGACCTCTGAAATGGGGTTTGGTTTGTTAAAAAAAAAATCATGTGCTTTCTGAGGCATAATAAGCCTGCTTGCTTCTGTCAGATGAATTTACTCATCTAAAATATCAAGGTCCCGTTTAATAAATTCAGTTCCCCTCTTATGCCACACGACTGAATTTAGAATATATATAATTCCACTGGTGAATTAATGGTTATCCATAAAATATGCTTTCTTTTCATTGACATTCACTGCTTTTACGAAAAAAAAAATAATTTGATCATCCTTTATGCCAATTTTCACTTTTTTAACTTATTCAGGAGTAAATTGGATAGGATCCTGTTTAGAAATTTACTTGCAAAGTAGTTATTTTTCAGGATATTGCTACAAAAAGCTTTGAAAAATAAAGAGGATGTGGGAGACAGGATGAGGAACCTGAATTTTAATTGCACCTCTACAAAGCAAACTCTTGACAAGTGTACTCACTCACCCATTCAGTAAATATTTGCTATGGGTAAGATTGATATTCAGATGACAAAAAGGATTCCTGCTTGCAAGTTATTAGGGCAGCAGCCGGGCTGAGGTAGGCCTGCTGGAAATAAAACATGTCTATTTTCAACTCAAAAATAGTAAAAATATGAAAAAACACCCTTGCATCACCAATTAAAATAAAATGACAAAATTAATAAATATTTAAAATACATTTTTCTGCTCTTCATTCCCAAACTTTCCATCTCCAGCTTTTTCCATTCATATTCACAGGGCTGGTATATAAAGGAAAAATTAAAAGACCACAAACTGTTTCGTTTGCATTTAATTCTCCCAGTGTGTGAGTAAGGCTACTGTGTTTTTGAGCTGAACCTTTTTGTTGGATTTAGGCTCCATGACACACCTCAAAAAGACTCCTTGTTTATTGTTCTATTTGTTCTAAAGGCTGCTGAGACTTGTACAATTTCAAGACTCCACTGGGGTGGATTCCACATTAAGGTCTGCTTTTCTTGGGAGGTCCAGGCCCTCTTGTGCAGTAGTGATGGAGAAAGGAAAACACAGCTCAGAGTTAAGCTGAGCTCAAGATTAAAGATGGTGGACTGGCGTACCGATTATATCTAGTCAGAGAAGCACCAGGAAGCTGGCAACGAGGAAATGCCTGGCTTGACTTTTTCATTTGCAGAGAAACAGCTCTCTGGCAGGCGGTCCTGGCAGCAGCCCTCTGCCCAGAAGCCCTTAGGCCCTGTGATAGGAGTCAGGGAGAGCACCAAAAAGAACCACACCAATCAACCCATCCCTCTGATTCCTGTTATAACACCTACATTTACTATACACTTTCAGAAATTCAACTTGCAAATATATGTTAGGATGACATCATGTGCATAAGTCTGGAGCTGCTTACATACATTAAGATATGAGCAGGATTATATTTAACTTTTTTTTAAATTAATTGAATTCACAGAAGAACAATCAAGTATATGAATTTTAATTTGATTACTTTACAACCACGGTCACTTGAAATGTTGCACATAAATCACAGGTAATGAATGATAGAAGAGCCAATAATCCAAAATTTAAATCTCCCAAGGTCATTTGCCTCTACATTTTAAAAAATATATTTTTTTTATTAATTTCAGAGAGAGAAAGGGAGAAAAAGAGAGATAGAAACATCAATGATGAAAGAATCATTGATTATCTGCCTTCTGCACGTGCCCTACTGGGGATTGAGCCTGGAATCCAGGCATGTGCCTTTGACCGAAATCGAACCCAGGACCCTTTAGTCCACAGGCCGATGCTCTATCCACAGAGTCAAACCAGCTAGGACAACTCTATACATTTCTATATCAATTATTGCATTTCAAAAAAAAAGGAGAAGCTTAAAATGAAATTTTCTTTTACATGTTTTGACTCTATCCAACATCATCATGATTAGGATGCCAAGATATGGTTCAAATTTTAACAGTATTCTCTTATACTAGACAAGTATTTCAGTTTAAAAATGACTTTGCACATAGCTATTACACTATGGGGACAATTGTTCTACTAGGAATATAGCTAATATGTCAATGGCCATAAGGTAAAATTAAGCAGAATGACTAATGAATTTAAGTGAATTGCATATACATTAAAAGTTTCACTTCATTATCTATATTTCCTATAATATGATTAATTATATTCATTATCAGATGTATTATCTAATACTTAGGATAAAAAACAAAGTAGACATTTTTAGAGAGTTTGTTCACATTGATTAAACTTTGCTTGCAGAATTTTCAGAAAATAGAAAAGGTGGCTCAAGGCATCATTTTTCTAAAGCTGTGTTTCCTTGTCTGGCCAGCAGTTGGGTTGCAGTAAATGATCACTTGTAGTACAATTTTCCTTGCTGATTCTTGTAGACACTATTGTTCTTTCTCTCTTGGTTCTGAAGATTCTGTGTTTTGAAACATAGTTTTTCTTCAAAGTGAACAGTACTGCACTACTGAAGAAAATGGACATTATTCCCAGCAGCATAGTTAGTCCCAGATATATGTGTCTAGAAGAAAAGAGAATCTCAGTTTTAATTATTGTAACTATCCAACTTTAAATAAAGTGTGAAAGAAAGGTCATAACAGCACTTAATAAATATTAATACCAATGAAATCCATCAATATCAACAAAAATACCATGAGAATGGTTTAAGAATGCAGATTCAGTCGCCATAAAAGGCCTTTCTTTGAACATGTGAGACTACTTAAGGCAGTATGCTTGCATCAAGTAATTTTTTAGTAGTATTGTCACTTTCAGTTACTACTAAATTCATAATCATTTACTTCCTCTCTGTAAATTAGTTCCTTAGACCATATCCCTATTTGCCAAAAACAGTGCCAGTTTATTGCAGTTTGTCCCAGGGCAATTTTTAATAGCGCCCCCCTTTCACTCTCAAAAGTGTCTGGGTTGAAATAATACATCACGTGGTTACCCTTGAACCTTGCCCAAAATTCACTTCTACAGAAAAATTGCAAGAAGCAACGTTAAGGGGGAATCAGAGCTCTCAGTAGAAAAATAATGGCGTAAGAATAAATTAGGTTTAAATCGGTTTCTTCTGTCATAAAAGATGAGGGTGTGGAAGGACAGGCTGAATGATCCATTTGATCACCTTGTACAGACACTCACAGTCTCTGATTGAATTACACTGTCTTTACATTGAAATGAATACAGCCTTAGCAAATGTGGGTGAAGCTGAACTCTACTTGCAGATCAGGTCCCTTTCAAAGACCAAGTACATTCTCACATGACATCAAAGCCTATTAAATCAAACAAACTTATTTAAGAGGATTGGCTCACACATCCAACTTCCAACTTCCGTGGCTCAGCACCAGGTTTCTTTCTCTAGAAAATGCTCAGATTTTAAATCTTAAACAAACAAACAAAAATCCCTCTTGCTTCTAAACCATTGAAGCATTGCTTTAAGCAACAAGGGGACTAAATGTTTGATGAATTGGACTGAATGACGCCATAGTGAAAAAGCCATGACCCCCAGCCCCATACATACTCACACTCACAGAGAAAACCTTCTACTTTTATGCATTTCAAGTACTGGAATAATTGAACATCAGCTTGGCAATAAAAGCCGGACAGATTTAGAGCCAAATCCAACTCTGGCCCAGGGGGATGATAGCTGACGTAAATGGGACAGTTTGGCTCAGTGTGAAAAAGAATGGAAATAAACCTCAAATATGACCTAAATTTAAATGCCTCTGAATTTCAGGGAATTACTCATTTGTGTGCATAAACTTTCAGAATTCTACTCTATTCTGGAATCTTATGTCATATTTTTTTAGCAATTACTCATTAAAAATGCAAGTTAAGATTAGGAATGGGGAAAATTAAAAGTATAGCCACGTAATTAAATGGTAATAGAATTATTCTGTAAAACAGGCTCCTTGATTAGACTATCCTTTTTCTTACAAGCAGTGAAATGACATGAGGAAGTTAGTACTGATTGCCTGTGCAGACCTGGGAGGTGATGGCAGTGAGATGTGGGAATGAGTTTGATACAGTACCTAAACTCATGTGAATCATATAATCTGCAGGATCCTCTACTTCCACATTTTTTAAATCCCCATTTGAGGCACGAAGTGTCAATCAAAACTCCAAAATATACAGGAGCTGGGATGCCTGCTGTGAGAAAAACAAAAAATTGCTGCTAAAAATATATGAACATGTTTTTGATTACCCAAAAAATGAATGACTATTTGGAACTGCTTCCTTTCAGTCCAAAAATTACTGCTTTGGAGATAACAGGGTATCTGTAGGCGACCAGAACATGCCACCCCCAACATGCCTCTGGTATAAAGATTATTTTGAGCTGGTTATTTTGAGACACAGAAACATAGGAGAAGCTCTGAAGACAGAGCCCAAGCTTCTTTTTTCATTTTTAAAGGAAATCTCCATTTGTAAGGGTGTCTCCCTTCCTAGGAAAGATAAGGAAAGACTCTAGAATCTAGAAAGAATCTAGTGATTCTATTAGGCATAAAATACCATAACATGAAGAATAATTCGTTAAATATAGCAAACAGCCAATTTGGATTATTTGGTGTCTTAAATAAAATTTCACTTTTTATATGTATTGTCCAATTTAATAGGTTATTTACTACTTAAAAATACTTAGGTGATACCTAACTTAATAATAATGCTCTTAATAATGTGAAGAAAGGCAAAAAAAATTAATCCAAATGCTGGCAAACTTCTCTATATGTTTTAAAATTTTCATAATATCAAATTTTCAAACATTCACAAAATTAGAGAGGATGATATAATAAACCCTCATGTGATATCAATAACTTCAACAAAGTTTAATATTTTATCATTATTATGTAGTCTACCTCCAGACCCCCACCTCCCCTAATCCCCAAAAACTTTTTTTGTAAATATTTTAAGAGAAATCTCAGACATCTTGGCAGTTCCCTTCTTTCAGTATGTATCTTTAACTGATGACATTTTAAATCATACCTTTGTGCAATAACCAAATCTTATCAGAGATTTATATTCATGTTGAGAGATATTAAGTTAGATCAGCCAGAGAAAGACAAATATTGTATGACCTCACATGTGGAATCTAAAGACAACAAAAAACAAACAAACAAAAAATCCCCAAAACTCAGAAAAAAGAGATCAGATTTGTTATCAGAGGCAAAGATGGGGGAGGGGGTTGTTTCCCCAATTTTATCAGGGTTATATTGTATCTTCATATATTATACCCACTATGTCAATATTTATATAAACCAAAAAACAGACTTTTTTTTAAAGTTCTGAGTTTGTTTTTCTCCCTGGTAATTCTTTTCTGTTAAATTACAGAGAAACATTTAGGATTGTTTCACTTTCTTCTTACTAAGAACAGAAAAAACTTATCTGACTCATTCACATTATTATCCTATGGGTTTTAATTAATATATATTGAAAAATCTAGTAGTCAGAAAAAAATTCCAATTACATTTAAATAACTGCTTTGACTGAATGATCTGATCTTTCTACCAAAATGATATATCCTAGCATTGAGAGTAGACAAAAATAATTCCTTCCATTTTAATAACTGATAAAATTACATTTAGACTTTAGCTTTTCTTATTAATTCACATTCCGGCTCTTCTCTGAGAGGGATCTTCCTATAACAGCAGTGTTTTTTGTTTGTTTGTTTTGTTTTGTTTACAATAGATCATTGCTGGAAGAGACAAGATCACTACACAAAAAAATGGCATTATTCTCACAGATTCATTTTATTGTAACATGGGCCCAAGCTCTGGCTCTCCATAGATACTTCTGAAACAAAGGAAGAGGGAAAGAAAGAGGGGAAAGGAGGAAAAAAGGAAGGAAGGAAGGAAGAAAAATAGGGACCTAACCACCTATATCATTCAGTTATGTATGATAATTCTGTAAAAATATTTAGAAAAATATTCTAAATAGACTTGTGATGGCCACCATACTTAAAACATAGATTTTACTTACCAAGAACTCTTACTGCTAAGGTATAGATACCCAAGGCAAAAGATTTAAGTTGTGGCTTAATGCACCTAAAAGCAAGAAAAGCACTATTACAAATATATATGTGTATTCCATTAAAGCAAATAATAATATTAGTGACAATCTACGTAGCACATGTAAAGTGACACTAGAGATCCCACTAGTGTCCTAGCATAGGGAAGGCAAATTAGGCAAAATTAAAGGCAATGCATCAAAGAGTTTATAGTTAACATTCCTAGAAAGTAAATTAGCCTACATGACATATTCAAATGGTATTGGGTAAAGTAAAATCATGTTTAATCAGAAAAATAATAAAGATACAAGACACCCCCACAAACTTCTAAGATAGTGCAAGAATTTTAGGCAAAAATAAGGAATTAATAACTTATAATTAGTTTTTGTGTTCTTTTGATCTAAAAGCAAAGGATCATATTGATCAGGGTTTATACAATCACAATCACTATGGCATGTATTTGTGCTAAATAGTGGATAACTGAAATTTTCAGCCAATGTCAAGAAAATCTAAAGTAACAAGAGCATTCTAATATGACTGAATAGCTTTAACTAATTGGCCTGTGGCTTTTAATAGTAATAAAAATTATATAATAACTGTTGAGTGTTAACCATGGTACTAGGTTTTTTATATGTATAATTTCATTTAGACTCTTCTTTAAAAGAGGCAAAACCCACAACTTTTCCCCTTTCAATCGAAGGACATCCATCTCCTTCTTACGTCAAAATACTGAGTGGTTCATTTGAGGATCTGGCAGTAAGGAAAATTCTTCCTCTAGTAGCCTGATTATTCATTTAGCCCATTAACTACTTGGCACAGTGTAAGAAGATGTTGAAGAAATAGCCACCCATGAAGAAAAAAAATCCTGGCTTGAGAACTCTGGCTCAATGATTTCCCATCTTTTCGAATCCATGTTCCCATTTGAAAATGCAAATATCTCACGTTGTCTTTAAACTATTTTCCAAAAAAACATTTGTAGATGTTAGATTCTATTTTCTATTTATCTTTTAAAATCAATGTCTGTAATATAAACTGCAGGAAATTAAAGCTGTATACAATCTTTCTGATTAGTTTAATTTTATAAAAACTAAATATTCATTTTCCTATATATTAGTCAATGTAAAATTTAAAATAATCTATCTCATTAAAAAATTGTTTCCAATAAAATTTGATTTTTGTTTAATAGTTGTATAAAATTTGTGATATTTTTAGATTAGTTTGATTGTGTATTAATAATATTTGCGAGGCTAAATAAATTAGGAAGAAAATTTTCTCACAGAATACTGGTTATAAAGCGTTTTAAAATTTGAATTTATGTACATTATAATGGAGATCTATGACAGGAGGGTAATTAACAAGTGTTCAAGTCTCTCTCTCTCTATATATATATATATATATATATATATATATATATATATATATATATACACACACACACACACACACATATAAAAGGCTGATATCCAAAGTGTCCCCTTGGGAGTTTGACCAGGAGACCAGAAGTTTTAATTGCTCACTATGATGTGCACTGACCACCAGGGGGCACCCTTGAGAATTTTGTGCACCAGGCCTCTAGTAAATGATATTACAACAGAAAGAGAGTCTATAGGGAAGTTGAATGATGATATAAATTCAAAAGAAAGAAATATGCAACATTTTGACTATTAAAGATTTTCATATGATTTTAAATTAGGTGATATTGGTTATCTAATCCATGTTCTTTTTTTTTTAAATAAAATCTTTATTAATCAGATTATTACATTTGTTTCTCTTTTTTCCCTTCCTTAGCACCCCTCTACCCAGCTCCCACCCTTCTCTCCCTCCCATTGATCTCATCCATAGGTATATGATTTTTGTCCAGTCTCTCCCTGTACACCCCTCACCCCTTTCCCCCTGAGAATTATCAGTCCACTCCCTTTCTGTGCTCCTGATTCTATTATATTCACCAGTTTACTGTTGATCAAATTTTTAATTCACTTAATTTTTAGATTCACTTGTTATAGATATGTATTTGTTGTTCATAATTTTTTGTCTTTTACCTTTTTCTTCTTCCTCTTCTAAAAGAGTACCTTTCAGCATTTCATATAATACTGGTTTGGAGTTGATGAACTCTTTTAGCTTTTTCTTCTCTGTGAAGCTCTTTATCTGCCCTTCAATTCTGAATAATAGCTTTGCTGGATAGATTATTCTTAGTTGTAGGTTCTTGCTATTCATCACTTTGAATATTTCTTGCCACTCCCGTCTGGCCTGCATCGTTTCTGTTGAGAAATCAGCTGACAGTCATATGGGTGCTCCCTTGTAGGTAATAAACTGTTTTTCTCTTGCTGCTTTTAATATTCTCTCTTTGTCTTTTGCTCTTGGTATTTTAATGATGATGTGTCTTGGTGTGGTCCTCTTTGGATTCCTTTTATACGGGGTTCTGTGTCCTTCCTGGACTTGCAAGTCTATTTCTTTTACCAGATGTGGGAAGTTTTCAGTTATTATTTCTTTAAATAGGCTTTCAGTATCTTGCTCTCTCTCTTCTTCTGGCACCCCCACAATTCTGATATTGGTATGCTTGAAGCTGTCCCAGAGTCTCCTTACATTATGTTCACATTTTTGGATTCTTTTCTCTTCTTGCTTTTCCAGTTGAATATTGTCTGCTTCTTTATATCTCACATTTTTGGCTTGATTCTTGCCTTTCTCTAATCTGCTGTTAGGACTCTATATAATATTTTTTATTTCAGTCAGTGTATGTTTAATTTCTATTTGGTCCTTTATCATCTCTAGTTGGACCTTTTTCATCTCCTCTTGGCTCTCGCTAACTTTATCAAATTTTTCTAGCATATTCTTGAAAAACCTTACAAGTGTGGTTTTGAACTCTATATCCAGTCGTTTTTTCCCCTCCATTTCTTTTGTTTGTGATTCCTTCCCTTGTCTCAGAATTTTCACTATGCTGGGGAAACTTCTGTGTTGAATTCAGCTTTATGATACTAGACTTGCAAAACCAAAGAAGCCTCTGTTGAGCTTGGGATGGGTGGAGTCTCAGGGCTTAAGGGACCGCCTTGCCTTCCAGTCGGCCCCGCCCTCCACGGCCCCTGAGTCTCATGTGACTGGGTAATCGCTGGAGCGGTCCTTGTGCACACGCACCCGCAGTGCCTTTAGACTGCTGCCTTTCCAGCTCCCCTGCGCACCAGGACCACATGAGTCTAGGTCTCCAGGGTTTCGCCCGAAACAGGGGCTTAGTGGAGTCAGAAGTGGCACAGTTGGGAGGGTCTGTCTTCCGCCCACTCGCGAAAGCCAGTGGCATAATCAGCAATCTGTCCTCCGCGCAGTGCCGTGCGCGACCAGCCCTCTGATCTTTTGCGACTCCCCTAAATTTCCGTGCACCTCTCCCTTTTCACAGTCCAAACTCCCCCTGTATGAGTTTCGGCTGGATCTGGGGTTTAGTGTTGTAAGATACGGGGTTCAATGCCGTTGGGAGTCTCTGTTTCCCTCCCGCCAGAGAAAGCCAGCCAGGTACTCTGGCACCAGCTCTCTTGGCGCGCACGTCTCCATACCTCAGCTTTTTGCAGCTCCTCTGGGTTTCTGTGAGCCCCTCTCTTTCCTTCTAGCTGTAGAACTTCCACTCAGCCAGCCTTCCTGTGGTTCTGGATGATGTCCGTTCTGTCTTTTAGTTGTAGTTTTGAAATTGTTGTGCGAGGCAGCAGTGTAGGTGTTTACCTATTCCGCCATCTTGGATTCTCTCTAATCCATGTTCTTTAGATCCCATTGATTACATTTAACAGAGTGACCTACATTTAAAATTATTATATTTTTAAATGCAAATATTTACAATATACTGGAAATCAATGCTTAGTTACTATTTGAACTTATGATAACAAGCTAGAGGCCTGGTATATGAAATTCGTGTACCCAAGAGGGTCCCTTAGTCTGGCCTGCACCCTCTTGCAGTCTGGGAGCCCATGGAGGATGTCTGATGGCCACAGAGTTGGGAGAGGCTCCTGCCACTGCTTCTGTGCTTGCCAGCCATGAGCTTGGCTTTTGGCTGAGCGTTACTCCCCCTGTGGGAGCACATTGACCACCAGGGAGAGCGCCTGCATTGAGTGGGATCGACCTGAAACTGGCTCTCCAAGATCCCACAAGGGGTCATGAATTGCGAGAGGGTGCAGGCCACGCTGAGGGATCCCACTGGTGCATGATTGGGGCTACGGAGGGATGTGGAAGGTTGGCCAGCCAAAGAGGGACCGTGAAAGGGGTCCAGGGTGTTTCTGGCCCATCCCCCCCAGTCCCAATTGGCAGCAAGTTAACCCACCAGTTAGAGTGTCTGCCCCCTGGTGGTCAGTGCACGTCATCGTGAGTGGTTGAGTGACTTTAGCATATCATTAACATATTATGCTTTTTTTGGTTGAAGGGATGACCAGATGACTGGATATTTAGCATATTAGGCTTTTATTATATAGGATTTTTTATATACCCACTTGAAATGTGCAAAGGGATGCACAGTATTAAAAATTATTTCAGGGTTTTAAAAGCAAAAATGTTTGGAGTCATTAGTACTGTATTTGTGGATTAGAATCCACATACAAACACACACAGATATGCCAGTTAAAATAATAATATATAGAAAAATAACCTACATATCAAAGTCATAAATATAAAACATTGTGGTATTAGATGATCCTTTAAAGAGTAATATAAACACTACCATTCATAATTCAGTGAAACCACATTTAACCTAAAACACATTTAGTCTATGCTGATTAATATCAACAGCATTAGAAATAGCAGACTGGATTGATTTAGTGGCTACAGTGATGCAGGCACCAACATTTCTTTCTAGACCAATGGTTTGCAAACATTTCTCACTCAGGAAACTTGTATTCAACCACATTTTTTTATAAGAACCTAATGTGGGAAAAGTATGAAAGTGAAAAGAGGATGTAGGATGTTTCCTGAGAGAACTATAAGAAATCATGATGATTCCACTGTTCTAGATCACTATAGCATATCTTATATTAAAATTGAGGAAGGAGAGTCAATGTTCACCTCAGAAGCAATATATATCCAGGTATGCCACCTAGAGATAAAGTATAGGATGTGATGACTGATATTACAAGGAAATACAGAAACATTTTGGGACATTCATTATCTTTTTGGCATCTGCCCAACATGCCTGAGGAATTTCCTGATAGAGAAGCTTCCATTCCCACACAGGTGCAGTTATGAAATATCTGTAACAAGACAGGGAAAAGACCAATTACTGAAGTTAAACTTAAATAAAGTTAAATATAAATCTTTATTTAAAAAGTCTTTTCAGTATAGTATGCAGATATTATGTAAACAATAGGAAAATATTCTTCTATCTTTTTGTGTTAGAATATATCAAACAAAGCAAAATTTATAGAGATAACATTTCATTATCTAGATAGCTGATGGTTGGTCTACAAACTACTGATCCTACAGAATTATCTCCCAGCAAATCCTACTAAATTCAATTGTACCTTATCTCCTTCTCTGCCACTTCCAAGTGTAAACCATCACTATTTCTTGCCTTGATTATCTCAATGGTTTCTTTATCATCAACTTATGTCCATTCTTATCCAACTATTGTGTTTCCCACACAGTAACCAAAACGAGCCTTTAAAAAAAGGCAGTCAGATTGCATCATTGTTCTTAGCCTTCCAATGGTTTCTTATTATCCTACTAGAGGCCTGGTGCATAAAAATTCATGTACTTGGGGGGATCCCTCAGCCTGGCCTGCACCCTCTCACAATCTGGCATCCCTCAGGTAGGGTCCCTAGGCCTGGCCTGAGATCAGGGCCTATCAGGGCTTTCCTTCTTCCAGATGCAGGCTGTGGGTCCACCCCACCATTGCTACTGCTTGCCATCTGTGCAGTGCTGCAACTCACTACTCTGCCACTGGTGGCCTCCCTCTGCAGGTGACAGATGTGTGGTGGGATGGCTTGGCTGGCCTGGGCCTCCCTCTGTGGGGCAATTGTTGGACAGCCACACACCTGCCACAGAGTCACCGTCAGTGCCCTAGGCCTCCCCCTTTCTTTGCTGGGGGGTGGGACCAGCCCTACAAGGGGCTATCTGTCTACCTGATCACCCCTAACCACTTGCCTGCCTACCCAATCACCCCTAATTGCTGGTCTGCCTGCCTGCCTGATTATTGCTAACCATTTGCTTGGGGGTAAGGCTAGCCCGACAAGGGGCCATCTGCCTACCTGATCGTCCTTAACTGCTGGCCTGCCTACCTGATCACCCCTAATCACTCAGCCTGCCTGCCTGATCATCCCTAGCTGCTTGTTTGGGCATGGGGCCAGGCTGCTGAAGGGCTGTGGTGGTTCTGGTGATTGTTCCAGTCATTACGCTTATGGTGGCTGGCCTTTTATTATATAATATATAATAAAGGGGTAATATACAAATCGACCAAACTGCAGAATGACTGGTTGCTATGACATGCACTGACCACCAGGGGGCAGAGGCTTAATACAGGAGTTGCCCCCTGGTAGTCAGTGCACTCCCACAGAAGCCAGAAGCCAGCCCGCTGCTGGTGAGCACAGTGGCAGTGATGGGAGCCTCTCCCTCCTCCAGGGCAGTGCTAAGGATGTCTGACTACAGGTGGGGAGCAGGCCTAAGCCATCTGTCAGACATCCTCTGAGGGCTCCTGGACTGCCAGAAGGTGCAGGCTGGGCTGAGGGACCCCACACCCAGTGCAGGAATCTCGTGCAATGGGCCTCTAGTGCTTGTATAAAATCCAAAATCCATAAAGTGGCTTATGCATGGTGTATGACTTAGCCTCTAGATCCCACTCAGAACTGACTGCTCAGTGATTTTTCCCTTCTCCTCCTGCTTCATCCACACACATGGGTTTCCATCATGCCCTTGTCAAGCCTCAAACATGGCGAGTTTACCCAAGCTTCATTCCTGTTTTCTCTGCTGGGTAGCTATTCTAGGTGGCGCCATGGCTGGCATATACACCATAGATCTCTGCACAGATATTTCATTAAAGAAGGCTTCCATGATCACCCATTCCAAATAATATTCCCATCTCTCCACCTTTTATCCTCACTCCTCTTTTCCTCACAGTGCTTATTGCTCCCTGTTAAAACATTATCTAATCATTTATTTTTAACTATGTATCTTCACTAGAATGTCACCCTTAACAGAAACTGTCTGCTTTGTCATTATTTCACATCTATAGCCCAAAATAGGTTCTTAAGCACTCAATAAAAATTTGTTAAATAAACAGGCAAAATTTGAGGATATGACATCATTTATAGTGGTTATTAGGAAAAAATCTTCTGAGAAATAAAACTCAATTTAATTGAGGACAGAAAAGCAACTTTAATAATCTCTTATAAGTTTATTTCTATAAATTCATGTATGAATGTATACATATAAGTTGTAATTTTTATCACAGAAAAGTTTGAATTTTTAGATAAACAGTGAAATAAAGGTGGCATTTCCTTTTCAAAAAAGAGAAGTGATAGAGATTTTTTTTTAATGTCAGGTTAAAAGCTTTTTAATATTTACTGTCTCTCATTAGATATGTGAGTTTTAGGCATCCCTTGTATTTCAGTGACACAGTTGTCACATGAGGAAAACAAATAAAATGATACCCGTCTACTTGAGGAAATAATGTTTAAATGTGAGTTTGTTTTTAAAACACCTCTCTTAGTCCCTGGCATGCAATGTCTTCAATAAATGAAACTAATTGAACAACTGCTTTTGCTGAAGCAGTTGTTTGCAAAACGTGGTGGCTGAAAGAAAAAAAAAATTCAAAGGAAAGAAAGATGAGAAGGGTAAAAACTGAGATTTCAGAAGGGAGGGTAGTCTTACAGACTATTGCTAGAGACCAATCTTTTATGTTCTGAACAGAAGTGTCAAAATAGCAATGACCAGAGAGGAAATCAAAGTGTTACTCTGTGAATGCAGAAGTGTTTGCCTAAGCATTCTCCTATTGTTAACAAGCATGTGTAAATAAATATATGTGTGTTTATTTTCAGCTCTCTAGGACTATCAAATACAGGCAGATCTCATCAGCCACAGTACAAAGCCATTTGACCACTGTGCAGAATATACAGTGGATATGAGGAAGAGTCTGTGTTTGAGTAGGAATGTAAAGGTGTGATTAAAGAGATGAGTCTGTTAATAATGAAGTACATAAAACCCTTAGTTTTCGATCAATAGCTCCAACCTCATCTTCCTCTTTCATCCTAGAGGAACCCTTCATTCCAGTCACCAACTCTATAATACAAATTGGCTTGATTTCTCAGGAGGAGCAGTCCCAGAACCTTCTCAAAAACAGATTCCCGACCCTTGGTTCTAGACCTCTTAGGCTAGCCTTCCTAACATGGGCCTCTATTGGTTCCATCCCTAAAACTATTGGTGGTGGGGTCAGCAGACATGGATCCCAATACAGATCTTGTTATATGATCTTACAATTTAGACTTTCTCATTCAAGAATAATATTCCTTAAAAGCAAAATGAGAGAATGAGTACATAACTACCAAGCTAATCCAGCTCATTCCATGATTTTGATTCTTAGCCTAATTCTTTCAACAGCTTTAGTTTCTTTATGATGATAATATTTCTTATCTCCACGCAAGAAAACAGAATAACAGATCTTAGTGAGGAAGTGGGTGGAGGGAACTAGAAGAGATTAACCAAAAAACATTATACTTATAATCCATGGAACATACAATAGTGTGGGGAAGGCCTGAGGTGAGGGAGGAACTGGGGGAAGGGGAGCAAAAGGGGGAAAAATGAAAGTCATCTGTAATACTATCAACAATAAAAAACAAATAAAATAAATAAATAAAAACAAGGGCAGAGTAAGAGTGAGGGTTCCTACCAGTGTGATCTCGTTCTGGGTTGGCCCCTGAGCCCTACCCCTGTAGACTTGTATAGTTACGTATTGTTTCAGGCCCATGCATACACACTTTAGAGAAGATTTCTTACAATAGTTTTGCCACTCCTGGTGGAGGTTTGACAGCCAGCAAGACAAGCTGATGCATATGTGATTCCATTTTCACCACACATGGGTTCCCACTTTGTCTCTGAACATTTGCATCTTGAGTTGCAATCTGAAAAGAGAGCTCGTTCATGATAAGAGACAGGTTTGGTTCTGAAAAGAAATGTAACAGTATAAAATATTACCTCTTAGCAGATAGTACCCTAATATTTTTAAAAATCAATATACTGGAGTGATATAAATGGCACTGCCAACAACGTTTCTCTTTTGGAAACAAAATTCTCACTAGAAATATTAGCTTCTGATCATTAAATGTGAGTCCACTAGGAATAACATTCTTTTGAAAGTTAGCTATAGAGATGTTTAACTCTACACAATTTGGTTTTTTTATTAATGCCTATTGCCTCTAGAATCTTATATTTCTATGTGAAGACATATGAAAATGGCTACAAGGCAGAAAAGTAAACTTTAGAGCAATTTATGATCGTATTTAAATGCATTGTAAATGGATGTGTGTAAATTTCCTTCAGAGTTGTTTAAATATCAGTAGAATTGGCATTGCTAATGGTATGGTGAAGAAAACAAGAATCAGGTAGTCAACATTTCAATAGACTTTTGACTCTGTAGGAAGTGCTTATCTTATTAGTGTATATCTGACTAATAAATACATGGCCAATTCATCTAACTTTTCTTTCTCCAACATATCCTCTCACCATTTGGAGTTCTTCCAAATCTTTTGACTTTATTTCACATGCTTTTTAAAATAACTTACCCATTCATTTATTCATAAAAAATGTATCAGAAGCCTTCCATACACTTGCTTTGGGAGAAGATGACTAAAAATATGAATGAGACAATATCTGCCTCAAAAAGCTGGCTTTTTAAAAACAGTTAACATGATCTAATTTTGATTGTCATCTCTTATTTTTCTCCCTTTTTTTTCTCTCTCTCTCATTCATTGTATTTCCCCCTTAATCTTTACCAGAATTCCTTTTATTTTTTTCTCACTTGAATTACTGAATCCTTCTATACTTAATCTCCTCACCCTATTCATATCTCTTATTCTTCTATGGGTATGCTTATACAACAGTATGTGTCTTCTATCTGTTCCTCAATTAGCATCCATTGGCCCTTCATAATTCATTTCTTCCTCTCCCATTTTGAATTTACTTATTTGCTTATTCTCTTCCCCCATTTCTTTTTTTACAAAAAAAAAAAAAGGATGAGAAACTTAAAAACACACACATAAGTTATCATGTACACTCATTGATAGCTATTTGTTTTATTCACTTCTAAATCACTAACATCAAAAAAATTCCTGGTACATAGTAGGTTAAGAAACAAGATTTTGGTAAATCAGCCAATTAAAAAATGGTAGTCTATTTTGGAAAAAGAATCAATCATTTTGACCCTTCCCTCTGAAAGCTATTTCCTCTAATAATTATAATCATAATTTCTTAATGGATGTAATATTCTATCTAGTAGGACTGCTATGGATTTGGTCACTTCAAATGTAAAAAAAGAGACCTCTGAGATGTTTCCAAACAAAATGAAAGAGTTTTTAACTATATCTCCTGACAAGTCATATAGGAATATTTCATTCTAGTCCCTTCCATAAGGCTTCACTTGTTAACTGAGACTGTTTGGCGGTTTCTGAAAGTATAAATATGAGCCTCTGAAAGCCCAGAATCAGGAACTATCAATACGGAGATCACAGAAGGATGGAGCAGAAAGGAATCTGGTTGAAATCTAGGACAATTTCACATTTGGCAGATCAGAAACTCAGGTCCACAGTGGGCAGATAATTAGCTCAAATCCCAAGATTTATTAGTGAAAAATTATAACCCTTACAAGTCTCTGGATTCTAAATTATTGTCTCACAATAGATTTATTCTCATTTTTGCAAAAGCAGCCTTCTTCCACTACTTCATCTAAAGGTTCTTGACAATATTCCTGTTGAGTGTCCAGAATCACAGTGACTCAGGGTGATCCCTGGGGAGAAGGTTGTATTTTATAAAGCCAATTATTTTACACTAGAGGCCCCGCACATGAAATTCGTGCGTGGAGGTGGGGCGGAGGAGGTCACCTCAGCGCAGCCTGCACCTCTCCAATCCAGGATCCCTCTCACAATCCAGGACAGCTGGCTACTAACTGTTCATCTGCCTCCCTGCTTGATTGTTCCTAACTGCTTCTCCTGCCAGCCTGATTATCCCTAACAGCCTCTGCCTGCTGGCCTGATTGTCCCTAACTGCCCCCCCCTGCTCGTCTGGTCACCACTCACTGCCCCCGCTGCTGGCTTGGTTGCCCTTCACTGCCCTCCCATTGGCCTAGTCACCCCCAACTGCCCTTTCTGCTGGCCTAGTCATCCTTAACTGCCTCCCTATCCCTCCCACCCCCACTGGCCTGGTCATCCTTCATTGCCCCTGCCCCTGCTGGCCTGGTTGCCAACAACTGTTCCCCTGCCAGCGTGGTCACCCATCACTGCTGGTCTGGTTGCCCCCCACAGCCTGCTGTTCAGTCATTTGGTCACCCCTTACTGACCCCCCTGCTGGCCTGGTGGCCCCAGGCAGCCTGCTGTTCAGTCATTACTGTGAGAGCATCATGACCAATTTGCATATTATCCTTTTATTAGTATAGATTAAAGAAGGTAGGTTAAATTTATCACCTAGGGCAGTGGTCAGCAAACTGCGGTTTGCCACCCTGTTGACTAATGAGTTTGAAGACAATTGAGATAGGGGCTTAATTGCAAGGAACAACAACAGCCTATAATTATTGGAATTGAAAGTTTAGTCCAGTGGTCGGCAAACTCATTAGTCAACAGAGTGGCAAACTGCGGCTCGCGAGCCTCAGTTTGCCAACCACTGACCTAGGATAATTTTGACAGAGAGACTAATTGCACATATGGTTTTTAAGAAGGATGTGTTGATAATGGAGGTATTTAAAATTGTAATTATAAGTTTTATAAAATATGCCAGAATGTTTATATTCAAATGAAATTTGTTTTCAAAATAGTCAAGCTGGGAGGGGACAAACTTCCCCAGTGATGCTGCCATTTTTTTTTTTTTTGGCTGCTTCCAATAGCAAAGCTACTCTTATAGGCTAATTCAGTGCCATTGTTGAGAATATTTTTGAATGCAAAGAGTTTTAGAATGTTTTATAGAATGATGGCATTATTACAATGCAGTTACAGTCTTTTAAGACGAGTATTTTTAAGGGATAGTATTTATGTAATAAATATATTATTTTATATTAATTTAACAATATTTATGTTCTATTATAAATATTTTTATAATAAAATAATTATAAATATTTTATACTAAAATATTATACTTTTATCATGAACTTGAAAAAGTTTGTTGTTCTTATATGTTTATGTGTTGTTTTTTGTCTTAGAGACAACATGGTGTTGCAGAAATTTATTACACTTTGAGGAAGTGAACTAATCTTTCTAAACTCAATTTCCTTTAAAAAAGGTGTGCTGAGGATAAGAAAGATACTAAAAGTCAAGATATGTTATAAATTTCAAAATACAAAGTATTTTAGCACTGTTCATCTACTATAAAGATTATAGAGATAAAAATAGCACAAGACTTCTACTATATAGTACCTTCATGCAATTCCTGTTTATAATTATTGTTCTTAATCTACATTGCTGATGGTTACTAAGACAATGCTACACTTATGTAAGTCTAATATTAGTGTGATAACTTCCAGAAGCAGGGTATATGAATTGTGCATTCATTAATTTTTCTGTATATGTTAGATAACAAAAATATAACTGATGTTCCCTTGACAATATGAGAAAGCGAGTTAATAAAGGTGATGGAGATTGAAAAATGGAGACATGTTAGATATTGGAAGAAAAGACAGGAAGGGAGATGGGAATAAAGCAGTAAGCAAGAAACAGCTTAACCTGCATGAAAGAGAAGGTAATACCAAGAGCATTGACCTTTGAGCCACAGGTACTTCCAGTCAGGCAGGTGCAATCAAGAAGGTTGGCATGGCATACAGCAGTGAATTCCCTGCCAGCCTGATCAATGCCTAAGTGCTCCCCTGCAGGCCCAATTGCCCCAACTGCCCTTCTTTGCCAGCCTGATCTCGCCCCCAACAGACCTCCTCTGTCAGCCTGATCTTGCCTTTAACTGCCCTCCCCTGCAGGCCTGGTCACCCCCAATTGCCCTCCTTTGCTGACCATCTTGTGACCACATGGGAGCAGCCATCTTGTGTGAGGGTGTAATGGTCAATTTACATATTATCTCTTTATTATATAGTACTAGTGGCCTGGTGCATGGAATTATTGCACATTAAAAGGGAATTAATTAGAGGAAATATTTTAATATTGCTATTTGCCCTTTCTCTATAATAGAAGTGTCAGACATGAAAAAAATTTAGTAAAATGTATATGAAAATCTTCCTCCTGTCAGAATCTGGGGTGTGCTGCAGGACCCAGAATCAAGTCCCTGCCCACCACCTGCACGTGCTTCAAAAATGCAGGAGATCCAGACCGAGCTGACCCCATCCCTATTGGGTGAGACCTAGACCTGGCTGGTCTCACCCCCATCAAGCCCCTCTGGGCAGAGGGTGCAGCCTCAGGTCCCCTGTTGCACTCCATTGGGTTGGGAGTGCAGCTTGAGGTCCCCATTAAGCTCCATTGGGCAGGTGGCGTGGCCTGAGGTCCCCCAGCCCAACAGGTATGGCATGAGGTCTTCTGGACTAGTGCCAGGTTGGGCCATGGCCTGAGGTCCCCTGTCAAGCCCTGCCAGTGGGGGTGCAACCTAAGGTTCCTGTCAAACCCTGCTGGGTGAAGGGCAGCCTGATGTCCCCATCAAGCCCCACCAGGAGGGGGTTGTGACCTGAGATCCCCTGTCAAGCCCTGCCAGGCGGGGACCATGGCCTGTGGTACCTCACCCTGGCTAGGAGCCATGCAGCCTCAGGTCCCTGTTGTTTGGTCATGATGTTATAGCATCCTGGCTAATTTGCATATTCCTCTGTTACATATATAGATGACTTTGTAGGGTGACAGAGGCTTTAGCATGGTGATCAAATCAAGGTATATAAATCTTGAATCACTATGTTGCACACCTGAAAATATATACTATTGCATGTCTACTGTACTTTTAACTGAAAAAAAGAGTGATAGACTCTGGAAGCCAATAAACTTAATCCTCCACCCATAGGGATGGCATAGGTCTGAGAGTATCAATAAATTCTCTTGGCCAACTGCAACGAACTAAAGAGAGCTGCCATGTGAATTGTCTCCTAAAACTTGACCTGGTTTGAGTACAACAGAGACCCCAAAAGGGTGGCATGGAGATGTTCCCAGTTATGATCAAAGAAAAAAAATACAATTATTTCCATGAATGGCATATATATTTTGTGCCAGGCAATACTGACCACTTTCACATATGCTATCTTGCTTAAGTCTTATAAAACCTTAAAAGACAGTAATTATTTTTTATTTTTAAATGGGAAAATTGAAGCTGGATTCTATTAAATAACAATGTCTTTCACTAAGAATGGGAAGAGGCATGATTCAAGCTTTGAATTGTCCACTATAAGATTGCTGCCCTAAAGTAAGATGTAGGTTTATCATTTTTTATATTTCTTTAAAACACTCAAATGCAAAAGAGATTGACAGATTTTGGTGACAATTATAACTTTCATGTAATGAAAATCATCAGTTATGGAACAATAGAATAATTATTCCCTTTTCCATGGTGATGATGGTTAAAAATTAAATTATCTTATTATGAAAAATTAATTTGATTAAGCAAACCAATCTCTTCAGATTATTTCATGTGAACATACCCTTGGTAAGAAACAGTTAATCCTGCCACATCAGAGTTTTCACAGCCCAGTGCAAACAGGGAAAGGAATAGAAGGTACCCAAGGACTGATGATCCCAGGTATATTTTTGCAGCTCCATATACACCGATTCTGAATTTTTTCATTACTATCCCTCCAGAGAATATTCCAAGGGCTACTGCAGGTATGTTGATGAGCCCTGAGGAATAAGAAAAAAATGTATCTATCATTTTGTGAATCTCTGAAAGAAATCTGAGTACACCCACACAAATTTTCTAAGGGATTATACAAAACTGTGCAATAGTTCATGACATACTATCAGGTGACTTTGTCATTTTATGCTACAGAAATATTCATTTACTATATCTGCTGGCACATATCAAGAGATTTTGATGAATGTCCAGATTATAGTTTCATGATAGCACAGTCTCAGAGTTCTGACTACACAGTGCCTAGCATAGGGTGTGAAATCAATTAATACTGAATGAATCAATGTGTTTCTGGTCTAATCTTAGGTCTAACAGGTACAATCAAGTAGAAACTAGGTGACTATTGATATTCTTTAAGGTTGTGCATAAAAAATAATAGGCAAAGGGGATGCAGAGAGTTTTTTTTAAGTCTTTTGTTCTATTTTCTGGCTCCCCTAAAATTTGTTTTCTTTGAGGACTCTACTCTTAGCCTCTTAATTTGGTATCCTTTCTAACAAAACAATGTATATTTGATTACTTTTATATTTATTATTTGCTTATGATGTACCAGCCACTCAGTTAAGCATTCAATATTTTATCTATTACATCTACTCTTCACCATAGCCTTAGGAGGTAAGGATATTATCATTGTCACTTCAGAGAGCAAGTTTTTTGTGGTCGTGGTGATAACATATTGGAATACAGGGTGTCTGATGTCAAGTGCCATGCTTTTGATCACTACGTTATACTGTCTCTCCTTCAAGGGGTTTAGGAGACAGTTTTCTTGATCAGTAGATGTTCAACTTCTTTAGTAATCAAACAAATGTGGCTTAAAAACTACACAAGGAAGAGGTCTAATGAAGTGGTTGAAAGCTTGGACTCTGGAGACCTGCCTGGGTTTATGCTTCAGTTCCACAGCCTAATGGCTGTGTAACGACAGGTGGTTCTCTGAACTTCTCTAAACCTGTCTGCTCACCTACAATATGGAGCCAGTAATAGTGGCTGAATGACAGGAATGTTTTTAGCACAGTATCTGACACAAAAAAATTATTCAGTTAAGTTGCTCAGATTCACAAAAATACAATAGTGTGATGGGGGAGTGGAGAGAAAGGTGATGTGTTGGTTGGATTTAAATTGGGAAATAACGCTAGAGAACAGAAATCTGGCACTCAACAATGAACTATTTCTCTACTACTGTAGAATTTCTTTTTATATTGTATACACACCAATCACTGATGTCCACATTACCTTGAGCTTTTGAGAGAAGGGCAGAAGCTTATAGAAATCCCAGACAACAAAGGAGGTTTGATCACAGCAGCTGCTGAGGTGAACAATGGTCAAGATTCTCCTGCCTCTGACTCACAACCGATGAGACATCATTAAATCAAAATTACAATGAGAACCAAACTAACTTGCTTTTTCCCCTTTCTTTCTTTTCAGATTTATATATCTAGTCTCCTAAATAATTTTCTTAGAATCTAAAATATCAAATACATAACAATCTTTGGCTACGTATTATATCACTTTATTTTAAAAAATCTTTTCATCATGTACTAATAGATAATAAGGGCATTTTATTTCATCTCTTTTGCTTTGATTGTACATTAAGTTAACATTAAAATGATCACATTAGAAATCAACCTACCTTGAAGGGGCATGATCATGAAGTTAGTGAAACTGCAAAAACAGATGTTCATTTTTGCTGTCCCAGCGGAACAGAGGTTGTGAGTTTGTCAAAAGGCTGAGATGAGCATATGGGCCCCTCAAGAGCCAAACATGAGCTAAGAGGCACCTGATTATTATTATTTTTTAAGAGAGCAGATAATAGAAAATAATACAATAAACCTGGTTATCATGACCCAAGTTAATAAAAATGCTAATATTTTCTCCCAACTTTTCCGATTGTTTAAGTAGCAAATACATAAAACTGATTCTCTGTTTCAGGTTATGTCTTCCTTCCCAAGAACTAAGCACTGTCATGATTTGCTCTGTATTATTTAAGTAACTATTTTTACATATACATAGGACTTGGTTTTGCATCATTTTTCACAGGCCCAAGATTGACACAAAAAGAGGGTATATTTTTATTCTCTCTCTCAATTCTATCCCCAGAAAGAGGTTTATGAGAAAAACAAACAAAAAACACCACCACCACCAACAACAACAAAATAAAAACAAGGAAAAAAAACAAACGCCTTCTGAAAACTAGGCTCTGAATGAAAACATTCAGAAAATGTGCTTAGGATTTTGTTTTATTTTGCAAAGTAAAGCTCACACTGGGATTTAAGGCATCAGAGCGTTAAGAATACCCATTGTTTTGTAGCTCCATGATGGTGCTGGATTCCATTGTTTTTTCCCTTCCCTATCTGACCTAGAAGAGTCTGAAAATTGAAATGGGGTTATTCTCAGGGCATTGCGCTCTCAATATGGAGTGTTAAAAGTCAGGACTTTCATCTCTTAACTGACCTTTTAAAGGGGCAGAAGTTCCATGTGTTCTCCTGCCTCCAAGTCCTTCTGCACAAAATATGTACTTTGTTGGATATAATGTCCTTCCAAAACCTCACCCCTCTTCTCTTAATTTCATCTTTTAATACATTTTATACTTTTGCTCTTGTATTACCCTAGTAGTATCAACATCTTCTCCTAGAGATATTTTTCTGATTCTAAGATCAGGGTCTTTCTCAGGCGGACTCTGGGCTTTACCTAATTAGAGTATTTAAAACTGCCCCCACCAGCCCTGTGGTGCCTCCAGGGGACTCATCTGGAATCAAGAGAGTCATTAAAAAACTATTCTTCCCCATAGCCTGAGGCCCTTTGCAGGGTCCCATGGGCAGCAGCCTTGGTACTTATCACAAAGACCTGTTAGTTTGTCTGGTTCACACTTCTCACCCTCCCATCTAACTGATGAGCAAGAACTGTGTTCCTCATAGGATCCTGTGTTCCTTGCCCAGACAGTTTTCCACAAAATAAAGTACTACATAAATAAACTTAATTGAGTAAACTAAGTTTATTCATTGATCACATTTCTCTGGATATGATTAAATTATAACAGATTCCAAAAAAGGTAAGTAGGACATTTCCAAATAGACTATCTGCTTGATTCTCCCTTTCAAATTCCCTAGGCAACTATAAGCTGTGCATGCTGGACCAATCTGATGGCAAATTTCTGGAATATCAGGTAAGATGTTCTTCTTGCCTCATAAAGCTTCTTTTCTTTCAAATTTAGTATTTTAAGTCATTTAATGAAATAGAACTTTTACTCTGATTTTATCATTACTCACTTTTCTTTTTACACTTACATCATACAATGTATTGACCTTAAAATAGTTAACATCTAAATATTCTAAATGAAAATACTAGTTTCAATTTATACTAATATCTGCAATTTATTTCAAGTATTTTCTTTTGCATTAATATATTTATCCAATCAGTAAAGCTAAAAGAAATTTCAGCTAATTTGTTATTATCTCATCTCACCCATTCTGAATAAATACCTATTCTTTGTTACTGGCCTAAACAAGAGTTATGAGAGATGTGTTAAATGTTTTGAGATGGTCAGTATAATTAACACATAAACTGGAAACTTTGATTCCCATACAGATGTATGATAGCCTTAGCCATTAAGATGAAATATTAATGAGTTATAGTAATAGTACTTTGGGATATTTTCAGAGCTTCTCTCCTAGTGAAGTAAAATTCCATATTATGTACTGTTCCTTCACATGATTAGTCTAATATTAGAATATATAAATATCAAGATTTGAATTTTACAGAGAGAAAAATTATGTGACCTTTCACACTCTTACAGCCATTTGGATGCAAAGAAGTAAAGCTAGCTATTATTCTTGGGCATAATAACATTCTCGGGCAGTTTTTCTGACAAATTAAGATTATTTCCATCATCTCACAGATTTTTAATATATCTTTACCTAATTCTGGAACACATCATACTACAATTATTAAATTTGCTATGTTAGCTTAGTCACCAAAAATTAATGTTTCCTATTGTAAGCACCTTTCTCCAAGTAATTATATTAATTTTTCCTTTTCTGTGTGATGCCTCTAAGATTATCATTGTCATTGATTATCTATTGTGTCTACTGGAAATTGTCTAATTTAATTTAAAAATTCTAAGAAATTAAGCAAAAATGATTGCAATCTGTGTATTAAGAAAAATAAAATATAAAATCATTTGCATGGATGTAACTTACAGTAATAGAGAGGCTTACATGGAAAATTCAACTGTTTATTCACATTTCTTTCAGCCAAAATTGCAATGGAAAAATTTTTAAAAACCCACAAAATTAAAAAAAAAGTAAAATCGTTTTATGACATCTCTCTACTTCTTGAATTTGAAACATTTTTGTTGTTTATTTCCTTGTAAAATTAAAGTAGTTAACATGAAAAATGCTATTTCTACACTTTAGAAAGAATATGGTGAACATACAAAAATATGTAGAACAAAAATAAATTATCATTGTAACAGCTAGCCTTTGAACACATAGGGAAATTTCAGTTTATTTTTTCCTCTGTGTCATGTCAAATGCCTTCTCTGAGAGTAGAGAAAAAAAATATGCTTTCTTTTTGCCTCTCCCACATTTCATCACAGAAAGGATCATTATCCATAGCCCAAAGGAAAAAATGAAGTAGAAAAGAGAAAGGAGTAAGTCAGAAGAGAAAAACATTTATTTTATGATACATACATTTATGGTGCATTTTATATTTTTAAATCTTTATTTCACCTAAATGATGTATTTATTTTTACCATTCTATAGATTATCAAAATAAATGTTAAGGATATTGAATAATAAAATTAAATTAATTTGAACTGATTAATGTTGAAAGTAAAAGTTCTGTGATATAGCTTGAATGCTTACATTTTAGAGGAAGAATAGTCTAAACAGAGCTTATTATATTAGCTTCTACTAAATGCCCATTATTCCATATTATTACATATAAATTATATAACCTAAAATAAGCTCAGGAAGCCCCCCCCCCCACAAAAGTTTTCTTTCAGAGACTGATACATAGAGCAATTCTTTTAAATATTTTAAAAAGAGTCAGTTATTTTAAGTATTGGAGTCTCCTATCATAAGGGGTATGTTCAAAAATAGAATATACTTTATGCCTTGAAACAGTACCATTAAACTAAAACTAAAGTAACTAATTCAGGTTTTCAAAGTTACCAGTTACTTGCAGGGTAGTATTCATGTATTTATAGATTCTGGTTCTTCATTCTCTTCTTTGCCCTTGATTATCTTTCTCATTATTTGACTGTACTGCCATGCTAGATACATGGCTCTTTTAAATAACTCAAATGCCAGGAACCAGAAGACTTTTGACTGGGCAAATCCAAACTTTGTTTTATAATGCTCATCTTTAACTGTGTAAATGCCCTCTTTTTATAACTGTAGAGAGTGTTCAGGTAAAATATCCACTGTTATGAAATTTTGGGTGCACTTGAAAGACATCTGTCCATTATTAAGAATCTCCAAATAAAATGCATGTGATCTATGTGATATTGTCATTCACGCATAGTTGTGAACATTTTTTTTTGCTAGAAAGTTGTACCACAAACTATCTAAATATTTTATCCTGCTAGATTATTTTTACTCATTTTTTTAAAAAATATATATTTTATTGAATTTTTACAGGGGGAAAGGAGAGGGATAGAGAGTTAGAAACATCAATGAGAGAGAAACATCGATCAGCTGCCTCCTGAACACTCCCTATTGGGGATGTGCCCACAACCAAGGTACCTGCCCTTGACCAGAATCAAATCTGGGACTCTTGAGTCTGCAGGCCAACACTTATCCACTGAGCCAAACCAGTCAGGGTTTACTCACTTTTTTTTTAACTTCATATCTAAAATACCATAAATTACCTTCAGTCTAAATATTGGAACATTTTTTTCTAAAGGTACTACGGTAAGAGTTAACAGGATGCAGCTGGTATTGGAAAGCATGAAGGAAGATGAGCATACCGATAACAAAGTTGGCCTTGGAAGATGACTGCCCATACTGTTGCTCAATGTACTTTGGTTTATATGTCACCATGCCGAATAAAGAATTGAACTGAATGGTGCTTGCACACAAATATAAGAAGTACACTGGATTTCCTAAAAGATTCTTCAGTGATGGAAGAAAATCTATAAGACAAAAACAACATGGAGTGATCAAAGACAGTCACACTTAAAACCGGTTTGGTTCAGCGGAAAAAGACAGTCACACTTGGCAGAAGGGAGAGCCATGGCAGCAGGGCTCAGGGGGCCAAGTCCCATTGTCATATTATCAGCTGCAGTTACAGTGTGGTAGACATTCACACTATCCATGGCAAGTCATTGGCATGAGTCAAAGGGGAGAGCTGGCCAGTTCAGAGCTAGACATAGAGCATGCTTCTATGGGCAAAAAAATCTATATCATAGTGGGAGGTATAAGTCAGACAAAAACAGACTCCTCTAACTGAAGTGGGTAAAGGACAGGAAGAATTAACTACTCCTTCCCTAAGAGCAGGGAGTCACGGGCAGAACATCAAGAACTTCAGTTTTCTGATAAATTCTTCATATTTGGGTCATGGTCACAGGAAAAGGCATATGGACATTGTCTCCATTTAATGTATGGACTTTAGTTTAAGAAAAGAACTTTGGCCTGCTCCCTTTTTCCTATTATAGATCCAAACAGTGAGAAAGGCGAAGACTTTCTAGAAATGCAAATATTGCTCCCTGGGACCCTTCCAGGCCTATTGAGGGAAACTGCCCTTGCTCATGGATACCCATTACCACGTGTGGGGAATTCACTAGAACATGTGTGGTTTTGCCGCACACCACACTTGTTTCTTTCATCACTGGCAGGAGATACACATTTCTCAAATAGGTGGATGGTATCTGTTTTAAAGACTGCAGCCCTGAAGACTCACCCTTTTTTTTCTGCCCACCCAGACTGGTATGAAACAGCAATCCTATTGTGGCAGTTGCAAGGTCTCCACTGAGGACATGTGTGGTTGTACATGTCAGCAAGGAAGGTTACCAAGACTTTGGGTCATGTTCTTCAATTGTCTTCTAGTAATAATGCTGACTTTTAAATCTTCATTTTTGATTCCTACATAGTTTCTCTCTCCTTTTTTTATGAACACATGAAGGGGAGAGAGGGTATGATTATACAACCCCTATACAACTTATACAACAGGAAAAGACTGAAAATGTTTAAAAATCAAGGAGAATCTGACTCACCTCTTGCCATTTCCATTATTTTTGCTTTTTCTCGATGGGGTGCTTGGTACTCCGTGTGATCCCCCACAATAAACGTGGATTTCTCAGAGGAGGAACTGGAATCCTCTTTACTTTGGGGTCTCAGGAGACTCTTTGGTAAACACCAGAAAGGCACAGCTGCCAGAAGACTTATGACTCCTGCAACCAGGTAACCAAGCCACCAGGCACCTACCCACTGGGGATCCTTTGGGGTAATGGTGATGCGGTCTGAAAAAGAGACAGGATGGCTGAGTGGCTTATACAGCAAAGCTAATATGTTGAAATATGCCTCTTTTAAAAAAATAAAATCCTAGCATCAGCTCAATCACGTTATCAAAATACCTAATAATTCATGCATTACTTTTTCTAACCTGAACATCATTAACATGCTTTTTGAAGGAAGAGGGTGGGGCATGATGATTCATTTTATTGTTCCTGAGATTATAAATATAGAGTCTAAATACTGGAAGGGAACCAGGGGGCTCTAAACTGCTCTGGGGTTCTACAGAGGGACCCCTAGGCCTGTGGCAGGGGAAAAGTGACCTGTGAGGGAGAGTTAGGAGGGTCCAAAACCTTCCACCAGCTATACCACATCAGCACCATTTCCTGATTTATAAAAATGGAAGGTCTAAGATTTTACTCAAAGAAAAAGTTATATCCTGCACCCTGAGCCCAAATCAAGTCTAAAGCACTATAAATGCTATTTACTAAATGGTATTTAATTATACTTAGAGCTTTTATAGCCTCGAAGCAAGATATGTACATGTAAATAAAACATTATCTCATAGAAACTTTACGTTTGACACCACTTCTTATTGGACTAAAAGGTGGAAATTGATACAGTTTTTTTAACCAGTTATTTTTCTTAAATATAAGAACCTATAAGACATATTACTATACTCTACCTGCACCACCCACTATGAGAGCCATAAAAAAGCACGTCTTTTGACAACTAGGCTCAATAGCCACTACATGTTTCTATAAGTTTATCACTACATCTTCATTGCTTCCTCTTAACTATTTTCCTCTGTACCACTTACCACACCTATAATCCCTTGTCTATATCAGTCTCTGTGACTGGACTGTAAAATTCAAGAGTCAATAAACTCAGCTATTTTGTTCACTGGGATAAAATCATGCCTGGGATAAAGTAGGTATAAAGTAAAATTTGGAGGATAATAAATTAACAAATGCATAAATAGATAAAACTTTTGGAATATGCCTGCATTTTATTTTATTTATTTTTTTAATATATTTTTTATTGATTTTTTACAGAGAGGAAGGGAGAGGGATAGAAAGTCAGAAACATCGATGAGAGAGAGAGACATCGATCAGCTGTCTCCTGCACACCCCATACTGGAGATGTGCCCGCAACCAAGGTACATGCCCCTGACCAGAATCGAACCTGGGACCTTTTAGTCCACAGACCGACGCGCTATCCACTGAGCCACACCGGTCCCGGCTGCCTACATTTTATTTGATTAAAGAAGAACAACTAGTACAAGAGTTTTGCATTCTATTTTAACACAATAATTTCAAAGTGCAATTCCATAATTAAAAAAAAATAGCATACTGTTTCTAAGTGCTTCCTTGGAATTCTTTTAAAAAACAAAACACACAAATACTATTTGTTTCTAGGGGGTCCACCTCGCCAGGAAAAAAATAAATTAATAGCTATGGAAAGATGAGGACCACATTTATTTTCTACACAAGCACTCCTACAGAAGAAAAGCTAGTCTCATGACATATGCCTCTGCCTAAGAAAGATTTGTACAGTAAAGAAGGAAATTTGGGTTGCAAGAAGACTTTCAATCCTTAGTTTTTCTGGCAAGTCAATAAACACATTATCAATTGATATAACTATAATAAATGTTGATGCACCTGAATCCAATAAGAGCCAACAAGAAGCCACCATGTGTAGTCATAGCTATGATGGAGTGTGTTTGAACTGGCTAACCCAAGTGAAAAAGCATACACCTGAATAACAAACCGTGGGACATCCAGTTCTAATTACCACCTATTTTTCATATTCCAGTTCCAATTACCACCTATTTTTCATGTTTATGTGCATGATGGTTCTACCAACAATAAATTTTTTCATGGCCTATTTTTATTTTATGAAAGATTAGAGGCCCGTTGCATGAAGAGATTCATGCAATAGGCCTTCCTTGCCTTGGCTTCCAGCACTGGTTTTCCTCTGGCACCTGGGATCCAGGCCTTCGCTCCCGCCAGCGTATACCTTCTTTGTCTTCATTGCAGACTCCTGAGTCTGCAGTCTTGTCTTGGCTGCAGCACTCTGTTTCTGTATATCCCTTTGCCCCCTGCCCTCCCTATCATTGCAGGCATCCTGCCCTGTCTGGCCACTCCTGCCTGGAGCAGCTGGGCAGCCACAGTCTTTGGCCTTCTAATTTGCATACTCACTCTGATTGGCTGTCATTTTACATGTTTATCTATTATTAGGGAAGATTACTATCCTATCATTTTATAAAAAGTCAAATTGTTATTTTCTACCCCATCCCATTATAAAATTGTAGTAAAACAAGTGAACAAATAACAATACATTCATTCCCTTACCTAGGTTTACAAAGCCAATGTCAACATACAGTTTGGCACATAATGAGCCTAACAGGAAGCCAAAGATTGGCCCTATAATTGCAAACGTCTGCACACACCCTGTACAAAAAATAATAATAATAATAATAAATTAAAAAACTTAAATAATAAGGTACCATTTCTTTGCTTTTGTAAATTAATAAATTTTTAAACAAGACATGTGGAATGAAATCTGGTTAGTAACTGAAAACATTTCATCAACTCTGTATTTAAGTGTACTCAATTTGTTAATTTTTCAACCTCATTGAATTAAGAAATAAGTTCTTAGCTTTGAGAGAAGAATGAACACTTATAAGCCATTACTTCTTAGTAAGAAAATAGCATAAGGACTGACTCTCTGATATTTAAATATGTCACCTACATGCTTCTGCAGTCCATGAAGTCTGTGAAGATACTTACACAAGGTCATATATCATTGCTTTGGAGCTCAGTTATTTTCCTTTAATTTGATATTCTTTCCCTAATGCAATAGAGTCCTCTATTTGAAGTTTCTTTACTATTCAAATCCTGACCATGGACTTCAGAAATGTGTGAACTGAATAGAGGATTTGGCTATGAAGTAAAAAACATTCCATACCCAATTTAGTTTAGAATGGAGTTGAGAAAACCAGGTAACCTGCTTTCGGAGAAGATAAATGAGGTAGGCATTACCAATATAGAAAGCCGCATTGTCTTCACTGGCAAAATCATCAAGGTAGGCGATGCCTAGGGGCTGAATAGGAGTTTCTCCAATCCCACGAAGAAGGTTCCCCAGGAAAACATAAACCCACATGGAGGAGCTGGTGTCGATTTTACATTCTTAAAAGGAAAGAAAAAAAGAAAAAGAAAGCAAACAAGACGAATGAAATAATGTTACAATTAAAAATTAAATATTTATTCTGCTTTTCTACAAGTTGTCCTAAAATTGGATTAGAATGTAAAAGTAAAATAAGAAAGACATAGTTTGAGAGGCTTGAGCAAGAATGGGAAATGTGTTTCATAACTTCAATAGTTTAGGTAGTTTGTAAGTCCCCCAGAGATTTTGATCAAGGAACTCTAGTGCTTCTTGTTCCTGTTCTTTCCTTCTTATTTTCTCCTTTTTATTTTATACTTAAACTAAGTTCTTAGAATTCCTACCCTCCAATAACCTTCAATATCCTCCTAAAAAAAAAAACACACACAAAAATTTGAGCAAAGACCTTTCTTGAAACTTCATCTTGAAACTTTTCTATTTTTTTTTCAACAGAAATCACTTGTAATTTTATTTCTGATGAAGTTTCATCTGAAATTTAAAATTTTAGATGACTGAGACTTCAACTTTGGATAGTGTTGCAAATAATTATATTGTTTGATAATGAATAATAATTTTTAGAGCTTATGTTTAAAAAATCATCTAAAAATTAAAAACCTTATAAACTTTAATAGTATAATTATTCTAAAAAAAAACCTTTGATGTATTTTTAGAGTGAAATTTAAAACTAACCATTTTAAAATGCTTTCATAAAAGCCATGTCTTACTCTGAATATGTGAAGTTGGACAATTACTCCTATATCATGAATGAAATATTCATTTAAGAGTTTAGTCACTTTAATAAAAAGGATATTCACCACCTCCAACAATTACCACTTCTGAATGCTCCTTTTCTGTGAGGCATTTTTAAACTGAATTTTAAACTGAATTTTCCTAAGAATCATATCAGGTAGGAGTTATTTTCACCTAATCCTTAAAACTATTTCTGAAGATAAAGCATGGGTTACAAAGAACTGGGGGGTGCCCAGCCAATGTGGCTCAGAGGTTGAGCATCAATCCAGGAACCAAGAGGTCAGGGTTCGATTCCCAGTCAGGGCACATGCCCAGGTTGTGGGCTTGATCCCCAGTAGGGGACAAGCAGGAGACAGCCGATTGATGATGTTCTTCTCTTATTGATGTTTCTATCTCTCTACCCCTCTCTCTCTAAAGTCAATAAAAAACATTTTAAAAAAAGAACTGAGGTGAACACTTTCATGTTTTTGAATTCAACTGCAAAACACAAAGAACTCTGTGCAGTCACGTAGCTTTCTGTCTTGATTCTGCCATTTCTAGAAATGTAGCGAAGGGAGCCTGGTTTTTCATTTATCTTCTCTAGATTTTGCTTTCATTCCTCAAAATATGATGGGAATTCTTTTACCAAAAATTGATTCTAATGTCAAGTCTAGCACTTATTATTGTTGTTCTAAGAAGCTTGTTGATAAGTCTTACAGATAAATGTAGACACCTTAGATCTGTGCTTTCCAATATAGTAGCCTCAAGCCACCTGAGGCTATGAAAATTTAAATTAATTAAAATGACATAAAGGTAAAAATTCAGGGCTCAGTCACATTAGCTATATTCCTAGTATCTAATAGTCACATGTGGCTAATGACTACTGTATTAGACAGCATAGATAGAGAGAATTTTCATCACCACAGAGAGTTCTGTGGAATACAACTGCTCTAGAGTATTATTGGGGGCAGGGATGGGGGTAGGGAACAGGGTCATGTGTGTTGAGAAGAGTCCTACATTTGCCCCACTAGCATCTTCAGGATGAGCCTTGTGTTCATTATGTCTAATGCCCACATATGTCTATGATTTTAAAGAAAAGGATTGAGTTGTATCTTATACTCTGTGTCTGACCTAATAACTTGTCTCTTTAAATTAAAAATATTTTCATTCCCCATCTCTAAACTTTGTTTCTTTTTTAACATTAAAGGTTTAAATATTTTCTAATTGACTACATTGCCATTTATATCGTCTCTCTTCCCTATTAAAACAAAATAAAGTATCTTCAATGACTGACAGTGGTATACAGATGAAAACTCAAACTCTTCAGCTCAGTTTCTTGTCTCGTTATGTGAATTAAATTTATTATTCACTATATTCTTTATGTCCAGCATGTCCCTCCTAACATTCTCTCCTCATATTTTCATATTTCTTTTAATCCTCTGCCTTTCCCCTTTACTCAAACAGCCAGACTGCTAGTGTTCATTACCCAGAAAAGAGACATCTCAAAAGAAAGCATTAGTAAGGACATTAGAGGAGTGGATGGGTTTTAAGATATAGATAAAAGATCTGGATGGGTAGAAGGTATATGAAGGGAATTCTTCCATACTTTGTAGAAACTGATTCCTATCTAGGAATAGGGAGTGAGATGGGGGTGTTGAGGAATAAGAGTTGATCTGCTGATGCTGAAGGGGTAGCAAGGAAGGGGATGCCTTTGCAGTATCCCAGAGACAAACACCTGTGGGTAGCTTTTTGGATTCCATGAATGAGAAGAACCTGTGCCACCATGAGCAGGCAAAGTCCAGGCAGGTAGTTAAGACCCCAAACATGAACTGGTTGCACAATGTAGCTAAGCATCCCCATCTTCAGCTCCTCATAGGGTTTCCACCATCTACATTAACACAGAAGAGATGATTCCCATGTCCCCAAGGGTGACTCAGACATATCATCACTGTGTAATGTGCATCAGCCACATGGAACTCTATCATTCTAACAAAATTCCCTAACTCTTATCTGGTGTGGAAAGTAGAATTATAGCCATTTTTCTAAGACAATCACTCCTGCAACAGAGAGAGCTGCTGGGCTAAAAGGACACAGACATGGTCACAAGATGACCCCAAGGTGACATGTATCACACAACACTGTGGCCAGAAGGATTAGATGTCTAAGAATACAGGACACCAATAATACCAAATATCCTCTTCCCATAACTCCCCCTTTCACTATTATGTAACCTCCTTAGAATGTAAGAAGCCCTTGGGAAAAGGGTGAAAATTAGGGAAAAATTGACTGAGTTTAAGTTTTTGCCATTCTGATGAAGAGAGGCTGAACATAAAAATTAAATTGAGTTCCCAGGAAAAATGTGTTTCTTTCATATCTGAGCAATGGACTGAGATTTGTAAATGCTAAACTAGCTTTACCCTAATTTTATGGCCTGCCTTATCTGAATCTACCAGAAGGCTTTCTGTAGTCACCAGCAAGTAATGTTCCTTGTCCCATAAGATTTTATTGTCTAGTAGATGCCTGGTGCATGAATTCGTGCACAAGTGGGGGGTCCCTCAGCCTGGCTGGCAATTGGGTCAGCTGAGGGGAGGGATTGCAGGAGATTGGCCGGCTGTGGGAAGTTGGCTGTGGAAATGCACTGACCACCAGGGGACAGCTCCTGCATTGAGCATCTGGCCCCTGCTGGTCAGTGCACATCATAACTCCTGGCCAGTTACCTGGTTGTCTGGTCAGAATGGTCGCTTAGGCATGGATATATATATATATATATATATATATATATATATATATATGCATTTTCTTAGGATCTCATCATATACTGCTTCATAGTCTAGGATTTTTTTATGGCATTATAACATCTCAGTCTAAGTAGTAAAGCTTTGTTGTTGTTATTGTTGTTAATTCTCTCCCAAGGATATCTTTCCATTGATTTTTAGAGAGAGTAGAAGGAAGAGGGAGACAAAAAGTAAGAAATATTGATTGGTTACCTCTTGCATGTACCCCAACCAGGACCCAGGATGGAGCCTGCAACCAAGGTATATGCCCTTGACTGGAAATGAACTCAGGACCCTTCAGTCTGTGGAATGACATTCTATCCACTGAGCCAAACTGGCTAAGATGTAAGTAGTAAAGCTTTAGACGGCAAAAATTATATAGATATTTTGTCCATAATAAAGATTTAAAAAATAAATCTTTATTGATGTTAGAGAGGAAAAGAGAGGGAAAGAGAGATAGAAAATCAATGATGAGAGAATCATTTATTGGCTGCCTTCTGCATGCCCCCTACTTAGGATCAAGCCCACAACCCAGGTATGTGCCCTTGACCAGAATCGAACCTGGGACCCTTTAGTTCTCAGGCTGATGCTCTATCCACTGAACCAAACCAGGTAGGGCAAAGTCTTTTTAAAAAAAAAAAAAAAAAAGCTTGCCTAGTCGTTAAAGTAAAAACAAAATAATCTTACCATTATTTATTTTGGATTGTGATTTTTCCATAATTGAGGTTGTTAATTGACTATTTGATTCCAGGAGACATGAAGAGGTGCTAAGAGTAGAATTGGTGAAAGAATACCTTTCATATCTGTACCTGTATAAAAAGAATATTTTCTTTACTACAGGCTCATTTAGTATCATGCCTAAAATATTGCATGTATACTACATGACTCATTAGGATACTTGTCTGAGTTCTCAGCTATCTCTGAATCCCCAAACCAAACTAGTGTTTAATAGCAGAGTTTGCTGAATATACTGACAGAAAATCTGGTTCATAGGTGTTGCACCCTATATGAACCCATCAATTATCCATTGTAATGAAAGAAAATAAAAAAAAATTATTCATAGACGTTCATTTTAATATAAAATGACTGTGAATCACATACTCTCTTGGTGAAAAAAAATATGTCCAAGGAAGTTGGTTAGAAAAGGAGACAAAAAAGTAATGGAAAGGGGACTCAGGGTATAAATGTTTTTAAAGTAGGGATTTTAGTTCTAACATGGATTCAAACCATGGCTGACACAATCTTAATTCTGATGCATGAAATCCTATAGTACCTTTGGAGAGCTATATCTTTATAGTGACCATTGCAAATAATTTCCCTGCTTTCAAGTCTGCTCCACCAGAGTTATTTTTCTGAGCAATAGTCAATGTGACCCTTTAAAATATATCAGATCATGCTCCTCTGCTCAAAACTCCCACTGGTTTCTCATCTCATTCCAGATGAAGCTAAAGCCCCAGCAATTGTTTGCCACATTACTACTCAAGGTGTGGTATGCAGACCAGCAGCAACAGCTGAGTCTCAAGTCTACATTTTACCAAGAGCCTCCAGCGAAATGTCCATCAAAGTTTGAGAAACAACCTTGACACCTTCACCCATATTTTGTACACTTTCTCCTGGCTCATCTTACTGGGTCATAAGACACCCTACAGTTCACCCAGGCTCCCTCCTGCTATAGAAACTTTGCATTCAGTTTTGCCTAGAATCTTCCTCCCCAGACATCTGTGTGGCTCTCCCTTTCATTTCTTTCGGTTTTTCCCAAATGTTACCATCTCAGTGAGTCATTTCCTGACAATCCTATGTTAAATAACAACCTGCTACACACATACTCCTTCTGTGCCTTATTGGGTTTTCTCTAACACTAGAGGCCTGGTGCACAAAATTCGTGCATGGAGTATGTGTCCCTCAGCCCAGCCTGTACCCTCTCCAATCTGGGACCCCTTGAGGGATGTCCCACTGGGATTGGGCCTAAATGGGTGGCTGGACATCCCTCTTACAATCCAGGACTGCTGGCTCCCAACTGCTCGCCTGCCTCTGCCTGATTGTCCCTAACTGCTTCTGCCTGCCAGCCTGATCACCAGCTAACCACTTCCCTGCCAGCTTGATTGATGCCTAACTGCTCCCCGGGCAGCCCAATTGCCCCTAACTGCCCTCCCCTGCTAGTCTGGTCACCCCTACCTGCCCTCTCCTGCAGGCTGCATCACCCCTAACTGCCTTCCCCTGTGGGCCTGATCACCCCCAACTGTCCTCTCCTGCAGGCCTGGTACCAGCCCACCCCAATAGGCCAGGTCCCCCCCAACTGCCCTCCTCTGCTGGTCTGATCTCTCCCAACTGCCCTCCTCTGCTTGACAGTCACCCTAACTGCCCTCTCTACTGTCCTGATCACCCACAACTACCCTCCCCTGCAGACCTGGTCTCTCCCAACTGCCTTCCCTGCAGACCTGGTCTCCTACAACTGACCTTCCTGCATGCCTGGTCTCCCCCAACTGCCCTCCTCTGCAGGCCTGGTCCCCTTCCCAACTGCCCTTCTCTGCAGCCTTGTACCCCCAACTACTCTTCTCTGCAAGCCTGGCCCCCCAAACTGCCCTCCCCTGCAGGTCTGGGTTCCCCCAACTGTCCTCCCCTGCAGGCCTGCCCCACCCAACTGCTCTCCCCTGTAGGCCTGGTCCCCCCCAACTGCCCTCCCCTGCAGGTCTGGGTTCTCCCAATTCTTCTCCCCTACAGGCCTGGTCCTCCCACGACTGCCCACCCCTGTAGGCCTGGTCCCCCCCAACTGCCCTCCTCTGCTGGCCTAGTCACCTCTAACTTCCCACAACTGCCTTCTCCTGCAGGCCATCTTGTGGTGGCCATCTTGTGTCTACCTGGGCCCAGCCATCTTCGACCACATGGGAGCAGCCATCTTGTATCTTGGAGTGATGGTCAATTTGCATATTACTCTTTTATTTAGATAGGATTATCTGACTTACTATATCATGATTTGTTCGTTCATTGTCTATTCCTCATAAGATTTATGGAAGCAGAGAGTTTTTACCACTTTATCCTTATATCCTAGAATAATAATCTACGCTAATAAAAGAGAAACATGCTAATTGACTACCTTTGTGATGCTCACCAGCCAATCAGGAGTGAGTATGCAAATTAATCCAACAAAGATGGCAAGTTAACTTGCATATGCAGGCACTGAGTGGCCGGTGGGAGGGTGAGATGCTTGTGTCATTGCCATGGTGACAATCTAGGCATTCTGCACCACCCCAACCACTCGGATCCTCTGGGCAGCATGGGAAGGCAGAAAGGCAGCTCCTGCCAGTGAAGGCAATGTGGGCAGCCAGGGGAAGGAAGGCCCATTCTTACATGAATCTTTGTGCATTGGGCCTCTAGTCAATATATATTTCTTAAATTTGTAAGTTAGATGACCTACCATACATAAAGCTAAACACAACCTCTTGGGGGCAGGCCCTTAATAATTGATATCCATGAATAATATTATTTGTTGGACATTAAGGGTAATGCTGCTAGGCAGACAGAGCATATATAGAGAACAAAAATTATATTTGGACAAGTACCCAATTAGTGACTCATCCTGTAGACGGTTGAAAACAAGTTGTAATAACCTTCAGTAGGTAGCAAACTTCATGAAGTGTGTGTATATTTTGTTTCTTTCTTTTTTTTTTTCTTCAGTGAAGTAGTCCATCACCTGACACAGCACCAGGCAAATGGCAGACACTAAATAATGAATGAACAAATATATCTTTCAACATGTAAAAGGTGGTGAATATGAATCTCTTTCTGTCGCTTTGGCATCCTTTGTCAGCCTAGCCTGACTGCCTGGCTGGCGTTCTCTTAGATACACTCCTCTCAGGTAGACTGGGCAATAATTAAAGTATTAATTGATATATAATTTTAAAATTATTCTCTTGTTTCTACACCTCTTGGAAGTCGCTTCTCTCAGTCAGCAATAGGGAAGCACAGAGAAGGGAGGTAACATGGATATACATAAAGAAGTGAGAATACCTGTTTTAGGAGTTCAGTGCTATAATATAAGACACCTAAACATGAGAAAGTCTCCAGGCTCTTTAAGTCATGGCTCTTAGCTCTAAAGTAAAACAGTATGAAATATGTCCTTCTACCCTATAGGTTATTGTAAGGATGGAATCTATACTAATAAAAGGTTATCTTAAGGATGGAGTCTATACTAATAAAGGCCTATAGTCATCACACCGTAATGCCAGCTGAGGCAAGTGGAAGCAAGCTACTTGTCCACTATTTTGTGCGCGCTGGGCCTCTAGTGATATAATAAAGATGAAAAACCTTTAGAACTACTAAAGTTGTATACAGGTACTAACAAATGTACTAACAAAATCTCAAAAGTAGATTTCAGAATTCAATGATACAGACACCCTACTTTTATTGAGGAAGTGCTATGAGATAATATTTGTTAATTGAATTCTTATTTTGAGTTGATGACATATCCTTATGTCAATGTCCTGCCAGTCAAGTGTACCTGTAACACTCACTCATTACCCATTTAACACCCATTTGACATTTATCATATAATACATTATTTTCTTTTTGTTTAATTTCATTTTATTTTTATCCACAGATAAATGAAAGCATTTGAATAAAGACATATAAGTGAAAATTTCCCTTTAATTTTGTTGACGTCAATACATAGTAGTGTATCAAACTTTATTTCTTACAGATTAAATTATAAGTAAAATTGCAAGTGCTCTGAAATTTTGCACAAAGAGGATATAATAAAAATAAGATAGAATCTATCAGGGGCCATTTTATAACATTTAAAAAATTAATTGTAACCATGAAAAGAGAAATGCAGCTATTGGTTACCACAAGAACAGGATGCTTGCATTTGACTCACTGTTCCATGAAGAACTGAGGCAGTGCAATGAGCAATGTTCCGACTCCCATGATCACGCAGCCCGCTCCAATTATTTTTGGCCTGTGAAGTCTGGCTCCAAAGTAGCTAACAAATGTTATAACTAAGAGATTTCCTTGGAAGAAAAGAATAAATGTTCATAAGTTAGAGAACTTAGAAAAAGTCAGCGGAATAACTAAATTAGGTTAAGTCAACGAATGAATGTCTACAGCAAGTCTAGCCATATTTTGTTTTGACTAAACTGTCCCAACCATCATTTCTATCATTTGATTTTCTTTCCCTTAAAAGGAGATGACTGCTAAAAATTTCTTTTTACTCATTACTTCAATCATGTTACCCCTTTGTCAGAATATTTTAATGACCAAGCCTTCTACTTCATTTTCACACACCCTAATGATTTGTCCTTTAAAGTGTTTTATCATTAATCAAATTGTAGAAGGCATCCTTTAGCTGTTCTCTTAAATTTTCTTTGCCGATTTGGAAGTAAATTTTATTATTGTTCCTACATTTATTAAAGTTTTCTAATAAATCTTCTTATAGTTTCCCATTTGCTCTTGAAACACACATCACATATTCTTGCTTTAAGTGACTATAAACTAGTAATAAAAAGTAAAACAACTGCACCTCACTTTAAATGAAATCAAATTATAAAATTCATATTTTTACAAATGATATTTAGAATTTGTTTATATCCATTTTACAAAAAGATAAGATTCAAAATAGAAGTATAAATTACACTACATAAACAACTTTAGGAACATATCAATTATATAACTTCCATGTATATTTATAATACAAATTTTATGAAAAATAAAATCTCACAAATTATCCACAGCTATCTCTTTATAAAAAATAATTGAGAAATATTTTTTGAAGGTTGAATTGGGCTTTTCTAAAATGTCTCTGAAGATGCATGTGATGAAGACAACTGATTAACCATGCTTTAGGGATGATGTCCTCATGCTTTCCTCTGCACAAAATTCCTGGAACAAGGTGGTAAGGGATATAGAAATATTAAAAATACAGATTCTCAATAGCTCCCGACAGTTTCTGAGTCCATGGATCTGAGGGCAGGCCAAGAAATCTGCATTTTTAATCCTAGCTCAAATGTATTGGTGAAGATTGTTCCTGGAACATATTTTGATAAACACTGTTTAGGGTATTGGATATCAAGGGGCTTTAAAGTTTTAACTATTTGCATTTTATGAATATTTATTTTTCTAAGTACTAAAGTGCTAGGTAAAGCAAGAACTTAGCAATAATGCAGCACTTGATTGTGATGGCTGATGGGTCGACTTGCATTAAAGTGCTTCTTGATGTTTCCAATTTTTTTTTAGCAAGAATGTTTCCTTACATCTGCAAGCAATCATCTAATTTACTACTATTTATTCACATTGCCAGCGTTAGTCAAGTGCAAAAAGAGCAGCAATTTTTCTAGCCTTGAGGACAATAACGATAGTGAGAAAAGTAGATTACATAGTAGCTCCAGGCTTTATGGCTCTCAGAAGATTTAACCTCCTTTTAATTTTCATATTAAAAAACACTGAGTATGAGATTTCTCATTTGACATCTAAGTATTTAGTAGAGAAAATTTTATGTTGTGTATATTGCTAATTATGTCTATATTTTTGTTAAAGTGTCACAGTAAAAAACAAAATAAAAGTTTGTTTTCAGTTTATAAATAATGTGTCTCCCTATGCCACCTCCCCTTCCTACTTCTCACACCACCACCCACACAATAGAGGACTCAATGTTTACAGTCTGTTTTGTGTTACATTAGTGGGTATGCCAAATACTGCATGATATCATTTCAGCACCTGTCATGCATAGATGAGTCTTATGTTTTTTTACTTAGTATCCTTTCTGAATTCTCAGAAGATACACTTGAAGAATAAATGGTGACAAATGGTCTTTAAAAGATTGAATTGGATATCAAAATTCTTTCACATCTATCATCACTAGCCTTTCAAAAACAACAGTTCCACAGAGTTTTAAAAATATGTTTTACCAAACTTTCAAGAAACAGATTCCACATACACACAACATTTTAGATAATAGAAAACTCCTCAACTCATAAGACTAATATTTTTTGAAATCAAGGCTACACAAGAACAATAAAAGAAAAGACCAAATATAGTTTATTCCAGGAGTACAGAGGTCTTACAAAAAAAGAAAATTAGTAAAATAACTATGGTTATCCTATCTAATAAAAGAATAATATGCAAATTGACTGTCACTCCAACACAAAATATGGCTGCCCCTACATGGTCAAAGATCCTGCCCCCATGTGGACACAAGAAGGCTGCCACAAGATGGCCAGCCAGGGGGACAGTTGGGAGGGACCAGGCCTACAAGGGAGGGCAGTTGGGGGTGATCAAGCCTGTAGAGGAGAGCAGTTAGGGATAACCAGGCCAGTAGAGGAGGGAAGTTGGGGGCGACTGGGCCTGCAGGGAAGGGCTGTTGTGGAGGGGGAGAATCCAGGCCTGCAGGGGAGAGTAGTTAGGGGCAAACAGGTTGGCAGATGAGCAGTTAAGCTTCAATTAGGCTGGCAGGGGAGTGGTTAGGGGTGATCAGGCTGGCAGGCAGAAGTGGTTAGGGGAAATCAGGAAGGTAGGCAGGCAAACAGTTGGGAGATAGCAGTCCTGGATTGTGAGAGGGATCCCAGATTGGAGAGGGTATAGGCTGGGCTAGGGCACACCCCTCAGTGCATGAATTTTATGTACCGGGCCTCTAGTCTTAACATATGTAGAAAAGCATTCAACCTAATTAGCTACTCATTTATAATAAGAAAAAAATATCTGAGCAAATTAACTTTTAAGGCATATATATCAGAACCACAATCAAACATATTGCTTATCTGTAAAATTTTAAAAGCATTTTTATTAAGGTCAGACATGAGAGAAGGATGCCCATTTTCACTGATTTTACTGAGGCCAAAGAAATAATGCAAAACCAATAAATAACAGATCTATGAATTTAGAAAGACTAATATAAAATCATCTTATGTTTCAAACAATAAAATGGTCTATTCAGAAAACTCTACACCATCTATAGACAATCAATTAAAATGAACAGAAATTAAACAAGGTTACTGCATACTGATAACATTTAGAAATCATTATTGTATTGAGATGGTCTAACCTACTGCACACCCAGGCTGTTTGGTGTGGCCTATTGCTCCTAGGCTACAAACCTGCACGGCATGGTTACTGTACTGACCACTGCAGGCAATTGTGGCACAATGGTAAGTACTTGTATATCTAAACATAGGAAAGACACAGTAAAAATACACTATATCAGAGACAAAAAATGGTTTAGGGTGCTTACCATAAATGGGAGCTTGAAGGATTAGAAGTTGTTTTGGGAAAGTTAGTGAGTTAGTTGTGAATGAATGTGAAGTCCCAGGACATTGGTGTGCACTACTGTAGACTTCACAAACACTGTCCCACAAGCCCTCCCCCAGCATCAGCCTCACCTGGGGTTTCTTAGAAATGCAGAATCTTATTTCCCTTCCTACAGAATCAGTATCTGCATATTAACAAGCTTGCCTAGTCATGTGTATGAACATTACCATATGATTAGCACTAAACTTAGACATTTCATTCTGGTAGAATGATGAAAGATTTAAGTAACAAATGCCTCAAAGCAAGAGGTTAACCATTCATTCTTTTAATTCTTTCTGTTATATTCAGAGTTAAAAACTGAAATATGTAGTAGGAATTCAAAAAAGCAATTGTTGAAGAGTTAAAATATTCATTTGCTGTCCTGAAAGTTATCAAGTGAAGCTGAAACTGTAGCCATTGAAGATTTTACTATAGCATATATGTATCTGAGTCCCAACTGGCAGTAATAACCACAGAGCTACTATTCTCCATTAACAAAGAATTAATGCCTCTTAGTTTACCAATTCAAGAAGCTGACTAACTGGGATTATACCTCTTAAATTACTTCTAAAACTTTGACTAAACTTAACTGGCCTTTTCAAATTCTAAGAAGTTGTCTACAGTCAACTGCTAACTGAAGACACCTGAGTGTAAAATTTTATCTGCTTTGCTCTTCTAGTCTTATCAACGGAATTCCTCTCTCTTCTTTCTAGGCTATGGGCAGAAACCATCTTTCATGGTTTAACTTCTTCAATAACTACAATGACTTTTTTATACAGCCATTTGGATTCTTTTGAATTTTGAACCACAGAGCTTCCAGGAAAATTAATGACTTCTGTAAAGACACTTCCCATATATTTTTAAACTCAAAATACTGAGAGCATTTCACGGTCTCCCCCAGAATAATCTCTCAATCTGATTAAGAACTCTGGATGATTCATATAATATTGAACACCTGGAATATATTGCTGGTTGCTCAGAGAGAACAAATCACAGTGAAGATGTCCTTTACTCAGGCCTAGAAGACCTTGTACTTAAAAGCCAGGCATCTGCAATACCTACCAATTTCAAAACTTCCATCAATAACTCCCACCAAGGAGGAAGGGATTTCAAACCTTCTCTCTATTTGAGTGATGGTGCTCTTCAGATAGCCTTCTGCCAGTGCTTTGGCAAAGTAAACAAAAGATAAGGCGCCCAAGAACACCTGGAAAATATGACAGGTCACACTGAGTCTGACTCCAGCTTGACACACAACTGGAAAGTTACTAAACAAATAAATGAACAAACGAACAAAACTCCAACCCAAGAACAATGTAGCAAGGTTGTTATCATTGAACATTTTATTCAAGCATTTCAGCCTCAAGCTCACGTAAATTTCTAAAAAAAAATTCAATTTATTTTGGAAATAACAGATTTTTACTCAGAATGCCAGTTGAACTCCTTTTTATCTCTCTCTCCTTTCTTCCTCCTTCCTCCAAAGGACATTAAAAAGAATTGTGGTTTTTGAAAAGAAAATTTATTCTGTGGTAAAGCAAAGAGAGTTTGGAGTCATTCATAGTTAAGAAAACAAGAAACCATAAACCAAACACTTATCATCTTATCACAAGTCTAGCACCCATGATTGTATGATTCACAGTGATGGTGCATGATATTTTTTGCTATCTGGCATATGTATTTTGCAAGACCCAGGGGTATAACAGGGTATCCATAGGATAGGTTATCATTTATATATAAAAAAAACAAAACACATTTATTGGTGGGTGTTTGGTATAAAGAAAGAATTGGAAGTTGGAGTAAAAAAAAAAAAGCACCATTTAACCCTATCCCCTCCACTGACCATACTGTGTAGTAAGAAAGGTCAAATATTTTATTTTAAAAATGGGAATAATGTAGATTTCATAGATTAAATATTATAACTGTGCATAGTATAATATCTGGTATCTGGCACATGGTAGATATTTAGTAACTATTCTCTCTCTCTCTCTCTCTCTCTCTCTCTCTCTCTCTCTCTCTCTCTCTCTCTCATCTCCTGTTAAGAACGGGCATGCAAATGGGCCAGGAAAGTAGTACTTAGCAATTTAATTTACATGGTCGATTTCTTTCACTACCTGGCACACTGTGATTTCAATAAATTGTATCTAAGGTCATTTTTAAAGAAGGAAACACATTTTTACTTCTAGTTATATTGTATAGAAAAAAAGTTTCTGGACAGAGAGCCAAGAGTATCAACTCCACTTTATTTGCTGTTATTCTTCTGTTTGATTACTTACAGTTTTTTAGCATTTGATTGTTTGTTACCTTTAGTTCACCACAGCAGGGCTGTTTTTTCTCTGAGGATGAATATTCTGTTTTGAAGGAAGGCCTCTCAACAGGTTGCATTGAATTTTTGCAGAATAACTGGATATTTTCTTTGGATGAAGTGTCCATTATGAAAATGTTCCTTGACTCTGATCTGTCAAAGTTGATTTTAAAAGTAAAAAACAAAAACATTTCATTCAAACTCACATGGTTTATTAAATAATATTTTTATTTCACAATAGATCACAATTCTGTAGACATAATTTGACCTGAGAGTACCTTATTGTACCACAGTAGGTTGGCAAAGTTTTTCAATTAAAATTGACCAGGATGTTTGATTGAATAATCCTGCTATCAGGAGTTGGGTGCCAGCATTTCTCTCCAGTTTAAGCCTCATTACGGCAAAGAATAAATTTAAATGTTGCCTTTGGAATAAATAATGAGGCAGAATTTTGCTAACTTTGTGGTCTTGCCAGCTTAAACTAGAAGCAGTCAGGAAAGGAAGAAGAGGAATTTGGTCATTTGAATATTGCTTCATTTGAATTAAGTATTTAAAGCCTTTAAATCTATCCGCTTAGCCATGGAGTCCTAGAATACCACATTGTGACGCCTATAAGTCCCCAATATCCAAAGCCTTAAAGTATGGAGGAAAAAAAAAAAAGAAAGGACCAATTTGTGTTATCATTTTAGTTTGACAAATAAGGAAACCACAGTAAAATTTGCATCTCAAATTTAATCCAGGCAAAAGTAGTCTCTGGCCTCCCTTTCTGTGTTTAATTTCCCACCCTCCCTGGCCTTACCGAGTCTTGGTCATATTCATATTCTCTGAACTTATATTATCCCTGTTCATATCAATATTTACATATCAAATGCCCTTTCTTTAGGATTTCTCATGACAGCATGAGAAAGAAATCTAAGTGAAAGAATTCAAAAATAAAATAACTTCCCTGTCACCCTAATGTTTATCAGAAGATGCATTGTATATTAATAGAGGTCTTCCATATTTTCATCATTCTTACTAAAGAAATAAAGTTAGGGGCAAAGTTCCAAGTACTGTGGTAGAAATTTAGGTTTATTCTGCCAATATGTATGTTACTGAGTTAAATATCAAAAGAAAGACCAAAACAATTTCAAAGTGGAGGGGATTCCTCCAGGGAGTGTGAATTAAGTTGAGAAGTATACAGCAAAGGCCTAGTTTTAAAACAATAATTATTACACTTTTAGATTACTTGATTTCATGAACGTGCATAACATTAACCTTCAAAATATAGACAAAAAGTGAGTAAAACAGAAAAAGATTTAAAAATCCTAAAAACAAAAGTAATTGAAGAGGCAATAATTCTAAACAAAATCAACAGACAAAAACACAAGGATATAATATTAATAATATGGAAATATTAGGAATATAAAGCATAAAATTATGCAGAATGTAAATAATTAAAATCTTCACAAATTGGATAACTTTCTAGCAAATATTAGTTATCTGTATTGATATAAACCAGAAGAGGAAAATAGCCAAGGAAGTCTTGACAAAAATATTTTAAAACTAGCTCTTAAACAAAATTACTAAGGACAGATGATGTAATAGGAGTGTTTTGCCAAGAGAGGTCTTTCAAAGAAAGACAGCAAATAATGGAAACAGATGATAATAGTGTCCATTCACTTGACAAAGTTAAAGTTATCTTTATAATAAAATCCCATTAAGATAATACAAAAAGAAAAACTTCAGACCAAATCTAGACATGCTAAAATACAAAAAACTCCAGTAAATTCTAATTAATTTTTATAATTAATATCTAGTTTTAAAATGTAATAATATTAGGAACTATATTCACCTAAATCACCACATTAAAAATTCAAATATACATTGTATACCTTAAATATATACTTTTTATTTGGCAATCATACTTCAAGTTGTAAAAGGTGAATTAAAATAGAAAAATAATAAAATCTCAGTTAATACAAAATATCAAGTAACAAAATTCACATTCTAAGAAATTAAAAAATTAAAATTCTTCAAATCAAGTATGGGATACCAACAACCAACTTTATATATCCATTGGATCACTGAAACTACTTTTCCAGAACAATATTTTTCAAAAACAATGAAACAGGGTCTGGGGAAAAATGGAGTTATACAATGTTTAATAGGTTTCTTGAGTACAAAACTACTGAGCACCTTTAATTAAAATCCTAGAGAAACCCATTGCTTATAATGATTTAAAAAAACTAACTAAATGTCCAGTAAATTATGGTATACTTATGGAATGAAATCTTTTGAAGTCCTTAGAAATTAGTGTAAAGAAGTAAATATGTATATATAGAGCTATTTTCATGAGAGAGTTGGTTTTAAAAATACATGCTCCTAAATAGTATAAACATTCTATTTTATAAAAGAAACACCTACACATTCACATGTACATTCATAGAAACAAAGCTTAAGAAATTCCATTAGGAAAATGTTAACACTCATTATTTCTGGTTGATGATATTATAGATGATCTTTAAAAAGTTTTGTGAAAAAAAATCAATAAAATATATTAAAAGATAAAAAAATGTTTTGTGTATCTATGTTGTCTAAGTTTTCTATAACAAACAGCAATTTCTTATATGAAAATACTTTAAAATAATAAAGATATCACCAAGCAAAAAAATGTATGAACCTGGAAGGTTTTAAAATACAAAAATTAATAATACCAAATGTACAGTTTAAAATACAGTCTTTTTCCACGAACTAAACTATACAATTCAAACTGACCTATTGTTTTAAGAGTCTAGAAATATTATTTTCCATCAGCCAGTGACTGGGAAATGAAAAGAAATTATTTAATAAGAAAATTACTATCATTTACATTTTGAATTCCCTGTTCACATGGGTTTGAAAACATTAAAAGGGTTACATTTAGAATATAAATGTGGAGGAGAAGAAAAACACAATCATTTTGAAAAGAACATTAAAAATTTAAGACACCAAAATACATCGTCTTCTTACATTTGGAGATGTTGACACAAAAAAATCTCTCTAACTAGTCTCCAGAAGTGATATCAAAACAAGAGAACAATAGTCATCCTCTCTTATGCTGTTTGGGCAAAATGATATCCTACTTACAATACTGAATAGCTTTAGTACAAATATAATTTTATTTTGATGGTTAATTTGCCCTATCAAGTATAGCATGTTTCAAGAAGCATGCATTTTTCATCCCTATGTGAAAAAAGGGGGAAGAAGCTCAATGACATGGACAGAAAGATCCTTGGGGCTGGCAGGTACTCATTCTCTTTTGCTCTTGATTTGCTATTGCAGATGTAGAGCAACAGCCCAAATGTTTAGAAAAATTTGCACTTGCAAAATTTGTAACTGTTCTATCACTTGGAGAGATTATTTCAGGAAAGGGGCATGGCAAAGTTCTCATCCAACACCGTGGGTTGAAGTATAACTTATTCTAGAGAGGGAAAAATTAACCAAGCAGAGTTTCTTCATTGTAGTTTGAAAAAAATAAAGGAATTCCCTGATCCCATAGATTTGAAAATCAATCCTTTGGTCTTTAATGAGCTCAAGTGGCCTTAAAAGGTTAGAGTTAGAGCACACAAATGCCCTGATCCTGTGACCATCCATCCAGGAATCAGCTTCCAAAGATGCCCCAAGTCAGAAAGGCAGCCACATCCCAACACTCTTCTCTCTGTCATCCCACATGAAGATGGACATCAAGATCTGCCCCCCCACCCCCTTTCAGGAATGTGTGTTATCTAGAAAGCTGATCTCCCAATAAAAGTAATTGTGTCAGATTCAGATTTAATAGGTACTGTTTATGTGCCAGGTGATTTCTATATTTTTGGCTATTTTTTAAAACTACTGAACAAGTTTAGCAATATCATTCCCATTTCATAGGAAACAATATGGCCCAGAGCAGTCAAACATCTTGTCAAAAACTTCCCAAGTAATAAACATCAGAGTCAAAATGAGAACCTAGATCTGAGTGTGTCTGACTTCTTTAACCAGCCTCTTCTCCTGTTTCCACCAACTTAATAAAGGGGCCCAACATCTTTCACGGAAAAGCGTTGTAGATAAGACGCTATGCAGGACTCAAGGGTTTATTAACCTCTCCCCTGTGAGGATCCGACGTGAGGATCCGACGTGATAGTCACAAAACAGGAATGCAGAAACCAAATCTTACCTGGAAGTGGAGATCAAAGACAGCCGCTTCCTCTCAGTGTGCTCAGAGAGAGGCTGGACCTCACTCCACAGACTGAGGGCACACTGGGTGGATGGTACAGCAGCTCTGAGGAGTTTTGCCAGGTGGGGAGAGCCTGGATGGATACAGACGGTGCAGTTTAGGAAGGAGAAAAGATGAAGGGCATGGCCTCACCCCTGGGCAATCTCTTTTCTTTCCTCTTTCCTCCTGGCCTCCTTTCCCTGGCAGTCGGCAAAGAACAGGCCAGGCTGGCAACACCACTGACGTGCATCTCAGCTCCCAGGGCACAGAAAGAGCTGAAGCCTTTGAGCCATTTCTTTGCAATTTGCTGCAAGTTTAAGGCCACACGTGATAAAGCTTTCTTTATGGGAGAGAGTGAAAAAAAGAAAAGACCACTTGTGATCCTGCTTGCTGATTCCCAGAAAACACAACTCTGCAGGGGGCAGAGGGTAAGGGAACAGAAACAGGAGGAGGGAAGGAAGTTTGTAACAAAGATCCCTCCTTCTCCTTCCAAGAAGTTTTTAAGCCAGCTGCTCCTTGAGGACATCACTGGGATCCTGTAAAAAAAAAAAAAAAAAAGTGGGGGTGGGGAGCTCCTGGGCTAAATCTCTGCATGGTTCCTTTTCCCATTGGGAATCTAGAATCTATGTTGTAACCCAAAGAGACAACCTCACTCAGACACAGAGTTTTAGAGATGGAAATTTGAGCTTCATTCCTGTGCAGGGCCTGCAGCCAACCTACGCAGAGGAGAACTGCAGTCCCGAGGTCTTGAAAAATGGCTGGTTTTATAGCCCTATCACAGGGATGAGCAAGCAAGCGTTGTCTACAGAAGCAAATCTTTGCGGTTAGCACAGTTGCCTGGAGGCGTTATCCTAAGAGCAGTGGAAAATTTCAACAGAGATATTTACTGGCTTCGGGGGAATGAATACCCTAAATGTTCTGTTACCTTACCCTGTTCCAGGCAAGTTTGGCCCCGGGTCGGGGAGTTAAAGGTTATGCACACAGGTGCTGTTTGGCCATGTCACAACATTCCCTCCTCTTGTTATGGAAGAATCAAATCATTGATTCTTGATTTCCAGAATCCTCATGGGGAAGTCTCTGGTATGGTTGAGCTGAAACCATAAGCTTCACTGTATCTATTCTATTAACTAAAAATGGTCCGCAAGTTAGACCTATCATAAGTAGCAAGAGGGGGCCTGCTACAGTAGAGATTAGAGTAGTCAGCCAAGGGGACCAATTAAAGAGATTTTTATACCAGTTATTACTGACTTCATATTCATTGTCTCTTTCACGAAGTCTTTTTCTAAGGACCTGTATGCTCTCTCTGATGACTCCGGAGTGATTTACGTAGAAACAGCAATTTTCACCCGGGGCGGCACACAGTCCTCCTGGATTGCAGAGGGGTCGGCTGGGCGAGCTGAGTGTGATGGACCCAGGTCGCAAAGCCGTTTACTTTGAGGGTGGTGAAGGTCATCAGCACCAGACGTAGGGACCCTTCCAACGTGGCTCAAGGGTCTCCCGGTGATGTCTCTTGACGTAGACCCAGTTCCTGGGCTTATGCTGACGAGGAGTCAGGGCTGGGCCGGTTTCATAGATGGCATGGAGGCGCAGCCAAATGTCCTCGTGCACCCTCTGGAGCCCTCTCAAGGAAAGAAACAGTTCTAGACTTCCAAATTCTGCAAGAAATTTGGCTTTAAGGTTAGGGATAATAGGGGGTGGCTGACGGAACATGATTTCATAAGGAGTAAAACCCAGGGTGTAGGGAAAGTTCCTATCCTGGTTAAGGGCATATGGAAGGAGAGCCACCCAGTCCCCACCAGTCTCCAAGGTCAATTTGGTAAGGGTCTCTTTTAGAGTTCTATTTATTCTTTCTACATGCCCTGAACTTTGGGGCCTATAAACACAATGTAATTTCCAATTTGCCCCAATGGCCATGGCCCCTGCCTGCATTACCTGTGAGACAAAGGCTGGTCCATTGTCCGAGGTATCTCAGCAGGAAAACCATACCTGGGCAAGATGTCTTCCAGCAGCTTCTTAGCTACCATCTGAAGCTGTTTCATGCGTAGTTGGGTATGCTTCTACCCATCCAGAGAAGGTATCTACAAATACTAAAATATATTTATAGCCATACTTTCCTGGTTTAATGTCAGTGAAGTCGACCTCCCATTGTGCTCCAGGCTTCGTTCCTCTGAGCTGGGTTCCTTTTTCACTCGGCCTGGTTCTCGTGTTTGTGAGTTGACAGGTCTTGCAGGTGGATACAACCTGCTCTATTTTTGATGTCCTGTTAGTGGATCTTAATTCTGCCCTGTGAGATTAAGTCCTTTAATTTGTGTGCCCCCAGGTGAGTGGATAATGGCTAGTTTAGCGGGGAGCCACAAAGCCTCAAGCAGGTCAGGAATTTCCTGTTTATTCTTTATTGTCCGTCCCTTTGCTGTCAGTAGCCTTCTCCCCTGATAGATCGCCCTGTGAACATGAGCTGTAGCAAATGCATAATGGCTATCTGTGTAGACATTAAGCCATTTCCCAGACCCCAGTGTCAGTGCCTTGGTGAGTGCAATGAGTTCTGCTCCGTGAACCAGGTGGCCTCTGCATCAGGGAGCGGCCAGTCAGTCAAGTCTTTCCGGAGTCCATGCACCCGCTCCACTCCAGGATTCCCGCGCAGTCATGTAGCAGGGCATCTAGGTCGGGGTCAGGCAGCAGGGTAGCAGGGTTGAGGGCCGCATTTGGATAGAACTGTACTCTAGGGGGCGTTGAGCAGCAAGCTTTGATAGTGAGTCAAACGTGCATTGCTCATCCGTCTATCAGGAGGCTGTTTTAGGACCCCCTCAATGGCATTCGGGGTTGTAATCCAGATTTCCTGTCCTAGGGTCAGTTTGTCGGCATTCTTGACTAAGAGCGCTGTTGCCTGTTGCCGCAATGATTCTCAGGCAGCTACTGGATCTAACTTCTTGGACAGATATACTACTGGGTGGCTCCAGGGGCCTAAAGCTTTAGTTAAAACCCCCTTTGCTATTCCTTTGTGTTCGTCTACAAAGAGATGAAAGGGCTTTGTAATGTCCGGCAGGCCCAGGGCTGGAGCAGCTAGGAGGGCTTTTTTTAACTGGTTAAAGGTAGTCTCTTCTTTCTCAGTCCATTCAAATGCCCTCCCTTCTTTGGTAGCTTCATATAGGGGCCTAGCAATTTCAGGAATCCAGAGGTGGTAATAGCCAGCCGACCCTAGGAACTCCCTTACTTCTCTTTGGGAGGTGGGGGCATGGATCTTCAGGACAGTTTCTTTTCTAGCATCTGATAACCGCCGCTGTCCACCCTCCAGGATGTATCCCAGGTAACTCACCCTCTCTTGGCATATTTGAGCTTTCTTTGCGGAGGCCCGATACCCTAAGGTCCCCAGGGTGGCCAACAGGTCTCTAGTCCCCTGCTCACAGTCTTCAGCGGTATCGGCAGCAATCAAGATGTCATCTATGTACTGAAGGAGGGTGAGAATGGAGTGCTCTCTCCTGTACTCACCGAGTTCTTTGTGCAGTGCCTCATGGAAGATGGTAGACGAATTCTTGAACCCTTGGGGCAGTCACGTCCAGGTTAGTTGTCCACTGTATCCCTTCTCCAGGTCATGCCATTCAAAGGCAAACAGGTTGGCTTTGAGACGCTAGCGGCAGGCTAAAGAAGGCATCCTTCAAGTCTAATACAGTATACCGGACTCTAGAGGATGTCAAGGAACTTAGGAGAGTGTATGAGTTAGGAACAGTTGGATGTATATCCATGACTCTCTTATTTACTTCCTGGAGGTCCTGCACCAGTGGATAGTCATTGGTGTGCTGCTTTCTGACCAGGAGAGGGGCTGTTCCAGGCAGATTAGCAGGGGATTAGCACCCCTAGACTTCGCAGTCTCCTGATGTGAGGCTGGATTCCCTTCCGGTCATCCTGGGACATAGGATACTGCTTGACTCTTATTGAGCCTTCTCCAGGCTTTAGCTCCACCAGGATTGGGGCCCTGTGAGCAGCCAGTCCAACTTCCCCCATCTCTGCCCAAGCTGTGGGGAATTCTTGTAGCCACCTGTCCACAATGCTTTCTACTGAGGGCGCCCTCTGGTGGAGACGATACTCATCCTCCAGTCTCAGAGTCAGAACCTGGATGGGATGGCCTTTACCATCGATGACCTGGGCCCCCCTTGTCTGAAAGTTATTTGGGCTCCAAACTTGTTTAGCAAGTCCTGTCCCAGTAGGGGGTAGGGGCATTTTGGTATTACCATAAATGAATGGGATACCCGGCCCGATCCTAGATCTACGGTTCTTCGGGTAGTGCATGAATACTGGCCCATGCCTGTCGTCCCTTGCACTCAGGATTTCTTGTTGGTTAGCTCCCTCTGCAGTGTGCGGAGGACTGAATGTTGCACTCCGGTGTCAACAAGGAAGTCAACAGGGGTCCCCTCCACTCTGTGAGTTAGCCTGGGCTCGGGAAGGTGGTCCGAACCCCGACACCCCTAATAGCTCAGTTTTTCCAACTCTAAGACTCACTCGGTCAGTCTTGCCTCCCTTCCCACTGGCCTTCTTGGGCCCAATGCCCTATCTCCTTGCAATAAGCACACTGGTTTCACTGTAGCTTCTTTTTTCCCACTCCTGACGGCCCCCTTACCTTCTTCTTGGTCATCTGCAAGCTGGCGAAGGCAGTGGGTCCGCTCTTCAGGGGATTCTGTGGTAGTGGCTAGCAGAATCTTGGCCAGGTTTCGGGTCTGCTTGTCACTGGCAGCCACCATGGTGCGGGGGTTTGCCTATCTTCAGGGGACTCCCGGTTATTGTACACTTTCTCGGCCACTTCCAGCAAGTCCCAAAGACTTTTTTTCTCCTAATCTATCTATTTTCTGCAGTTTCTTTCTGATGTCTTCAGTTGACTGGTTTATAAAACTCATGATTACTGCTGTCTTACTCTCAGGGGCTTCTGGGTCCATGGAGGAGTAAGTGCGGTATGCCTCCACCAGGAAAGCAGCTAGAGACTCATCCCTTTCCTGCTGTATGTTCCCTACCTTGGTCAAATTGGTAGGCTTTCTAGCAGCCATGTGGAGACTCCCCATTAGAGTCTGGCGGTAGACCCAGAGCCTCTCCTTACCTTCTGCCGTGTTGAAGTCCCATTCAGGTCTAGTCAGGGGAAAGGAGGTGTCTATCTGAGCCTGGTTGGTGCTAGGGTTCCTGTCCACGCTTGGGACTAGCTTCCAGGCCTCATTAAGGATCCTCTTCCTCTCTTTGGTGGTGAATAGGACCTGCAAAAGCTACTAACAGGTGGGCTGATGGGTGAAAAGAACAGAATCTAACAAATCGATAAGCCCTCTGGCTTCTCAGAGAACTTAGGATTCTGAGTTTTCCAATTATAGAGATCACTAGTGGCGAAAGGCCAGTAGTGATGGGGCTGATTCCCTTCCCCCCTGTACTCTGATCAACCACCAGTGATGGTAGGGTATGGGCCTGACACTTCAGCGCCAGCCAGCCATTTTCAGGGCTCGCAAGCAGGATACCAGGCTTTCTCTGTGGCACTCTTATTAGCTTCAAGTGTTCAGGGTTCAGATAGAGATCTTTAAAACATGATACTGCAGTCCCTCTATAAGTACTTTGGCATAACTACCCTGTTTAGGGAGGCAAAATGCAAATTATTTACTCTTCCTGGCTTACTGGCCTATATTATTTGATTTCATTACAACATTTCTCTTCTCTTTCTTTCTTTTTTTAAAAAAATTAAATCTTCATTATTCAGATTATTACATTTGTTTCTCTTTTTACCCCTCCATAGCTCCCTTCCACCTAACTCCCACCTTTCCCTCTGCCCTTACCTCCCTCCCATTGACTTCATCCATAGGTGTATGATTTTTATCCAGTCTCTCCCTGTACACCCCTCACTCCTTTCCCCCTGAGAATTATCAGTCCACTCCCTTTCTGTGCTCCTGATTCTATTATAGTCACCAGCTTATTCTGTTCATCAAATTTTTAATTCACTTAATTTTTAGATTCACTTGTTGATAGATATGTATTTGTTCATAATTTTTTGTCTTTTACCTTTTTCTTCTTCCTCTTCTAAAAGAGTACCTTTCAGCATTTCATATAATACTGGTTTGGAGTTGATGAACTCCTTTAGCTTTTTCTTATCTGTGAAGCTCTTTATCTGCCCTTCAATTCTGGATGATAGCTTTGCTGGATAGATTATTCTTGGTTGTAGGTTCTTGCTATTCATCACGTTGAATATTTCTTGCCACTCCCATCTGGCCTGCATCGTTTCTGTTGAGAAATCAGCTGACAGTCATATGGGTGCTCCCTTGTAGGTAATGAACTATTTTTCTCTTGCTGCTTTTAATATTCTCTCTTTGTCTTTTGCTCTTGGTATTTTAATTATGATGTGTCTTGGTGTAGTCCTCTTTGGATTCCTTTTATATGGGATTCTGTGTGCTTCCTGGACTTGTAGGTCTATTTCTTTTACCAGATGTGGGAAGTTTTCAGTCATTATTTCCTTAAATAGGTTTTCAGTATCTTGCTCTCTCTCTTCTTCTGGCACCCCCACAATTCTGAAGTTGGTATGCTTGAAGCTGTCCCAGAGGCTCCTTATAGAGGATTTTGAGCAGCATTAGCTTGCATTTGGCTTATTACTAATGAATTTGCTATCAGAATTATCCAAGATGTACCATATTCTTAAATGACTGTGACTGTGGCCTGGTCACTTAACTTTTTTAAGTCTCAACTTCCTTTTTTGTAAAGCAGAAATTTTATTTTATTTTTTTAAAAGAGAGAGATTCACAGGATTATTTTAAGGATTAAATTATATCATATATTCAAATGTATACATGGAGGGAAGCCTAAATCTAGGATAGGTTCTGAAGAACTGAGATGTAGCCTTATGCAAGTTCGTAAGAGCTTTAATAGGAGAAACTTACATAGACGGGCAAAGCAGCTGCTTGCTCCCAGAGGTAACTGGTGGGAAGAATCCACCCCCCCCTCTCAGGACAGGATCTCTTTATTATAAGGATTAATAGTAAAATAATATGGTGGATAGTCACATAGACCACCAGGAAGAACAATGCATTGCTTCTTCTTTTTAAAATATATCTTATTGATTTTTTACAGAGAGGAAGGGAGAGGGATAGAGAGTTAGAAACATTGGTGAGAGAGTAACATGGATCAGCTGCCTCTTGCACACCCCCTACTGGGGATGTGCCTGCAACCAATGCATTGCTTCTTTATTTATTTTTACTTTTGTATAACCCAGTGACCAGACATTGCATAACTTACACAATGCATTTCTAAGTTAACAGATACCATGGCGCAGATATTCACACTCTACACATTCATTAACCTGCTTGCTGGGGCCTGATGATTACCTTTGGGCAGCATTCTGGCTTTCTGGGTAATCAGCCAAATCTGAGGCTCAGAGAGTTAAACAGTCACAGAAAGTTAAGGAGTCCAACATTTCCTAGACACCTTTGCTTCTGGAGCCCTATTACATCTCTAAAGCAAGTTCCCCTCCACTCCACTCCAGATTAAATGGATCCTTCCATTTTAAGCATCAACCTTCCACAAATTCCTTTGGAACCTTTGCACCATAATGGTTTGGAGTTGGAAGGTACAACAACAATATAATCCATAGATTCCCAGTATCATTAACAAACAAACAATATGCTGAACCAAGCCCCCTCCTAATGTAGGGACAAAGACTGAATAGAGGATCAAGTGGACAGAGGATCGATTCCTAACGACTGAATAGCTGAGATGTGGTTGGTCATTTGGGTCAGAGCAAGGGATATGTCATGATGATTATCAGGAATATATACACAACAATCAGTATGTATAAGAGCGCACGTTCTTCCCTGGGCAACAGTAAGTATAGCTAAAGTCATGTGGTCATGCAACACTATTTTTCTCATTTGTGTTGTTCTAAAAAATCTATAGCATACTTGGAACTATTAAGGGCTTGGGCAGTATCATTAGCTAGTGGGTAAGCTGCCATTCTAAACTATCAGTAGCTACAGTTGGGAAGAAAAATGATAAAAGATTTAGGCACCATGCTGCACACTATGGCCAGAAAGACAAAGAAGTTAAGGCACAAGCAAAGATTAATCATAAGCTTCAGGCAAAATATAGGCCATTTTGTCATTTGCCTGGGCGTGGTTTCTGCTTCGGTTTACAATACCACACTAAGTTCCCAGCAAGGGGTGGGGCAGTTGGAGGCACTGATTTAAGGGGGTGAAATGATAATATTCTAAACCATCATGCCCTTAGTCTTTGGTCTGATGGGTTCTGCACCACCAGCTGACAAGAGGCTATTTGAAGCAACCAAGGAGTTATCTGCATGTCAAGATTTTTCCCTCACCATAGGCTCCAATGAGCCCTAACCATCAGGAGGGAATCTGCCATACCCAAAGTACTCGTAGGTGACTGGTCCCTGGCCCTAGGTCGTATGGATCCATCAACAATATGGCATTATGTGGCCCCAGTCTCCGAGTCCATTCAGCAGTTGAGCTCTGCAGCTGAATCCTCATTGCTGTCAGTGGTCCACTGGTTAAGAGATAATATAGAGTAGGATGTGCTTATCTGGTATAGCCATTGAGTTCCATCAGAACTTCTAACAACCTATGCATCCAACCCTTTAAAGAATGGATTTCTCTTTGCAGAGCCTGTTTCAACAGTCTGTCTATCCCCTCCATCAATCCAGGGGCTTTAGGAGTGTAGGGCAAATGGAAGGGCCACATTATATCGATTCATTGGCCCATCCCTACACCTGGTGGCCAGTGAAATTAGTGCCTTGGTTGATGTTTGTGGGCTGTCCATAGGTAGCATACAGTTGCCTAAACCTCTGTATGGTAGCCTTCCGGGTTGCTTTCTTACTAGGATATGCTTGCAACAGGCTAGTGGCAGTAGCAATGCACATCCATGTATATCTGCAGTTCTGAGACAGTGGCAAGGGTCCATCACATGGCTGGTACTCTGTCCTTGCTATCTGTCTAAGATGCCATAACGATGGTCTCTTACATTCGAGAGGACAAGGAGAACACTCCTTGCATGCCTCCTTAATATGGGCATGGGTGAGTTCACGCCCATCTGTTTGGCAATTTCCCAGAGTATGTACCCCCTTGTGGCTAGTCTTTAGATGTGGCCAGCAGGCCACTTCTTGAGGGTCACTGCTTTCCTCTATGTATCAGACGTGGGCCCACTGATCTGCCTCCTGATTTCCTGGAAGGGATGTAATTGTGGGCCAGTACATGGCACTGAGACCTCCAAGCCTCCTGTCCTTTCCCAGATCTCATTCCACATTTCAGCTCCCATAAAGGGAGGTGCAGAACTTCCCAGTTGTCCTCTCCTATTGTTCTATTCACAAATTGAGGCCTTTGAAGATAGCCCAGCTATCAGTCACCGGAGTTATAGGGCTTGACTCATGTATTAGTATCATCCAAGCCGCTTGCAGCTCTGCCAATAAACTGCTTTGCTGGCTTCCTCCATCTAGCTTTATGGCCATTGCAGCCCAGTGGGGCAGACTACCTTTGGCAGACCCATCTATATTCATGCAGTGGCAGCATTGGAGAAATGACTCTGTTAAACTCCCAGTAGTCCATAGTCATCACTAGGAACCGCCTGGTATACAGACTAACAGACAGGCCTGCTAAAGGGAATCTGGGTGGGGCGAATTATGCCCACTCAATATAGTTCTTTTACCATATAGGTGATCTCTGCATGCCCCCCAGGGAAGAAATACTGTCTCACCGATATAACCTGCCTCAGTGCAGGGAGCTTCACAGGTGTCCATTTCACCTTTCCTCTAAACATGGGCTTCATTGCTCACATCCCCAAACAGAACCCTCCAATTGTTGTGGATATTTTACCTAATTGAGCTAAGATGTTGATGCCCAATATACATTCAGGTAGGGGCAACATAAACATCTGATAGGACCTCAGAAGCAACTGGCAATCTACTGGCAGAGCAAGTTTTGCTCCAGCTTTATGGAATTACCCCATAACCATCTATAGCAGTAACATAGCCTGTAAATGCATGGATATAACCATAGATCAGTGTGCATTCTGTTCCAGTATCTACCAAGGCCAAGACTGCTATTTATTTCGTGGTGTCCAGTGGATGGTTAGCTCTACATGGGGCCTCTGATGCCCATGCACCATCCTTATCCCTAGTCCAGATTCTCAGGCTCCTCCCATCAAGGGGGAGCTGACAGCACCACCTGGTTCCCATGGTGCATAGTCCCTTCTTAGTTGGCAGCTCCTGAAATTGCTGTGTAGGCTTGAGTTTCTGCCACAATTGTACCAAAACAGCTTTAGGCTGTTTGTCAATTTGTAACTGGACAACCCATGGGGTTTGAGCTGCCTATCACAACTTAAACCAACTAAGCAGAGACAGGATTGAATCTTATATGAGTGTTAATTCCAATACTGCCAGCAGGATAGGAGAGCAGCAGGTCATCCATAAAAATCTGCTCTACCCCTCTCCACAAGCCAGATGCTTATATTGGATAGAGGGACAAGGATTATATGGGAAAGCAGACAAGGCATAATGGTTACTGGCAATGTGGGTTGGAGTGTGGCCAAGGGCAGGTGCCTCCAGGTGTCTCAGGGACCAGATTACAGGTCATAGGGGCTTGGAGTTGCAAAAGGCAGATGCCTCTGGGACCAGATTGTTTCAGCAACAAGGTTGTTGATCTACGCAGTTCTCAGAAAAGGAGAATGGACTGCATTCCGGTGTTAGCTCCCATGTCCCAGGGCATACAACTCTCAGCCAGGTTAGAATGTGCTTTCCTAGTCAGAAGAGGACAATCAGGTTAACAAAGCATGATTAATAGGTCTTACAATTATAGTTGGTCCTCAATATTCTATTTTTGCCCCTAACATTCCCCACTGCTATTTCTCTCTTCTCATATCTATGAGATTAGTTTTAGGTGAAAAGTCTCATCCTGCTGGACCACCTTTGCTTCTGTCTTGAAAGTAGTTCATGAAGATGGAATACAGAAAATATAGTATCTAAAAAGAGGAAGACAGTGCTCGCTTCGGCAGCACATATACTAAAAAGAGGAAGACACGGAATGTAGCAGCAAGCGGTTAGACTGTAAAAATAAACAGGAGATACATCAGGTCAGATTCTATAGAACTGCCTCCCTGACCTGGCTCAGCTTTGGATTTGTCCCATGCATAGTCTGGAAGTGGCCTTCAGGGCTTTTACCATGATACAAGTCAGCTGGGTCACTTCTACATTAAGGGAGCCTACCATTACCAGCACAACAAAAAATGGTTGAAGCAATATATTCAACAGAGCTCCAGAGTAAAGATTGGCGTTGCAGGCTGGTGCCACATTGTAAGAAGGTCTCTTTTGGTCTAGATCCTGTGATATTTCTGGGGCATAGAGATAGTCAGTCAGTTGTCCTAAGGCACAAGGCCTCCCTGTGCTACTGGCAGGGATATATGAATAAAGAGTTACCTCACATATCAGAAACTAAACCATCAGCAGCTCAGCATGTCCATCACTGTAAGGGAGGGTGAAATTACCAGAACATTTCATATTGTGATTATTAGATACTGAAAGACAATAACTAGAACAGTCAGTAAAGCTACTGTAGCAACCTTCAGAGATAACAGCTCTGCACGCTTTTCCCGGACAGTGGATTCCAATGCATAAAGGTCCTTGTATATGACTTTCTTCCCCCGATGAACAAAATGAGTATAATTCTGTATATATGTAATAAATGTCCCAACTCTTTCCAGGCAGGATATAAAAGTCTGTTCTACCTAGTTTTCTCTGAAAAGGCAAAAGTCAGAGATATTAAAAATATTTCTTTTGCCGAAACCGGTTTGGCTCAGTGGATAGAGCGTCGGCCTGTGGACTGAAGGGTCCCAGGTTCGATTCCGGTCAAGGGCATGTACCTTGGTTGTGGGCACATCCCCAGTAGGGGGCTTGTAGGAGGCAACTGATCGATGTCTCTCTCTCATTGATCTTTCTACCTCTCTATCCCTCTCCCTTCAAAATATAAAAATATATATATTTTTAAAATATTTCTTTTGCTAAATATACCCAAATATTTTCATCTCTACTAAATGCAATTAATTCTCCTTTAGCCAGACCAGCAGTGGTCAAAAGTGCAATTATAACAAATGTTGCCTTTGAAAGATGCCCTTGAGGTATTTGTTGAGGTCACCCATTCTTCCCTTTCTTGCACTCTCTTTACACTGGAGTGATGGCCCTTGCTAGGCACCTAGGGCTTTCCACCCTGGTGACTTTCTGTACCTGGCCCATTGTCCTTGCTCTTCTCATGTCTGTCTAACTATCTATCATATTCCCCTTCAAGAATCTTGGCTCTGAATCCTTTCAGAGAAAAAGGGATCAGGTCTCTTCTGTAGCTGCTTCATACTAAGGAGGGACAAAGTTTACCTCCAGCGCCAAGAGATCCGTGATCTCTGTCAGAGGAATGATGAAGCCTGGGCATGGAAGGTGTGAAAATGCTATCTAGAGGCGGTATTCCTGAGTATGAGTAGGGCTTTTAACCTAGTAGGGCTTATAACTGTGTTATAAATTTTAATATTATTGGGGGCAAGAACTAGAAATAAATCAGGAAATCCAGTTCAATTCATAGGTGAAAAATAAAGCTTAGAATTTAATATTCACAACTGTGTGTTTTAGAGTCTACTGAATTTACTAGTCTACTGAAAAACAATACTCCTTCCTCCCCCCTCTCCCCACAAAAAAAAAATCACCCTCATTTTTATTAAGGAACCAAATTAAGACCAATTTATTTACTGTAATAAGTGTAGTTTCAATTTGGTCTAAATGTTTTGCATGAACATAATAAGAATAGCAATTGATCATAGGCTTTTTGAAACATCTGCTTTGCTGGAATTTCATGACTGAACTTTAATTAGCCCCTCAGGGCAAAGAAGCTGAGCCACCTAGTTGCCATCAGGTTTTCCTGCAATACCTATAGACTTGGGTAAATTGCTCACATTCTTGAGGTTTTTACCTTGCCATCTCCCAGGAAAGCAACCTTTTTTCTTTACCTGGAAAGACTGGCATGAACCACTTGACCAAGCAAGGTACCAGGCTATTTCTCCAAGGTGCTCTTATTGGCTTCAAAGTCAGTTTTCTGGTGACATCCAGAGTCTGGGGATGTCTCTCTAAGACATGATATTCCAATCAAAGTCTCAGTTAATAAAACCTCAGTTGGAAACTGGTTTTGTTGAACTTATGGAAAGAAACATATTGCCATGACTCACTTATTAAGAACGGCCAAATTCTGGAGGGATCAGGAGGGAGAAAAATATATAATTTACCAAATTGATTTAAAAAAAAGATAAAAAATTAGCAAGCACTTTCAACAAAAATTACAAAAAACATATAATTATTTTCAGTTCATGCAGTCCCATAATCCATTTTTGGTTTTCCTTATTTTTCCTGCCAATACTTCTATAAATCCAGATACTCTATAAATGCTAATAATTTTTATCCAATTTGAAGAGGATGATCTGATTTTTTTTATTCTCAAAGATATGTAATTTAAAATAAGTTGGAATTCTTTCCATGAATCCCTCAGAAGATGTAACTTTTTTGCAAATGCATTATACTTCAGATCCATATATCTAATTAAATTTGTTATTTCAGATAACCTATTATTTCCTTTTAAGATTTCCTTAACAATCTTTCTATAACTTCCACAAAATTTTCTTCAACTTTTATAAACCTTATCCAACCAGAAAAACAGCTTTATAATTCTCTTTTTCCTTCAAAATATATCTCTATGCCTCATGCTTTCTATTATCAAAACTACACAATTTCTTTCTAATTAGTTAGTATTCTTAACTTTCAGAAACCTTAATTTTCAGGTGAGAAGGAAATAATTAACATTCCTCATATTAGCAATATATTCAGATTTTTAAGAGATATATTTCAAATAAAGTAGGATACACATTAATTAGCAGATTCAAATCCACCCTCTAGATTCTCTGTAATAAGAAGTCAAAAGTAGGCAAACACAGATTGATACTTCAGCATCCTGTTATTTTAAAATATCTAGATATTTAATAATTTTTATTATTTAACCCAGCAGAACTCCAGAGGTTTAAGTTACCAAAGACTTAACTATTTGTTTTTCCTTTACAAAGTGGGAGTGGCCTCATGCCCTAGGGCATTTCTGCAGCTCCAGTCCTTCTAGGAAAAAAACTTGGGCAGGGTGGGTGGGTTGGGGGGGTGGTTTAAGAAGGTTTATTTCCCATACTTTTCTTTCTGAATAGACTGTAACAACATGAAATCTTGCATATAAGAAGAGATCTTATCCTATTGCAAAACAGAAACAAAAACAAACCTTAAAGTAAGTAGATGAGTACTCTTCAAAAGGAAGGACTGGTGCCTTAGCTTTAGACTCTTAACACACACTAAGCCAGCACAACAAATGACCTCTGGTCTGAGTAGCACAAAGACAAACAGCAGAGTCAGTGGATTCCCTATGTGCATAAAACAGTTGTGAGAAGCAAATTAAGTCCCCAAAAGATAAAAAAATAAATAAAATAAAGCAAGGAAAGAACATCTGTAACCAAAGTTACATTACAGACAGATAAGAAGTCTCACTAGCTAAGCATATGGGTGGCTGATACCCTGAGAGGAAGAGCAGGGAGGGTCCCCAAGATTAAGAATTCTGGGAAGTTCCTACAATATCTGCCAGGAGTTCAGCCTGCCACAAGCAGCTGTGGTCCCCAGCAAAGTGGAATATGCCCGCATCTTTAAACAAATTAAATCAAACAACAAAGAGACACAAAATAACCATCAACAGGGAACTCTCATATACAATATTTATAAGTGTACACAATAGACAGATAACCACTTGTGGCTTACCTGCACAGCCAGACAGAGTACCAGACAGAAGTCCTGCACCACGCAGGGCTGTGTCTCCACCCTAAGTTGATCAGGCTTGGGTGTGGAGACCAGGCAAGAATGGTGAGAGGCTGCTTGCAACCAAAAGCTGATCAGGCTCACACCAGATGGGGGTGCAACAGACAACAGACAACAGATACTCCTAGTTATGGAGTTATAGAACTTAAATTCAATTTAGGTCTTAAGTGAGATGACAGGGATTGTTGAGGCTGCAGCTGGAACTCAAAACAGGAAAATTCCTGCCAGCATAAATATAAAAGATTCCAGGCCTCAGCCCCAGGAACCCCTGGTTCAGGCAGCAAGTAGGATCCCTGGTACTCACCCAGAGGACTCTGCTTGTGGTCCCACCAGAGTAGCTAGAATACGTAACCAGAAAACCAATGGGTCTAGGCTGCCTGTCACAACTTGAGCCAATTGAGCAGAGTCAGGGTTGAATCACATATGAGTGTTTATTCCAATACTGCCAGCAGTGTGGGAGAGCGGCAGGTCATCCACTAAAATCTTCTCTGCCTCTCCCCACAAGCCAACTCCTTATATTGGGTAAAGGGACCAAGATTACACAGGAAAGTAGGAATTACAGGCATGAGAAAGTAGGCAAGGCATCATGGTTACAGGCAATGTGGGCTGGGGTTGCAGAGGGCCGGTGCCCCCAGGTACTTCCACGACCAGATTACAGGCCATAGGGGCTTGTGGTTGCAAAGGGCAGATGCCTTTGGGACCAGATTGTTTCAGCAACAAGGTTGATAATCTACGCAGTTCTCAGAAAAGGAGGATGGACTGCATTCCTGTGTTAGCTCCCATGTCCCAGGGCATACAACTCTCAGCCAGATTAGAATGTGCTTTCTCTAGTCAGAACAGAACAATCAGGTTAACAAAGCATGATTATTAAATACATCTTATACTTATTAGCTAATCCCCAATATTCTGTTTATGCCTCTACCAAATTCTCTCTAATGGCATGCCACTTTTATGGACTCCATCCAACAGTTGTTGGTGGAAGACCCTGATCAGGCCTTTCTTTCCGCACCTGCCACCCTTCTTGCCTGTTGCCCAAATATTAGCTGGTCTTCTGGCTTTCTTAGTTTCTCCTAAATCTTCAGTAGTCTGGGCCACTTGGTTTACTGGCAGTCTAACCCTGGGGTTCAGAATCAACACTAGAGGTCCATATCACCGATTAGGGGAAGACTATAGTATAGTTATCTTTCATGCCAAGGTAAATAGCTCATTATCAGGCCCAGACATGCTGCACATAAACAGCACTCCTTATTTCTAGCTCTCTAATCAATTCCTGAAGTTCTTCTATGATCTACCATCGGGGTGGGGAGGAGGGCAGGTCGCCCACATTCGGCCAGGCTTCCCATCATGCACCCAGAGATTTCTGCCCTTGTTAGGAGGATGCCTTTGGCACACAAGTACCATAAGTACAGCACCCAGACTCCTTTCTGCCTTTACCCATTTCCTAACCCCCCTAATGTAGCTGAGGTGTATTTCCTCACACAAGTAAACTGGCACCTCTCGCAGGGAGATCCCCCAAAGTTTACTCCCTGTGGCCATGGCTGCTCTGTCTTAAACCTGGTTATCAGTACTGGTCGTGCTTGTAAGTCTGGTATCTCTGTCATGTCCCCCTCTTCCTCCTCTGAGAGAAAGGATTGAATTTTCCATGAGGTCCCAAGTCTTGGGGTCCCAATTTTCCCTGACCAAGATCACCCCGTTTCCTTTCGCACCGCTATAGGCTAAGGTTTCTACCTTCTTGTCACCATCACAAAGGTGTGGCAAGAGCCCTTCAGCAGTTGCCAGACGGGCTTCCCTTTCTAACTAGAAGCCCCCTTCTAAATGGCGATTCCTAGCGGCCAGTACTCGTGTCTCTTCTCAAGAGAATCCCCAGGCACAAAGAAGGAGCCCGGCTACCAAGGCCACTGTGGCCTTAACATCTTCCTTTTCCTTATCTATCTTCAACCTCTCCATCACTCTGCTGCTCCGGCAGGCATCTTCATGCCGTTCCTGTACCCATGCAGTGGCCCCCAAGCCTCCAATGCTTGTGCCAGCTGGCCCAAAGCTTGAGCACTTGGCCATCCTGGGGCTTCCTCCAGCAGAGTCTGTTCTCCCCCCACTTCCCCCTGGCTTTTGTGGGTTCTTTGGAATCCTGCTCACAGTAGTAACAGTAGTAATTTTTTTTTTTTGGGGGGGGAAGGCCCAACAGTCTAAATTCAGGAACAATTCCAAGAAACTGACATGCAGCCTTATTCAAAGTCTTAAGAGCTTTAATTGGAGAAACTTATATACACAGGCAAAGCAGCTGCTTGCTCCCAGTGCTGGCCAGTGGGAAGAATCTACCCACTCCCAGGACAGGGTCTCTTTTTCTTACAGGGGATAACAGTAAAAACATGTGGTGGGTAGTCACATAGATCACTACAAAGAACAATGCACTTCTAAGTTCACAGATAACTTCACACGGTTCTCCACACTCTACACATTCATTAACCTCCTTCCTAGGGCCTGACATTTACCTTTGGGCCACATTCTGGCTTTCTGGGTATTCAGTCAGACCCTAGGCTGCAGAGAGTTAAACAGGGAGTCCAACATTTCCTGTCTAACATTTACTGATGGAGCCATATTATATCTCTAAAGTGAGTTCCCCTACAAGTACATTGGAAAGAACAAAGCATTAATGACTGGACAGTATCTTCATTACATATATAATTTCAGCTCACATAATGGTCTGGATCATGAATCAGTATTCAGATACTATTATAAGCATATTTATTATGAAAAAAAAAGGGTGCAAGGAAAATAAAGAAAATAATAGGCCTTACAATAAAGCAATGGTGTGTATCCAGACTCTGAAAGACCAAATAATTTAGTTTAGCAATCAAACCAGCCTTTGCCATCAGGAATAGTGAACAAATATCTGAATAGATATTATACTTTCAATGTGTACAACAGGAGACCACTGATGCATTAAAGCAGAGACAGTATTTATTAGTCCAAAATGCAAAGGACCTACTTATCTCACAAAAAACACAACAAAAAAACAAAAACAAAAAAATTTATTTTTCCCATGAGAGTTCAATTGGGTCTATTCCCAACTTGTTCAAATTCACTCTCTAATAAGATGCCTTTCAGAACTCTACTGTCTACAGTTAATGTTACTATTTTGATTAACATGGTACTTATTTTTACACAATATTCAGAGTCTCTCATACATAGTCTTGCATTGGCTATATCCCACTTTCATACTCTAGAATAGATCAAGGATCAGCAAAGTTTTCCTGTAGAAGGTCAAACAGTAAATTTTTCGGGTTTTGCAGGCCATATAATCTCTGTCACAACCACTCAAATTGCTACTGTGGTGTGAAATTAAGCATAAATGAATTAATAGTAAATGAATGAGCTTCCTACGTTGGCTATACCAAAGTACCAAAACTATGAGACTTAAAACAACAGAAATTGATTATCTCACAGTTCTGAAAGCTAGAAGTATAAAATCAATGCCCCCTTTGACATTTGTAGGGTAGAATTTGTCCTGGCCTTTTCTACCTTCTGCTGCTTGCTGACCATGGATGGCATTCCTTGGCTTATAGATCCATCACTTCAATTTCTGCCTCTGTGGTCAAATGTCAATCTTCTCTCTGCATATCTTTCCTATTCTTAAAAAGATATTAGTTATATGAATTAGGGCCCACTCTAATGACTTCATAGTAACTTGATTACATCTGCAAAAACCCTATTCCAAATATGGCCACATTCACTGATACAGGGGATTAGGACTTTAACATATCTCTTTGTGGGGAACACAATTCAACTCACAGTATTTATATACTCATTTTGCTCCTTATCTGAGTTGATTATCATTTTATTTTAATTTTTATTTTTTTCTTTATTGATTAAGGTATTACATGTGTTCTTATCCTCCCCTTGCCCTCCTACCGCTCCTATGTCCTCCCTCATCTCCCTGGTATCTGTGTCCATTGTTATGCTTATATGCATGCATACAAGTCCTTTGGTTGTACTCATTTTAACCACTCACTTCCATACAGCCTCAATTATCTTGCTTATCTAGCAATTCGTTGTTTTACTTTGGCAAACCACACTTGGATTAAATCCAACTTTCTGTCAACGCCAGGTTTGCATCTATGCTGTTTTAAATAGTTGAAAAACAACTCACTAGCATGCCCTCAGGGGTTCTTTTGAACTTATGACCATCAGCCTCACTGGCCCCTTATAGGCATTGTTACATCTAATACCTTTCAACAACCCAATCATTTCCCTCTCTCCTGAATGACTCCTCAAATTTTCAAAATTTCTTCCCCAACTCTCATTCCCAGCTGATGACTTTGCTAGGGAATTCAGTGATGAAATAGGAAAAAAATCAGGAGAGAAATTTGCCATCACTACATCTACTAGCCACCTATATCAGTGGTCAGCAAACTCATTAGTCAACAGAGCCAAATATCAACAGTACAATGATTGAAATTTCCTTTGAGAGCTGAAAACCGACTTCTGCACATGGGCCCTGAAGTTTCAATCGCACTGTATGTGCGCACTCGAACGCGGCTCGAATGCGGTATTTTGTGGAAGAGCCATACTCAAGGGGCCAAAGAGCCACATATGGCTCGCGAGCCACAGTTTGCTGACCACTGACCAATATGGATACTCGTATCGTCTATTTTCAAATACAGAACGGAAAACAGTAGTTTTTTTGCCTCCCCACTCCACCACAACTGTTTTTATCAAAGACTTTCACATGATTAAATCTAATGATTAATTTCCAGACCTCAGTTTAATTGCTCTATTAGCAGAAATGAAGGATATTTGTTGTGTCCTTTCCTCTGACCTACATTCTTCATTCATTTTCAGAACTCCCACACTCCCTTCGTTTTCCTCCTGCCTCAGTGGTCATTTGCTCTGAGTCTTCATTGCTGGAGTCCCCCACAGTTTAGTCCTTGGAACCTCTTCTTTGCTCTATTTACACTGATTCCTTCAGTGACCTCAGCCAGTCTTAAAATATCATCTCCAAGATGAATGAGGTTAAGAGAAACTTCGTAGTCTGAAATTTGAATTAGGCATTGTCCACCTGAATTATACATGTCATAGTTCTATGCACCGAAAAGGTTTAGAAACAATGCCCAACCAAGTGGTGTACCAATAAGCACAACTAGCACTGAAATAGCATTAGAAAAGGAACGATGGCTTCCTCATATGTGACTGTTACCAGGTATAGGGACATGAGATGAGCCTGGAATATTTTGTCATGTCAAGAAGCAATGAGACTGTGAAGTTAATATTTTGCCCAAAAGACTTAGGAGACAACTTGAATAAGATCCTAAGAGTCAAATATAAGAAAGTTTGACTATCATCAAGAATAACTATAATGATTGAAATACAGTGGTACCTCGAGATACAAGTGCCCTAACATATGAGATTTTTGAGATACGAGCCGTCGAGTGAGCGATTTTTGCTTTGAAATATGAGCAACATGTGAGATAGGAGTAATCGCGCGGATTGGCCGGCTGCACACGACCCACCAGTTTACTGCGACTCGAGGGTCTCATAGTTTCCCATGCCTCAAGGTTACGGAACGAATTAAACTCGTATCTCGAGGTACCACTGTATATTGAATAAGTTAGTGACTTCATATAATAACTGTACAAAAAAATCATATGATCAACTTTGGATGTTTCTAAGGTGCCACTTCATTACATTTAAAACTGGTATTTATAGAAAAAAATTATGCATTTATCCTGCCTTTCTTATTCATTATGCTCACTAGAATTACTAAAGCATGAAGACAAATTTCTCTCTAAAGTTTTCAAACTCTCAGAAGAAAAATAATTCTGAGTCTGTCCAACCAAATATCTCATTTATTAGACACCCATAAACTAACTTTGAAGAATAAACTATAGCCTAGTCCTAAGAAACAAAACTAAAATGTGATTTCTACCCCAAGTTCCTAAGGAATTAATTTTTCAAATATATTGATTTCCCCATTGTCTATGAGGCAAAAATTTCAACTCTTAAGTCTGAGATATTTAAAGCTCCCATCACTCAAGCCCCAAACTATCCCTCCACATATGACCGTGGGAATAGAAGCTCTCAGCAGTCATTAGAAATTATAGGAAGTCCAATGATTGACACACTATCAGGCTGGGTACAAACACTGTCTTTGGATATGAGAGGAAGGCATGCCTTCAAAAGGCTGGATGGAGAACTTGGGTTGTACAAAGAGCTACATCAAACATGATACCATAGAATTATATTTATATTATATATATATTCACATCAGAAATCCACATCCATCATTTGTGACACAAGTCTAATAATCTTGAGTATATTTTTTACTGTAATATTAATATGTAGAGAAAACCAGGAGGCACTTCCAGTAAATCTGGCAAAAAAGGAGCATCATTATAGTGTCTAAGCGAAAAATGAGTAAAAATAAATACAATTTATCTAATAATTTTTCTGTACAGATTCTACTTTTTACGACACATGTATCGGTCATTAACTACATCACTTAACAAACAGTATTTGTAATAGGATGATACAAAGTATTATTACATATATTAGGTGCAAGAGACAGTTGAGAAGACAGATTTATTTTTTAATTGTGAAATGATTACTTAAGTCCAATGCCTCACTCTTAGGTTTTTAAATTTGGAACGGTATTAATATATTCAGTTTTTAAAAGTCACGAGAATTACATTTTCATGTACAAATGACATCCCTTACACTGTTACTTTGGTTGGTCGTTATTTGAAAATAATGCTTTTAAGGAATATTAAATTAAGTTAATACTCTCTGGTTTGTAAATATCCTATAAATTCAAATATTTGAGACATGCTAACTTCAACTTTCCAATGACAGTTTTATGCCTGGAAGAGGTAATAACTGGTCACAGCAATATGCCTCCTCAGGAATCAACATATTTTAACACCAAAAATTGAATCAAAGAAAGCAAATCAATCCAAACAAAAACAACTCTGGATTGAAATTGAAATTCTTTCAGTTGCATATCCTAATGTCATTAGGGAAAGCCAGGGAGAATCTGATTTTCATCATTTTGCATTGATAGTTTCAGAATACTTATAAAAGCACCAATTTTCATTTTGTAATTTGCATGATAAAAATCTCTAGGAAGAAATAGCAAGGAATGATTGGGTTCAGTGATATTTATTTTTGTAGTGTTTGTCAACTAATAAATTGTCCTGTTGGAACAAAAATACTATGAGTCCTGTGAGAATATACCAAGAAATGAACTACATTCAAAAATGAAAATAAACAAACACCAGTTAAGCATACATAACATAGTGATAATCCCATGCAAATATTTTACAGAGCATTAAAAATAGTGATCTTTAAACTAATGAACAAATATAGATATGTTGTGGCTATTATTTAAAGATAGTAAGACTATAGTACTGTATTGTGCTTATAATAGCTAAAGCAAAGTATCTGACAATATGGGTTTAAAATCATAACATAATCACTTAAATTTTAAAAGAAAGGTGATGGTAATTCTATCAGCAATGAGTTATATAAAGAAGAAAAGATCTTTAAGCAATTACTTTTAATTTCACATTGAACCATCCGAATAGTTTGTTATTCTAAAGGAGCAAAATTACTAATATTAAAAAAAATCCTTCTTTTCAAAAGTATTCAAGCAGCAGTTTCAAAGCTCCAAGGGCTAATTCACATTCTGAAACATGTGTAAGTGTTGATTGTAATAAATGAAGTCAAGGTTGAAATATGGATCCATTAGGCCATTAAGTCCCTTTACTCCAGAGTAACTAATAACTAATTAAATTGGTTGTCATAAAATTGAGAGGTGTACTGGGATGATCCTTGAAGTTTTATGTAGTGTTCACTTCCAATGCACAGTTCTGCCTTATTTTTTCTTTTTTCACTTTTTAGTAAGATGGGTTGTACAATAAAACTACATGTGCCAAATTAGAACCTGAAGTGAAAGGCAACCTCCTTATTACAGCAGAGGAGAATTTCTAATTATTTTTTTCTTTACTAACTTTGAGTTAGAGAAGTAAAGTTGAGGAGAAGCCCTATTTTTCCTCTCTATGCCTTTGATTTTATTTTTTTTAGAAGACAGGAAGAATTCCCTGATTTCTTGCTGTAGCTTCTGTTTCATTGGAAATAGGTATTTCTACTGACACCAAAAATTTAGTTAAAGCATTAAAGCTTTACAAATATTTTTAAGTATTTTTCTATTTATAAACTTCAAATTCCAACCTACCATTTAATCACTTTTGGCATATGAATGCAGTGGGTGTGGTTTATTGACTGGTCAGTATTTCATCTGTGGAAGTCAAGCTTAATAAGATTCAATTTTCCTTAGCAATGAAGATAAGTATTTAGGTTTCAAATTGCGTTATAATTTAGTAAAATATAACCTCTATTAATATACCATTTATCTTAAAATAAGCTAAAACATGATTAAGTTGGTGGATAATACATTCTTTTTTTCTTAAGTAACTCAGAACTCTGAGTATAATTTGTACACTTAATCTAATTAAATTGTTGGGAGTAAATTTTTCTATCACATGTATTTATTAGACTCTTCATAAAACATTCCCCCCCCCTGAGTTAAAGGACATTAGAAAAAAATAAATATTCATCTCTATAGTTTCCTGTTATATAATACTAGTTCTGATTATGTCAAAATATTTAGCATCTCTCTATCATGGAATGCCATTTTGTGGCTTTCATTTAAATTGAATAATAAATTAACAGCTTTGGTTAAAAAATAAATCAAATTTAAATATTCTTAAAAGTACATTTGATAATCAAATATTACTATCTGTGAGGCATTTTTATTGCATTATTTGCATGGTTAAAAATGATTTCTTAATATGAAGCAATAAGGAAATCTATTTGAACATAGATGTGTTCACTATTTCTAATCAATAAGGAAAAGGCTTTTCTTTTGTGCTCCACTGCTCCTTGGCGAAGCAGAAATCCACAGATATCAACACCTGTCAAGGTACTCTACCTTAAAAGTATAATTTGGAGAATTTGGATTATTTTCAGAATGTTAGGCATATGTCAAAAGCTAATTTTGTTTTCCATCTATATATCATTTTATAAAGTTTATAGTCTTACCTCCACTCAAGTAATTTATATTGGATAAGTATTTTTAAAGCAAATTAACATTGAGTTCCAACAATAAAACAAATCCTTAATCTTCAGTTTGTATCTTCAAACATGTTTAGCAACAAAAAGGCCAGTTATTATTTTTGTCACCATTGTTAACCTGCTGTTCGAATGACTTGACAGTCTGAACATAAAGATAAGGTTAGGTATGGTGAAAGAACCCTTAATTAAGAAAGAAGCAGTGTCATTTTAGCAAATTAAATTGTCTAAAATCCATGGTGTGTAAGACAGACTGAAAGACGTTTGTGTTCTTCTCTGACTGTGGTTCTTTAGTGTGAAACATACAAATGCTTATGGAAACTCAATTTAAGTTCTTTATCTAATGCATGTTTAATAGCTAATTTACTCAGTGCTTATAGTTTAAGTAATTTGCCCCCAAATATTCAATAGAAATTTGAATGTTTTCTAGAGGAACAAACTGATATGAATATAGGACTGAGCACTGGTATTATTTTCCTCTGATTAGAAATTCTAAGAATTAAGTTTTGGAATGCCTTTTACCTAAAATGGCTAATCTGTCTCCTACTTTAAAATTTTCGTTTTGTTGAACAAATAACAAAAATGAATGGGCAGTATCAGCAAATTAACAGTTTTTCCTCATGAAAAAAATCATGAGAGAAATGAACGAACTAAAACAATGGGCATAAAGTATTTTGCTGCTTGTTAGGAGAGAAAGTGAATGAAAGAAACCAAATTTGGTTCAAAGTATGTAAATACTTTAGCTATCAATTGTATAGAGTTCAGCTATTAGCACTTAAAATTTGATTGATTTCCCCTGCAAGCATTACTAATACTCTCTAGAATAAGGAATATTTTTATTTACTCTAGCCCTGTGGTCGGCAAACTGCGGCTCATGAGCCACATGCGGCTCTTTGGCCCCTTGAGTGTGGCTCTTCCACAAAATACTATGGCCTGGGTGAGTCTATTTTGAAGAAGTGGCGTTAGAAGAAGTTTAAAAAATTTAGCTCTCAAAAGAAATTTCAATTGTATTGTTGATATTTGGCTCTGTTGACTAATGAGTTTGTCAACCATTGCTCTAGACTACGAAAGTTTTAAGAACTATGTTTACTGGAGTCTTCTGATAGTTTAAAAGGCAATTTATTTCTAAAATGGCATATAAACTAGAAAATGCATTAAGTAGAAATCAGAAGAAAAGAATAAGACCCTTATTGTGGTTTTCATTATTTTAGAAATATTGAAAATGAGAACAGTGGAGATCCCCATACTGACACAGAAGCACCAAAAAGACCTTCCAAATTAGAATAGATAATAATTTTTTGATTATTCACTTCTCATTAATCAAAAATGGTTCATCACACAAATAGTTCACATTTGTAAAGCAGTTATTTCAAACTTTAAACTTTATTTACAATGATAATTTTCATATCTTTATTACTTAGAAAATAATTTATGTTTTTCCATCATTTAAACAAAGTATAGGCCTGAGACTCATGCCTTTTGCACAGCTTTTTACCTTCAAGGAAAGTTCTCTGGGAAAGTGACAGGGACATCAGGAAATCATGAACCAAGAGAGACAGGGGACATTAGGAAATCGCAATACATACATGTAATATTGAACAGTCTACATGACATGCAACCCCTTTTCTTTAGTTTTACTGGGATTGCAATGATTGGAACTTGTTCTGGAATTCCATCAAAATGGGCTGGACATAATTGGGTATTCTGTTTTTAGAAAGTGTATATTTTCTTTAACATAATATGAAGAAATTCTTTGTCAGATGAAAACCAATAGATATATTCTTGTACAGAGCTACTGTCTTCATCTTCTGCAGAGAACAAAACCAGGTGTGATATAAATGAGAAAAAAAAATTACACTTGAAAAAACACCCTAGAGTGGTGTTTTTACCAAAGAAACAATATTTTAAAAGTTGGCTTAGATGACTGGAAAGACATTCTATCAGTATGGTGGAAATAACATCGATAATATTCGTATTACACCTGGTCTTTGCCTCCATGGAGAACCACCACTAGCATCAAGGTCCTTAGTTCCAACCATTTCTACCATCAGTTTCCTGGCTGTCTATACAATTCTCTTTTCCCCTAAATGGGCCAGAAATTCCTTCATATGAAAGACCTGAGTTTATCTAATGGCACCTAGAAATAGACTCATATAAAAATGTGACAAATTGCAACAAATACACTTCAAGGATCTGGAGTTGGAAGTGAACACAATAATATTGCTGTCATCAAGGACGGGGAGAACTTCACTAGCAGAAATTACTTTCTATGTCCCTAGGCATCCTTGGGGATGTACTGGGCGTGTATGAAAGCCACATACTTGATGAATTTCTGTTCCTTTATTTCAATGGACTCCTTGCTTTAATATCCTGATAATTTATTTTTGAAGAAAAATGACCAGTCTGCCTAGACTGATAAACACAACTCTGGAATGAAGAGGTTCCAACTGCTTTGGCCATCATACTTCATGTACTTTTAAAACAAAACAAAAGCAGGCAGTTCACTAAGACCTGTACTCTGGCCTTTGCTCGGGGTCAAGCAGCTTGGACGAAGCTGCTCATATAAGGTTACAGACTCACATCTGTTCTCCTGCCATTCTATTGGCTCCACACCTAGATTTTTCCTGGACTTATATTTATTTTAGGAAAGTATGGCATTTGGAGAATTGGGGGGGGGGGAGGGCAAAGATTAGTTTGGTTAAGGAATTAGATTTAAGTGGTATGTGAATATAAATCCTTTTTTTCCCTTTCTCTTATTTGCAAGAGAGGGAGAAGAGTTAATTTCATTGGGGAAAGATACTGATCAAAATAACTTTTGCAAACATAAAGGCACGTAGGCAATACTAAGAAAATAGAAAACTCAGTAAGTCCTAAACAATTAAAACCAAAACCAAACCAAAACAAAACAACAACAAAAAACAAAAACAAAAAAAACAAACAAAAAACAACAAAACACCCAGCAAATATCATCATTATTTAGAGTCTGCGATAATTTCATCCTTTCAATATTTTCATACTTATTGGGAAATCTGCCTTGAAACCATGTTATTTTTTATTGTATTATCTTTGCCTTATTTGACAAATGTCATGAATTCTGTAAGATCATTGCTTTGGAAGGGAAAAAATAATCATTTATGAAAAACAAAGGCATTTTAATGTAAACACTCTTTTCTATTATTGCAGAGGAAATAAAAAGTAAAAATTACAATCAAAACTTACTTAGGAGCTTGTTTAGATGATGAGCAGGCCTGTCTATAGCACTGAAGGAAGTGTTATACCCAAAAAATGTTGGGAAGTAATGGGACACCAATGATAAGCATTTGGTGTTGTTTAAAAAGTCTTTCATTTGGGAGTCATGGACCCAAAAGCTACCTAAAGGTTAGCAAAAGATACTAGTGAAAAAACATTCTTGCAGCATCCTCATGTAATTGGCACAAAATAACTGCATCAGATTATCATTTATATGAGAGTAGGTAAAAGAGTGGCTGTCCAAAGACCTGCATGCAAATGAATCATCACTCTCTTACTGGGCTTGGAGATAGTTTCAATGTATAAAAATGGTGATTGAAATGTAACTTTATAAAAATGTTTCATTTTCCCTTTTTTTTAAAAAAAAAAAGTTTACTATCTACAGAAACAAAAATCTTTATATTTACATCAAGATAACTATTCATGACAAATATAATAATATGAAATAAAATATTGAAAGTGAGTATCAACTTTTTAAATAGAGATTTGGCTCACAGCATAAACAAGTGTAGATAAACAAACCAAAAAAAAAAAAAAGACTTTCAATAACAGGCCCAGTCCCCCCAACCCGTCCATCTTCTTCCCTGCCAAAAGAAGAACGACAGTGGGCCAGACTGTGGAGAGAAACTACCCCATCACACAGCGTGTGGAATACCATGACAGGGTTGGTCAGTGGGCCCTTTGCCACTCAAAAGCCAATCTTCAACAGCTGCCAAGAATCGGGCTTTCACTGTGTCAACCAACACCAAACCCTAGTTTGAAAGTTTCCCCATTCATCTCTCACATGGTTTCTGTTTGCCTTCCTTTCTTTTTCTCTTTTCTACCATGCACAGTTTGTAGCAGATTAAGACACGGGGATCACTGTGAAGAGCCATTCCCAGGTCTTCTCTGGAAAACCTTTTAGAATTCTCACCTGATGAAAAGACTGGACTCTGACTTGTTCCTAGGTGTTTACACATAAAGAATGCCATCCCTTTAATGGTGATTTGATCTTAGGTGAGTGACAGTCGTACTCGCAGACAAACAGCCCCTACTCATTCATTAGGCCAGTAGATGGGAAGATGCCTCAGTGTTCCACATTTAAGGCTGGTGATGGGGAGCCTCCAAGCGTTTTTTAGTATCACGTGGCCCTCTCACCCAGCCAGGGAACACCCCTCCCTCTAAGAGGGACCTTTATTGAAGCTAAATGGAGGAAGACATTGGGAATGGCTGCCTCTCAGACACTCCAGAGCGAACTTCCCTCCATTTGTTCACATGTGTTGAGTCATCTGCTGGTGGAATTCTATAAATTACTAACCACACAAATCTCTCTTTACATGCACACTAACAGCCATACCCACAAACAGCCCATCAATCCTGTCTCTCCCTCTCAAACACACACACACACACACACACACACACACACACACACACCACACGATGTTGGTAGGGTGTATAAGAATTCAAATAATTCTCTGGAACGTTCATTCCTCAGTCCTAAGAGCAAAAGCTTCTTAGTTGTAACCTAGATTTGCTGCCCTGTTTCTTGCTAAGCCTCACCATTTCCTTCGTTTTCCTTTATTTTTTCTTTTACGATTTATTATATCACAGTGACCACTATATATCTTAATATGAATGTTACTAAAATGTGGAGCCAGTACTTCTGGCTTTCAGTGTGTATATGTGTGCATGTGTGTGTGTGAATATGTTTTACATGTATCTACGTGAGAGCTTATATACACACACACATATATATATTTCTTCCTTTTAAAAAAAATCCTTAGAAGCTGGTGTTGTAAGGTGAAAGCTTCTCTGAGCAAGAGTTTTTAACCATGAATCTCACTGTAAAAATAAACACATAAAATGCGAAGACTCCCCAAATGCAATGGCCATTTGCCCATCTTCTCGAAATTTCTACAGTGTTGTGTCTAAGTGTTGTGCTGGCTTGGAAAGAGTCTGTGACAAGTCACTGGGTTTCGAGGCAGAGCTCATTCTATCTACTGTCACTGGTTTGGCTGTGGAGTTAGGGTCTCCTCTTCTCTCATCTTCCCCTTTTCTTCTTCTTCTTCCCTGATGGCTTGGATGTGTTCTGAGGAATGCTGTTGGGGAGACTGGTCTGGGGACTGGCTTTCGATTCCCGCCAACCGCTGTTCCTCTTCAATGACTTTCTTCCACATCGTGTGGTTCTGCACGAGGTGCTGAGTTATTTGGCAGCAGATTTTCCTCCTTTTGAAAGTTTTCTTTCCTGAGGAAACACCAAATGAGACTACTTATTTGTGTGCTGAATACAACAGTTATTTCTTTTCACATTATTAATGGGATTAACTACCAAATAGATACAGATATCTATCACTGGAGCTGTGTACAGTAATGATATCATTTCCAGAATGGAAATAGAAGAACAAGATGGCGATCACCATTAATACAGCATTGAGGCAGGTCTCTGAATGGCAGTTGATATTTAGTAATGTCAATACAAGGTTCTGTTGGCATCTTGGTATTATTCCCACTCCTTCAGACTCTCAACTTTTCACCCAAAGATGACTAACATAACTTCTTACTTTCCCTTCCTTTACTTTGTTAACCAGTTCAACTCACAGGAGTCCACACAATTGATGTCTTTAAAGATGGTTTTGATGTTACTGCTCTGCTTCATGTGCACTAATAAACTAATTTAAAACTCCTCTCAAAGTTTTCCCACAAGCTGGCACAAACCCACTTTTGCAGTCTTCCTCCATCTGCAGGCTGCTTTCTATCTATACTTACCTGCTCTCTTTTCTGTACATACACTGAATTCTTCTGCTTCCTAGCTGGTACAGCCCCTCCTGAAATGCTCTTCTCAGTCACTGAAAGATCCAGTCACATTTCACAGAATTCCTCTTCTAAGTAAAATCTTTTAATTTCTCTCTCTCTCAAACTCTTGTCACTCTATATATGCTGCTCATAGTAGTGTTTCCTGTTTATTTTTTATTCTTATTTTTTTTGTTTTTAATTTCTCATGATCATTATCTCTCTCTCTTTTTTTTTCCTGGTAACTACACATTAAAAGTCATTTAGGGAGAGTGACCCTTTCTTTCAGATACGTAATTCTGGAAATGGCGATCAAATTCAACTTCCCCACCCACTTCCGACAACATAGCTGTGTCTTAGTGATTGGCCAGTGCACAGGTATGCAACCCAATTCAGGGACTTTTACTACTGATGCAGCATGAGCATGAGCTCTGGGAGTCAGGATTAGAGATTTTTTCTTCTCTGCTAATGTATTTGGAATGAAGTTAACATAGAGCAAGATTGAAAGAGAAAGCCGTTAGGCAGATGAGTCAGAGGTAAGAACAGGAGCAAGTTAGCTCTAATACCAGCCACTATTATGTTTACATGAACCAATAATTTCCCTTTTGTATATATATTCATTTGATTGAAGTTTTGTCACTTGTATAAAAAACAATGTTCTAAAGCCTCGAAGGTACTTATCTTATTCTCATAGATTCCAGCTCCTTTATTAGACTACAGCCTCTCTGAGGGAACCTTGTGAAGATCTGCACAGATCTTACATATGGCAAGGCTCAGCAAATATGCATTTCATAGATTACATTTACTTGTGTCCAAACAATTTTCAACATGGAAGTTTTCAATCTGGAAGCACCAAAGAAAATTTTCACAGAATTGTATGTCTTCATTGAAGAAATGTAATAAAATTAATTTCAAGGGAAGAAACATGTTTTAAATACTTTGCATTGATGTCATAATTTACTATTGAGGCTTCCAATTCCTTACGTATTTGTTCAGCACCTAATCTGTACTGAGTGTGCCACCGTCTGGTGACTCACTGATAGGCAAGGTAGATATGATACATGCCAGAATGGAGCTTTTACTCTAGTGGGGATCTATAGAGTGAACAAGTATCTACAATTATATTGAGTTTTATAAAGTCTTTGAAAGGTACAAACTGAGAAGGAAATGTCTGACCTGCATGATGATGGTGGCTTGGACTAAGATGGGGGTAATGAAAATGAAGATAGATAAATGTGAGATATATTTGTGAAGCTCAATCAATACGACTTTGGCAACTGATTAGATGAAGGAAATAAGAGGGAGGAATCAAAGACAACCTTGAACTGTCTGGCAGGAGCAGCTGAGTAGATAGTGGTATGATGTCCTGGGAAAGGAAGTGTCAGAGGAAGAGCAGATGAGAAGGGTATATTGAACATAAAGTGTCGGAGAGACCTACAAGAGTAGAGGTAAAGTAGGCAGTTGACCTTAGCTGAGAAGAGAGGGCTGTTCTCTTCTAAGCTTCTAGAATATAATGTAATGCTCAGTATTTTCATCTGGGTGGTCATTTTAAACTCAGATGAAAGAATTTATAAATTAGGCTAAATCCTACCATTAGACTGTAAGCTTCCCTATGGAAAGAAGCAATCTCCGCCCCCCACCCCTTTTGTGTGTATCCACAAAGCTCCAGCTATCTGTAAGTATTCAGTAGAAGTTTAGCAAATGAATCACGTTCTCTCTAGTTTCTGTTCCAAAGTTGGAAGTAAATAATGAAGTATTGATAAGTGATAAAAATAGTATAATGATATGAAAAAGTGGTCCACGGGAAATTTTGATCTTCTTGAGACTATATCAAAGAGTTAACAGTACAAGTTATCCAATGTTCAGATATTTGGGTTTCCTTAATGAAATAGTAATGATTCACGATTCACAATGTATAATCTGGAAGAAAGAAGAAGAAAATAGTAGGAAGAAGAAAAGGAGGAAGAGGAAGAGGAGGAGGAGGAAGGAGAAGAGGAGAAGGAGAAAATAGTAACAAAAAAAGTCAATTGCTATGAGATGTGCCAAAGGAACTAGCTGTCTTAGAGGCCATACACCAGAATTTTTGTGGAAGTGCTAATATTGCTAGAATGGTTTTATTTTAATATACCACAGGAATTTCTTGTACTTTATAGGACAATTTTTAAAACACAATTCAGAAAAAGGACATGAAATAAAATAATCTTGAGTTACTTTTGAACCATATAGACACATTAAAAAAAAACTGGTTAAATGCTTAAATACCAGGGAGAATGAATACAAACAGTCTCAAGAATTAAAAAAAAATATGTATATTTACTTTACTCATTATTTTATTTATGAAATGGACCCATCAATCAAACCTATATTGACCACCTACTTACTGACAGACAGTTTTCTGGATGCTGTGGAAACAATGACTAATTTGCCTCAGAGTTTGTACAATCTATAGGCCAGAAAGCCAAGAAGACAAAAAATGAAATACACATGCTATATTTTATTACAGACATACTCATGTAACCAAGATGGCCTTAACATTCCCCTCAGCTTGAATAAACTTTAGACAGGTTTTTTTCAAGCTTTATAAAGTAAATGCTATAAGAAAAGGGAGGTGAGCTTCAAACGCTAATTCTTTACATGCACCCTTATAATCCTATATAATAAAAGGCCAATACAGTGGTACTTCGAGACACGAGTTTAATTTGTTCCGTAACCTTGAGGTGTGGGAAACTATGAAACGCTCGAGTCACGGTAAACTGGTGGGTCATGTGCAGCCGGCTGATCCGCGCAATTACTCCTATCTCAAATGTTGCTCGTATTTCAAAGCAAAAATCGCTCGCTCGATCTCAAAAATTTCGTATGTTAGGGCACTCATATCTCGAGGTACCACTATATTCAAATAGACCGACCGAATGGTAGAACAACCAAACGACTAGTCACTATGATGTGTGCTGACCACCAGGGGACATGTGTGAAACATGGTGGGTGTAGGCCACAGTGGGATGGTGGAGGTGAGCAGGGGCTCCAGGCCAAGGTGGGGCACCAGTTGCTGTCATCGGGGCAAGCCTCTGGTGGTTACTGAAAATTCTTTGATCCTGCGTGCTACAGTCCTACCTGGTGTTTGCACCTGCTGCCAGCACCAGCTAGCCCTGCTCGCACCCACTGCTGGTGCCCAGCGCCAACCCCAAATCACTCAGTGCCTTCAGTGGGTGTGAGCAGCAGCTGCCGGCCCCGATTGCCCCTCAGGGCTTCTCCACCTCCCCCTGCTCCTGAGGAATGATTGGGGCTGGCAGCCTCTGCTTGCACCTGTTGACTGCACTGGCCCCGCTTGCACCCACTGCTGGCACTGGCCTCAATTGCTCCATGCCTTCAGCAGGTGCAAGCGGGCCTGGCACTGTCAGTGTGTGGGAGGAGCAGTGGCAGGAGCGGGGCTGCCATCAGACAGGAGACTGGGAAAGGAGGGGGAGGGCCATAGCGAGAGGGGCCAGGCAGGGGCACGGAGGATGGGTCAAGACCCACCCCTGTGCCTACCTTAGCCTCATAGCCCATAGTTCCTTTCAAGGTGCACGTGGGCCGCTAGAGAGAGAGAGAGAGAGAGAGTGTGTGTGTGTGTGTGTGTGTGTGTGTGTTTATATTTCCCAGCTTCTAGCCAGTTTTACAACTTGGGAACACCATCTCAAGGACCTGGGAGCCTAACTTTCCACAAGCACCATTAGCAAACACACATGGCCTAAGTGACCAACTCCAAGTTCCTCCATTCTCTGTCACTAGTTCATCCCAGCCCTTAAAAACTCCTGCCTTTGTTTCAAGGGAGGTGAGTTCAATTTTTCTTCCTTAGTGCAATGGTTTTGAATTATGTCTTCCTTGCTGTTCTTGACAAGTGTGTAGTACAGTTTATTTTTGACGTGTCAAACCATAGTGAACGAAAGACTCAGCTCGTGGGGAAACAGGTAAGATTTTTTTTTTTTTCAAAGGAAATGACACCTTTGAATGAGATGTAAATGATGAGACTTACTACATTGGGTGAAGAAGGGGCTGGCAGCATTCTGGGAAGAATGAGGGGCATGTTCTAGGGGCCTGAAGCATGACATAGATTTCTTCATTTGAAAGCTTCTCAACAAGGGAGATTTATTAATAATACAAAGATTAATACATTAGATTTTAAAAAGCAAGTCTCTAAAATACCCTCCTACCAAAGCCATGTACTTGTCTATTTCTACTTAATGTTGTAGTTAAATACAAATCAGTTCCTGCAGAGAAATTTTAAAAGGTTAACATACTTTCTATGCTAACCTTTCGAATCAAGAGAGCTACAGATGGCCACTGGCTGCAGCACAGACTTGCATCCCGGTCATTGAAACACTCTACCACGCAGGGTGATGATTCCATCCGAGATTTATACACGTTCATGGCAGGGCATTCGCAGGGAAGGAGCTAACACAAAGCCCAACTTTTTTCCTTTCCTTTCAGGTCAGCCCCCATGAGAGCAGCTGTTCTCTTATTAATGCTGTTGAACATTAGCAGTAAACCTCTCTGGAATTAAACTGAATGAGGTGACGTAGAAGAAAGTTTGTACCAAATAAATTTGCGTAGATTAGAGTCTGCAGGTGGTCTCAAACACGCTTGTATTGGGAGCCAAATTGTTCGGCACTGGAACCTCTTGAAAGGAGAACAAAGAGCCTTTCATTGCTCAAATTCTAAATGCAGCTTAGTACTTCATTAGAAACCTCTTAGTTCGCTGTAGGAATCTTTCAGATTTAATTATGAGGTAGGAAAAAGCCTTCTTTCCCTAGGATACCATATTGAAACATTTTATTCTATGTTTCCTAGGAGGTCTCCAAGTTTTACAAATTGCTGATGTTATCGGTGCATATTTAATTTAAGTCTAAGTTTCAGGCAAAATCCAGTTACCCATCATAGTCAATATGAATTCTGAAATTAAAATGACAAGAGGAAATAGCCATGGAGTTAAAACTGAGGAGACCTAGGATTCCTTTCTGACTCTGCAGAAACCATCTACACCTCAGAATGCTACTTCAATTTTTGAGCCTCAGTTTAGTCTTTTGTAAAAGGAGGCAGCTAAACTAGATGATCACCAGTTCTCCTCCCATTTCTAAAATTCCATTATGTCTTGTCTTTCTCTGACTGGCTTATTAAATGTGGAATCTAATGAACAAAGTAAACTGATGAACAAAATAGATCCAGAGACATAGAAGCATGGAAGAGACTGTCAAAACTCAGAGGGAAGGTGGGGTAAATAGGTGGGTGGGCGGGAAGGGATCAATGGAAGAACTTGTATGCATATATGCATCACCCAAGGACCCAGACAACAGTGTGATGAAGGGGTGGGGCAGGGTGGGATTCGGGCGGAGGAGGGCGGGAGAAATAGCAAAGTGCCTTTGTTGTGAACACTTCACAACATGAGGAAAAATAATCTGTTTTTATAGTTAATTAAGGGGATTAGGTTGGGCACACTGTGCAGTCCAAATCAATGACCAGATGTGAGCACTTCTTGTCCCTCTTGCCACTAACTCAGTCCAAAGCCACAGATATCTCTCATTTGGGCAATTTTAACAGCCTCTTAACTCATCCCTTTGCTCAGACCACTTTTCCTACCCCCAAACTCAATAATTGACTCAATAATTTCAATTGAAACAATGCAGTTGAAATGTGAGTTGAATCAACAAACACTTCTGCTCGAAACCTCTGATGGCTTCCCAACTCAGAGTAAGAGCCCTATCTTCAAACCTCACATCATACAGCTCCCACTCTTCTGCTGCTCTCCCATCCCTTCTCCTCTGCTTCAGCCACCCAGGCTCCCGATGCTCCTGAAAAATCCAGCCAGCCCACCTCCAGACCTTTACATGGCTGCTTTCCCCTCCCCTAGAATGTTCTTTTTATCTCTATCCTTATGAGTTACTCCTGCACTTTTTTTCAGGTCTGTAAAATTTTTTTAAAACAGCTATCTTTTTTATTTAGACCTTCCATGGCCACCTTATCTAAAATTTTAACATTTTAAATTTCATACCCCCTTACTTTTTAAAAAGTTTTGACATTTACCAGTACCTAACATACTTTGATTTACTGAGTTATCTTGTTTAATGTCTGCTGAATCCACTAGAATGTAGGTCTAAAAGGGCAAGGATTTATTTATTCTTTTGTGTGATTTGTTCACAGCTCTTTCATACCTAGAAGAATGGCTGCCATATAGTAGGTATTCAGTAAATATCTGCTGAATGAATGAGTGATTACCATCTCTCACTGCTTTACATAGTCTCCCCCTTACCAAGCCAATAATAGCCTATAGTTTCTGTATATGGTACCTGATATTCCTTTTATCCTGAAATCGTTAAGATACTCTGAAGAATAGGCTTCCACTATTTATTTATTTATTTTTTACTTCATGACAGAGAATATGTCTTTGTATAAACATGGTATATTATAGATCCCATAATTTCTAATTTCTCTTTTTATGAGATTGAAGGGGGTTATCCATAATCAAATACAGCAGATGATATTTGGACTCAAAAGTATATAATTCATGAAAAGCAGATGACTCATCTGAATCTAGAAAAAGATTTTATAACTTACTTGGAGACTCATTATTTTCATAGGTTTCCTCTTCATTTGGTGCTTCTTCTTCCTCCTCCTCTTCTTCTGGGTCATCGGTATCTCCTGACTCATCACTGCCTTCCACCCATTTCCCTGGCATTAGTCCTGCTGAATCATAGGAGTTGCACAGAGGACCCACAATGTGAGAGATAAAGGATTCCTGAAGATTGGCCAGCTGGGGAGCAGAACGGTCCATGAAGGGGCTTATTGGTAACCCAAGGCTGGCCTCTTCGTCACCCTAAAAACAGGAAGTTATCAGGAAAGGAAAGTTTAAAATACAAGCAAAGTCAACATTTGCTTAGCATCTAAAATTTGCAAATACATAAGAACCCAGACATTCATGTGTGAATTACCTCTTTATTGCTAAGAGATTCCACCCCAAAAGATACCACTCTTTGATCTTAAGGCTTTGGCTTTTGATCAAGGGGAACTATGTAAGAAATGGTTTAATGTCTCAACAGATAATATTTTTTATCACATTAGTCAGTATGTCTTATATTAGAGTATAAATCCTATATAATAAGGAGGTAATATGCAAATTGACCTTTGCCCCCTCACACAACATGCCTACCCCCTTGTGATCAAAGATGGCTGCCACAAGATGGCCGGCAGGAGAGGGTAAGTGTGGGTAATCAGGCCAGCAGGAGAGGGCAGTTAGGGGCAACCAGGCCAGCAGGTGAGGACAGTTAGGGGCAACCAGTCAACAGGGGAGGGCAGTTGGAGGTGATTGGGCTAGCAGGGGAGCAGTTAAGCATTGACTGGGCTAGCAGGGGAGTGGTTAGGAGCAATCAGGCAGCAGGCAGGCGAGTGCTCAGGAGCTAGCAGTCCTGGATTGTGAGAAAGATGTCCGACTGCTGGTTTAGGCCCAATCCCACAGAGTCCCAATCCCACTGGCAGTAGGACATCCCCCAATGGGTCCCAGATTGGAGAGGATGCAGGCTGAGCTGAGGGACACCTCTCACCCCCCACCCCCCACCCAATGAATGAATTTTGTGCACTGGGCCTCTAGTATATCATAAAAACCAATGCTGGAAATAATTATCAAGCAAACACATAATTTATTATGTTTCCCTTTTTTGCCTTGGCTACCAGAAATCTTAAAATATGATAGTGTTCAACTGAAGTTGCTATCTTATCCTAGCTTTTGATTGAATTATATCTTCTGTGATTATATAATTTCTAGATTATTTACCTATTTATAAAATAGGATCATTCTATACATGTTTGTCTTTTGAACAGTTTCAAATCATTCTGGAAAAAAATCAGATTGTCAACCATAAAGAAATATACCAGTATATGAACAATGTTTATGCCTATGTAGTGGCAATTACTACAAGTGACTTTTCCTTTTTCTTTATAGTTTTCCTGTATTTCAATATTTCAGGATTATGAATTAATCTCATTCTTAACAAAGGCAGTACATTATTTTCTAGAGGCCCAAACCTTTTATTGTATATATGAATCTTGTGAATAATACCTATAAAACTTCTTTCTAATCTCTCTAAATATATCCAGACAATTTATTACTTGCTAAGGTATCTCATCCTATTTTGGGATGCCTTTAGTAATGTGTATTTCTGGCATTGATCTGAAATCTATTTCCTCATAACTTCTATTAACTGGTTATATTCATACCTTTTTTTTAGGGAAGTAGAGAGAAATCTAATGTCTCTTATAAATCAGATTCTGTGTCAAGTACTTCATATAATATATCTTCTTTAATCTCCATAACTATTTCATGGTAAACCTAATCCTAAATTTGTATGTCAGTCTTTTAAGTATCTGAACATAGTTATCATATCACCTCTATTTCCCCCAGAATTAATATAGTCACTTCCTTTAGTGTTTTCATGTGCTTTTATGTCACTGATCCCTGTACTTTACTCACACTCCATTACCTCCAGATTCATCTTAAGAGACTGGTTTATTACATTTACCACAATATTTCTAATATAATCTGGAAATGTGGAGGGTAACATGGGAAAGACCACTTATGTTTACATTTTGGTGGTAGTTTTTTGGTAGTTTGCTAAACCTCACATTAACATGTCAAATAAAATGCCTATTTTTTAAGCCTTTTCATGCACTGTGGTTCTTAACTTTATTATAAAAGTAAACTGAATCTGGTATATATTCATATATTTAAACTTAAGTTGACTTCTATTATAATGAATTTGTAAAAGGACATTTCAGTGGTCTTTCCCATGTCTCTATTACTTCAACATCTCTCAAAATACTTGCAAATAACTTTATCTTAAAGTTTTTATGCTTCTAATTTAGTCAATTGTTGGTCATCTTTTTAATCCTGTGATTAAAATTGGCCAGTGCATTTTCTAATGTTAGGATAAATATGAAATAGATTTATTACACTCAAAGCTTTTAGAAACTTTGTAAAATTTATGAGCAGCCTAAACATGGGTGAAATCAGTTACCTGTTCATAAAATTCACTGACAATACCCTCTGTCCACTGAAGATGGAGCTCTTTACATTTAGCTGGCCCATTGATATCAGCCAACTTTATACACATTTGACAAACTAGTAGACGATCGTTTTCATTGGTCCAATCTATTCCAACATCATCATTTACCTGTTTGAGAAGCAAAGGTGAATGTGTTTTACCTCAAGGGAAGCAAAAGTTGACTGGGAGAATAAACAATACAATATTTGTGTGTTTTTCTTTTCTTTTCTTTTTTTTTTTTTTTTACCAAGTCGAGATCAGAATGCCAAGTGATGAGAATTTTTTTCAGCTTTTTAAAATAATGTTACTGCCTTGCATAAATTAATAGTAAAATAGTTCATAAAATAACAAATGATGAATAATTATTAATTATGCAGTTAAAAATAAGTGCTATTTAAAATTAGCATGTTATCTATTACTATTAAAATAAGGTAGCTACAAATAAGAAATTTTCTTGAATTACTATTTGAGCACTTATGTTTGACATATGAAATTTTGCTTCAAGGTTTTGACTTTTCTACTGCCAGATTACTTAAGTTGGTATATCACAGACATGGGAGCAAATTAAGTCAAACAAAAGCACAATGACAGAATTTCATTATTTTCCTGTATCACAAAATATAATATAGACAGCACCTCAATGTCTCAAGTTTCTAGATTGGAACCAATGCCTATTTTTCTGCTTCTAGTTAAACATTTTATTGAATTTCATTTTACATTGAACATATAAGAGATATTAGCAATGAATCTTGTTCAATACTTCAGTTCCCTGACATCTTTCAGTGTGGCCATGAAATGAAGACTGGTACAAATCTAGTTACCTTGGCATTAAATTTGGCTACGAAGTCAAAGTGTTTCTTCAAGTCAGTGGCCAAAATTGCTTCAATGACAAGGAAACGGAAATGCTTAAATTCCACATGGTCAAGGTTAACTAAGAAGTTGTACTCTGGCCGGGACATGAAAAGGTTCCATGCAGCAGCTGCATGATGATTCTCCAGAACTGAGCGATCATTGTAGAGCACCGCCTAGGCAAACAAGTAAGAGAGGGAAGAGTTCAATTTTTTAAGTTAAAAAAAATTATAAAAACAGGTGAGAATATGCAATGCTTTTGGAATTATTTTTTTTTTCAAGGAACACAAAATGTAGTCTTGTGACTACTGGTTATTAAGAATCATTTATTGCTACACATTGGCTGTTGATTACTTTTCTTAAATTTCTTCCTTCCTTCCTCCCTTCCTCCCTTCCTTCCTCCCTTCCTTCCTTCCTTTCTCTCTCTCTCTCTCTCTCTCTCTCTCTTTTGTAAAATAAAGGTAATGTACTTGAAACTTTATTCCAAACACTTCCAAGTGAGGAGCTTAGTGCTAAATTTTATTAGATTTCTTTGCAGGACACAGGAATTTAATCATAGAAATATGTAAATATATTAATATACCTGAGAGGTAACTCAGCTTATCTAGAATCAGAATGGCCTCCTTTTAAACATATAACTAATAAAGAGGAATGAAATCTCTGACAAACCCATGATTTAAAACATTCTCACCCCATGATCGACCACAGGAAATATCACCCTTTATCTAGTAATTGAAGGTAACAGTATCTACTTGTTTGCAATTCTCAGTAATGCTCAGAAAAGGCCCAGAAGAAGAAGTTACCTAAAAAAAATGCTTGAAGACTATGAGATAGAGGATAGAAAACAAAAGGCATTAGGACAGAAGGACATTATTACTGAGGTATAAAAATAGGGCAGTTTGAATAGTACGAAGCAAGAGGATTTGCATGACTTTATAAAAAATGATGCTTTCGTTTAAAGGATAAATTGAAATAAGTTAAAGTAGGCAGTCAGGGAAAAAAACAGGATATTTTTATTGTACATAGAGTAAAAGAAAATTCTAGACTATAAAACAGGAAGAAGCTTACTGAATTTAATTGAATAGCTAATGATAATTAGATACCTAGTGATTAATTTTGACTTACATGTAAATATATGCTAAGATATGCTTCTTTAAAGTTACCATTTTGGAATGCTAGGTTCAGGAAAAAAAAATTCCCTCAAATGAAATAATTTATTTTTAATTCTGACTAACCAATAAAATACCTTAAGAATCATAATTGTTATAATAAAAAATATATTTCAGAGGAATGGGATTTATATACAAAGAAGCCTTGCATTCTTAAAAGTCCAAAAAGATTTAGTTCTCTAATTTTTTCGGAAAGGCACATCTGTACAAGTTGGATTTTTGTTGTTGAGGAAGTTCATAAACATGAATTCAAGGAGTTTTTCTTCCTTAGGAAAAAAATTGAGAAGGGATCTCCATGGGTAATCAAGTTGCAGATCTGCCATGAATAACTTTGAAAAAAACACGTCATCTTTCCAAAATTAGCATGGTCTCTAAGGACTTTATGTCAGGACCAAATATAGTTCAGCTCATATTTATTTGGTGCTTATTATAAATATAATTTAAAATACTGATTTTTTTTTCAGAAAAATATCTCCATTGAATTATTTCTCCTAATCAAAATAAAAGAGTTACCTGAGGAGCACTAGTTGCCACCAGGAATGCGTTAGTCCTTCCTGGGTGGTCATAGTCATGCATGGCTGCAGCCACATACAGTGCCATCAACTCTAGGGCAGGAATATTTCCAGACAGACATCCGTATTTATCATCTGACACATTGTACATTTTTGAGAATACATATCCCATGTGTCCATGTGTAAATCCACTGTCAGAATCTGAAAAGAGAAGATGAAAGTTACAGAGACTTTGAAAAAGAATTAAATGAAATCATTTATCTTGACCTCCTCAATTGTTCCCATAGCTCACAAAAGAGCACAGATGTCTTTAGCACATACCTGAATCACTTGCTGATCCATGATCATTAATCACAGTTGAGAGTCCAGGGATAGGTTGCGTAGTAAGATACCAAACAGCATGTAAGACATCAGTAGCATGGATTCTGTTATGATCTATATAACCAATGCAAAGGAACAGATTCATTTGTGAACTTTGGGGTCCAAGGACTAAGAGTGCCACCTACTGGATAAGTAGTTTAGTCCTAAGATTTTAATATCCCAATGAATGCCAGCCAAACATTCTAGGACAGATACTCTTTGATTACTCTTCCATTATTCTGTAATATTTATAGTAACAAGAAAAAAAATACCCCACTCAATATTCTTTATGTGTGCAGATGTATGAAGTATAAAAATCTATATCCAAAGCATACCAGAAACCCAATGTATATAGGAAACTCATGTGAAACAACTGTACTCTCATACTTATTTCCATGCTTCTGTATAAGAATGGGCAGTAGATTAAAGAAATACCCATGACATACTTTAACTGGTCAGACCAATGGTCTATACCACTCAATATCTCACCTCTGATAAATTTCATCCAAATATGATCTCTGAATAAAATATAGCAGCATTCTTCTGTAATCAAACTTAAAATACTATAATAAAAGTGAATCCACAAAGCAAAATTAAAAACCAAGATCAGTAATATTCTCCGATTTATAAATTCTGATTTGGGAATAAATTTACAGGAAATACTTAAAAAGAAAAATAAATACCTCTTTATACAGTAATGTAGGAAGTTAGACCATTTAGAAGATTAAAAACTATAGGGAAACCAGAATTTAATAATGTCATTATTATAAGAAGGGAGGGATCTCTTTTATATGTACAGTTCAGCTTCTGTTGAACAGTGACCAAAAGTTTTGCTCGCCTTCTTTTTCTGGTGCAATTCTCTTAAGTTTCCTCTTGTTTATCTAGCCCTCATGTTACTTCATTGATTGGTATGCTTTATTATAAATGTGCTTACTTTACACATTTTATTTTTGCTGACTGACCATGATACAGTTTCTTTCTCCAATACATTCATACACCATCTAATGCCAGGGATCTGTTCTAAGAAATGCATCACTAGGCAATTTTGTCTTTGGGAGCATCATAGTGTGCACTTACACAAACCTAGATAGTACACCTAGTATACACCTAGACTGTATGGTGTGCCACCGGCATAAAGGTAGTGTGTCATTGACCCAAATGTTGCTATGTGGCATATAACTTTATAATATATTACATCTCTGAGTAATATTGAACAGATGAGGAGAAAACAGAAGGGAACAAAAATGTGAATGGGAATTTAAGAGACAGACCTGTCCTCCTGTTAAAGAAGAAAGAAGAAAGAAGAAATCATGACATCTGTGGTATTGGCAGCACACAGGGAATGTAGGTAGATGGTACCTATTTCTTACAATTCTAGTAACTCTTTGCGTAAATGTTTAGGTGATGTGGGTAATTCAGTTGAGGAGCTGGGTGAGTGCTTGAGAAATGTCTTTATAAAAGCTTTGACAGTACAATTGTGAGAATTATAGAAGGAAACTTACTTACTTATTTATTTTGTTAATCCTCACCTGAGGATATTTTTCTATTGAGTTTTAGAGAGTGGAAGGGAGTGGGGGGAGAGAGAGAGAGAGAGAGAAAGAGAGAAACTTCAATGTGAAAGAGACACATGGGTCATCTGCCTCCTGCACCAGCCCAGGCCAGGGATCGAGCCTCAACCAAGGTACGAGCTCTTGAATGGGAATCGAACCAGTGACCCTTCAGTCCGCAGGCCAATTTTATTTTGTTATATTTTTAACCCTCACCTAAGGATATGCTTTTATTCATTTTAGAGACAGAGGAAGGGAGGGAGAAGAAAGAGAGAGAAAGAAGAAAAGAGAGAGAGAAAAGAAGAGAGAGAGACATCGATGTGAGAGAGAAACACTGCTGTCTGATTGCCTCCTATATGGGACAATGCTCCAATCAACTGAGCCACTTGGCCAAGGCTGGAATGCATCTTAAGAGTATATGATATAGTAAGCTTGTAATTAATGTAAATATCGTTTACATAAAATAAATTATTGCTGTTAGAACAAAATGGTGAATTAGCACAGATCACCAGTTTTCTCTCGATGATTCCTGAGAATATAATGACAATTTAAAGTAAAAGCTATAAGTCCTTGAGGAAGGAGAAGGCAGTGATGACCCCATAGAGGGAGAAGATGGCCTCTGGGTAGAGGGTGCCATGGTTAGGGGATGCATTGGGAGAGAGCGTCTGAGAGTTCTTTTCCCTATTGCAAGCTGGGAAAATTACTGTGTACAAGTAATTACTATCACTATAGCTGTTCAATAAAACTTGTGCATGCACCCAAAATTGCAGAGTGGAAGGGAGAAGTATTGGGATATTGGTGGAGCTTGTTTGGGTTGAGAGACAGACAAAATCAGAGAGAGGGAAACTATTTTAAAATCTAGATCCTTTAAATTTTGATAAGGGTTCTGGGTAAAATTTTAAAAGTTTTCATATTTTATTTCTTGGAAAATATTTTAAAGTATACTTCAAAGTATAATAAAATTTAGTTTCTAAAATGTTGTCATTGTCATATTAAAGCTAATTTAACTATTTTGGTTACTCAGGCTTTTTTCATTTAGTTATGGACTTATTTAGCTAGAGTTGTTAGAAATATAGTTCTCTAGCAGTAAAAGTAGACATACAATAAAATTTTATGTATTACAATAATAATTAATGATAAACAATGCTTTTCATTATAGATTTACAACCCTTCCACATGCAAGGTATTATTATTTAAACATGATTACCAATCAAGCTAAAACTTTTTCGTGAGAAGATATAAATTCCCTTCATGAAAAGTGGGGTTTCTAATAGAACAAGCAGGTTTATTTTAACACATTCCTTTCACATAGAATGAAGAACACACTATTTCAGGAAAAAAACACACCCTATTTACTTATTACATATAAACATGTAATAAGAAAGTAATTTAAAAATTTAGAATTTAGAAACTTCTTTTTCCACTAAGTATTTGTCAACTTTCCCTACGATTTAGTGGTATTCTACCTATAGGAATATTAGTAATCATTATGTCAATTTCTCAGTGGAACTTGCCTGAAGTGGACTATATCACAAAACTATATTTGGAAATACACATTTATTTGTAAAGTTAGTCTGGTAACTAGCTGTCGTTTAGTGTTTTTGGTGGCTTCCTTTCTATAAAAGTGTATTTATGTAACTAGTTAACCTTTGAGAAATCACTAACCTATGTCAATCATTGGTATCCAACCAGGGTGGGCCTTGGAAATATTACTAAGAGAGCAAGACTTATCTTTTTTTTTTTAAATACATTCCACCGATTTCTTACAGAGAGGAAGGGAGAAGGATAAAGAATTAGAAACATCAATCAGCTGCCTTCTGCACACCCCTTACTGGGGATGTGCCTGCAATCAATGTACAAGCCCTTAACCAGAATCGAACCTGGGACCCTTTAGTCCTCAGGCTGATGCTCTATCCACTGAGCCAAAATGGTTAGGGCAGCAAGATTTATCTTGAGATCCTTTCAAACTACCTCTTTCTTATTTCTCTCTTCCAACTTCATAGTCCCATTGACCAGACTTTTCCCAAAGGGCTCAGTGCTCTTAAGCTCCTCTCTCTCATACTCCCACAGCTCATCTCTCTCCTAATCCCACAAATCTAATTTGTAGTTTTAATTCTTCATTCTCTTTTGCTATCACACGTAGTCAGCTGTGCACTTTCATTCCAATGCAGCATGTGCATGGCATCTTGAAAAATGATACTTTAATAATGGGTCACTAGGTCTTGTATACCAATTTCTGGAAATATCTGTGCTTTATCCTCTCCATATAACTATTATTTATTTCAGCTCTTTGTAACTACAAAAAGACATGGGTTCTAAAGTCCAAGGTGCATAAGAGAAAATTTAAAACTTAAATTATGATTTAAACAATATATTTCTAAGGCATGTTCCAACCCATATAATACGTTTTACTATTTTTCTTGCTATGTATTTATTTTCTAAAAGTACCACATGTTTTTTACACATTACAATAAGTTCACTGATTAGATTTATGGACATCTTCTCCAGTTTCATGTATTTTTTAGCATGTAGAACAATTTTACTTACATGTTCTGATGCTACCTGAAGTGCTACATATTAACAATATAATTTAACATGTCCTTCGTGTTCCAATGTCTCATGTTTGTAGATGACAAACTTTTAGAATATTCCCAATTCATAAGCTTGAACACTGGCTATGTCCTTTCTTTGGGTCTTCCCATTTATTTCATTTAAAAAAATGTTCTAATAACTTCTCCACAACTACTTCCAGATGTTTCTTCTATTCTATTTTATTACTTAGACCATCATCCTACCATCCCTCTACCCCAAACTAGGTGGAACTTTTATGGAAAAATTTCAATAGTTAGCCATTTAACTCTGCAGCTGTCAGAACAAAAGTTGAATTCAGTCAATGAAAGGCATATATTGGAAAATGAGCAATACATTGAAGATTAGCAATTTAACTCTGCAGCTCTCAGAACAAAATGAGCAATACATTGAAGATTTAAGGATTTATTTAGCACACACTTAAGCAGCACTTAGTATATTGTTTTAGAGGTACTACCTCATTTTATCCTCATATTAATTATATGAAGCAGATATTATGATCCCATTTTACAGATTAAGAAATGAGGCATGCAGAGAGTAAAAAAATCCAGGATCTCCTAAAGGTGGTAAGTGAAGAGTCCAGAATTTTAACACAAGCTATTATATCCTAGACACTATATACCATGTGGCCAGAGGGCAAGTTTACAATATGTAATTCTGTGCTGGCTGATAGGGATTCAATATACCATTAACCTTAGTAAATTATATAAATGTTTAAGTATTTTTTCCACAAATAACTTAGACTTACAAGGAATTTCCCTGTATCCAATCTCCAAAGCATGAAAGTAATTCATAAATTCCCTAACTGGAATTTTGAAAGCTTCAAAGAGGCCCATGTCTTCAAAAAGTCTGTATGATACCTGTAAGACAGAAAGGCAAAGCCTTAAAGCACATTCCTGAGTGTGTATTAGACATAAAAAGAAAAAGTCATATTATTTATGTCCAACAGAAACAATTATTATAAAGATATCATATTGATATTGAAGGCCTCTATGTGCTTAGCCCTTGAAATACCTGAGCACAAGGAGGACATAATTTATTTTTAAAGATAGAGACATTCAGCCAAAAAACAAGCAACCCAGAGCACAGTCTACACTATAGAAAATATCAAAAAATTAAGTTGCACGTAATATTATTAACTGGAGGATAATATTTACATTTCTAATTATAGTACATACTATAAATGCTAATAAAAGAATGAGATAGCTTAAATTTACCTAAATTATATATATGTATATAAAACTATATTATGTGTGTGCATATATCTATACATCTATATCTATCTATCTATCTATCTATCTAAAAGTTTTTCAGAGAATAAAGAATTCAGAGTTGTGTATTAGTGAAGGATAAGGAGAAATAATTATGAGAGAGAGAAAAGGGTTGCCTTCGAGTAAAATATATAGAGGAAAAAATATTTATTCTATTCAAAATAACGTCTAAACTATTTTTTTCTAGCTTGTCCTCTTTCTCCTCTGAATATCTATTATCCATCCAATTCCTTTCACTGCTCTAGTGACTCAAATTAAGAAAATGCCTTTGGATGTAACTGGAATTTTTTACATGCAAACAATGAAAAAAAAATAAAGAGGCAGAAGAAGTTCTTGGGGAGAGAAGTGGTTATTTTGGTGGCAGAGTGGAATACAACAGCATTTAGAGCAGCTTTACCTCATGTCACAAAGGCACAGTGTTGGGTATAATTCAGGAGATTAAAAAAATATTCATTTTAATCTGTTTTCCTTTATAAAATTATCTTGGACTGTTTCCTCTAAAACTTTAATATATGGCTTCATATATTAAATTTTCATCTGTTGTTATTCTTTAAATCAATTCAAATTCAATAACATTTTAAAATTATATATTCAATGTTTGCAACTATGTGATATTATATACATGTATATATATATATATATATATATATATATATATATATATTTATGTGTGTGTGTATACATGTATTCATCTATTCATTCAGCCTATATCTATTGAGTGCCTACTATGTTCAAGGTAGTTTTTTATATACCTGGCACGCGTGTGTGTGTGTGTGTGTGTGTGTGTGTGTGTGTGTATTACTTCATGGAGCTAGTAAGGCAAGGTAATAGACATAATAAGATAGCTATATAAACAGTAGACATAATAAGAAAGGTATATACTTTGACAAAAAGTCGTAAGTCACATACGAAAAGAAAAAGGGGAGCAGGGACAGGGATAGAGGACTAGAAATACAGAAAAGGTATAGAAGTGCTTTTTAAAGTGTGAGGGCTAGGGTAAGCATATTCAGGTGACACTTGAGCAAAGAATTAAAGGACGTGTGAAGTGAGATATGTGGATATCTAAGGAAAGAGTTTCTCATATAGAATAAAAGCCCAATGCAAAGGCCCCGAGGTATACTTGCAATATTCAAGAAACAGCAAGAAAGCCAGGATGGATAAAGCAAGAAGGCCATCATGGAATGAAGGCAGGAGTAGACTTTAAACTGGGATTGGTGCAATTTTGGTGTTTGACAGCATATTGACCATCATAAGGATTTCACTCTGCATGAGGGAGGGAGCCATTGAAGACAATGAAGCTGGAAAGTAACTTTATTTGACACACATTTTAAAAGAAGCACTGTACTTGCTTGTTGGGAACAGAATATAACGTATAATATCAATTCTGTGTGTTTTTTTTTTCACTTTGAACAGCAAGTATATTTAATGTTTAGCCTTTTTCTGTGTAATACAACATCCTCACTTCCTCTCTTTAAAAAATGCAATAGATTCTTCAAAAAATTAAAAATGGAACTTCTATTTGACTTAGTATTCCCACTTGTAGGAATATATCCCAAGAAAAGAGAAACACTAATCAGAAAGGATATACACACCCTTATGTTCACAGCAGCACAGTTTACCATAGCTAAGATTTGGAAACAGCCTAAGTGCCCATCAGCAGATGAGTGGATTAAAAAACTGTGGTACATCTACACAATGGAATTCTACACTGCTGTAAAAAAGAAGGAATTCTTAACATTTGCAACAGCCTGATTGGAACTAGAGAGCATTATGCTAAGTGAAATAAGCCAGTCAGAGAGAAAGATAAATAACACATGATCTCACTAATTTTTAAAATATAATGAACAACATAAACTGATGAACAAATACCAGAGACATAAAAGCATCGAACAGACTGTACAATCTATGAGGGAAGGCATGGGAATGAGTGGGTAAGAGATCAACCAAAGGACTTGTAGGCATGCATATGAGCATAACCAATGGACACAGACAGTAGAGGGGTGAGGGCATGTGCCGGGGGACAGGAGTGGCTGGGGAGAGGTCAATGGGGGAAAAAGGGGACTCATGTAATACTTTAAATAATAAAGAATTTTAAAAATGCAATAGAAAGTGAAGTTTATAGTTTCTGCAATATTTCAAGTCAGTTCTTCTTTTAGTTATTTCCCCTTTACTACTGCTTCATATAATACTTGAGTTCTTATTTATAAATACCTAATAGATTTTTTTCTGCATTATTTCAATAATAACACTAATAACAATAACAGCTTCTATGTTTATATATACATACACACACATATATATATGTACACACATATATATATATACTTACATATTTGGTATTTAATAAGTGAGAAGCCTACTTTAAATAGTTTTCATATATTAATTATTTACATGTAATTAATCCTTACAACACCTTCTGAGAGATATGGTTAATTATTAACATTTGAAAACAGAAGAAACTGAGGCACAGAGAGGTGAGTGACTCGTCCAAGATCACACAGCTGACACATTATCAGAACCAGAATACAAGCCAAGCAATCTGGCTTCAGATTTTGTACTTTTAACAGCTGAAAATCTTACTACCAATATTTGAAATGCAGTGATTTTAAAATTAAATTTTCCTATTATTCTTTTTTTTATTTTTTATTTTTATTTTTTTTAAGTATTTCTAGCAATATTTATTATTATTATTTTTTATTAATTTTTTATACATATCTTCCCATTGCCCCCCTCCCTCCCAGGCATACCCCAACCCCCCAGTGTCTATGTTCATTGGTTATGATTATATGCATAGATACAAGTCCTTTGATTGATCTCTTATTTACCTCACCTAACTTTAATCATCCTGCTGTAATTTCACAGTCTGTTTGAAGCTTTACTGTCTCTGTATCTATCCTTTTGTTCATCAGTTTATAATGTTCTTTATTATCCTCCAATGAGTGCGATCATGTGATGCTTCTCCTTCATTGACTGGCTTATTTCACTAAGCATAAGGCTCTCCAGTTCCAACCAGGTTGCTGCAAATGGTAAGAATTCCTTCTTTTTAATGGCAGCATAGAATTCCATTGTGTAGATGTACCACAGTTTTCTGATCCACTCATCTGCTGACGGGCACCTAGGCTGTTTCCAAATTGTGGCTATTGTAAATTGTGCGGCTATGAACATAGGGGTGCATGAATTTAAAAATTAAGACAATAGGATATTTTACAGTGTGATTTTAAAACAGGAAATTTTTTACCAAGAAGCTGCTGCTAAAAATCAACCAGCAATAATCCAAACTCATAAATAAATAGCACCATTAACCAGATAGACATTGGTGACTGAAAAAAGTGAGCACCATTCCAAAATCTGAATAATGTCATTTCAAATTTATTAAAATAAACATGATAATCATAAAAAAGACAGGCAGGCAGTATATTGAGATTGAGAAGTCATTTCCACTACCCATATGTCTCTTTTAAAGTCTTTTGAAGTGAGACATTTTCTGTGAAGTTTCAGCCAAAAGGTGATTTCTTGGAATGTTCAAGTTAATTCATTTCAGCTGTCCTAAATTCTTACTAAGGTGAAAAAAAAACACATGCCTTTCACACAGTGAAAATTTCATGATTTTTTGCCCTTATAAACTCAAATCAAAGGGGAAAAAAACTACCATAAAGTTCTATTTAGCAGTGCCAATGAAGCTGCAATTCCAAAAAGTTTACTGTTTTGTAAGTTGGAAAAAGTAAAGTGATATAACAAGGACCCTGCAGTTACATATTTATATTATTTTTGAAAAAAGACTGGAAAATAACATTAATGAATTCTGTCAAAATCCAATTGTTAAACATGTTTAATCTTTCTGATGGCTACTCATATCCAAGACTCTTAGAAAACATTTGGTGGAAAATACTGGTCAAGATCCAGCCTGCCATCCTCCAACTCACAGAACTTTGAGGGGAAATGGGAAGCTGCAGTGATGCCTGGTACACTGTCACTGGTGCTGGCAAGCTGGCTGCTATCAAGACCACTTTTCTATTGCTCACACTCTCCATTTGAAGAGTTAAAGATACAATGAGTGAGTGTGTTTTATAGGAGGTTAAAAGCAGTTGAAATAAAGGTAAAAAGCCTGGACTTCTAATATGCTGTATCTGCATTCCAATCATGGATCCAATATGCCCTATATGACTGTAGATGAATTTCCTCTTTGAAGTCTCAATTTCCTCTTCTGTAAAAGAGATTAAAAAGGAAAAAAAAACACAACCCCCCCCCCCCCCCCCCAAAAAAAATACAAAAAAACCCCCTCCTCCTGCCTCAAAGTTACTGAGAAAAGTAAACTGTAAGTTTTGGGGAGTCGGTGATGTATGTACAACATACAAAACAGTATGAGATTTTTCTCTCTACACCAGGGAATATTATCTAGTAAAAGAGAGAAGAACTCCTGGCCCAGGGCCACGTTTTTCTAGTGGCACCATGACAGGCATATTTGCAGGAAAAATCACTCCCTCAGAGTCACAGTCTGCCACGGGTTTCAGAAAGTGGAATGCAAAACCTCGCAGAGGGAGCCCTAATGCATGAGGCTAGGGTGGAGTGAATAAAAACGGCTGTCCTGAGTACTATTCAGCCATAAGAAAAGATGACACACTGCCATTTGTGATAATAGGGATGGACCTTGAGAATAAGTGAAACAAGTCTGTTGGAAAAAGAACCGTATGATTTCACTCACATGTGGGTTTTAAACCGAAACTCATAGACACAGACAATAGTATGGTGATTACCAGAAGAAACGAGGGTGGGGGACAGTGAAAGGTAAAGGGGAGAGAAGATGCTTTGACTTTGGATAGTGGACACACAATGCAATATTATCAGGTATCATAGAAATATACACTTGAAACCTACATAATATTATTAACCAATCTCACCCCAATACATTTAATTTTAATCATAAAATTTTTTGAATTATAAAAAGAAAAAAGTCTATCCTTCAGCCTATCTTTAAGATCACCTAGCATAAAAATTGTTGCTTAGCATGAGGAGAAAGGGAGAGAAGAACGGGGCTAATAATTCCTAAGAAAAGAAGAAGGCCATTTTAGACCTCAATATGTGCATGGCCATGATGAAGTATATCAGGGGCAACAATAGCATATTACATAGAGTCATAGACATTGTAATTATTCTGAGTTTCACATTCCATGAATCATTTTTAGTATACTTCTCTTGTCTGTAGCATGAGCTGTCATTTTATTTTGAGAGACATCTCCTTTTCCTGCTAGAACAGGAGTTCCTTTAAGGCAGAAACACATTTTTTCTTCTTGAAAACCAGATGAGTGCTTGTTTGTGGAACTGAACAATGGAGGCAAAGGCCCCTCTATCTTCTTCCTTCAAACCTTCATGGATCAGGAATTGTCATCCTGAAGTTCCACACTCAGATATTGGCTGAGAAGTCCAAGCAAAGCCTGCCTCCAAAGTGTGGTGTAGAAATCAGTATATCAACTGATTTGTCTTCTGGTGTTTTTCAGGGAATGTTAGTGCAACAATAAATCAGGGTCCTGAATTTTCATCCAAGTCTTATATTAAGAAGTTTGGTAGTCTTTCATAATCTCTGCTGTGATATTTATGTAATCTATAAGAGTTCACCTAAGATATTTTAAAATAAGGTAATAAGTGTTATTGCATGATCCTATTTAAGAGTAATATATTTTGATATGTGTTCATTAATTGAGTGAATCCATTGTTTGATTATTGAGAAAATTTTCATTCTTATTTTCTATATTTTTTCCTCCCTCATAGAAACAAATATTTCTTTCTTTGGGAAAATTTGAAAATAGTCTAGCTTGTGATGCATAAAGGTTGTTTCCAGTTTAAAATACAGAGAAATCCTTGTGTTTCTCATAGCACTGGAGGGGAAGATATTTACGCATAATATCAAAGTTTTTATAAGATATAAACAGCATAAAATTAAAAAGTTTAGAAAATAGTCAATGGAAAGAATTACAATAAATTAGTGTTTATGAATAGGCAGCTTTCTTTTTTTGAGGGCCTATGTCAGTTTTTTTTCCTGCTGAGTTCTATGAATTTTAGATAATTTCTCCATCTTGCTTGTATATCCATCACTCCACCCCAAAATACATATTTTAATGACAGAATATGGTATTTTACTCATTTGAAGTTTCAGTTACTTTTGTTGACCCATGACCACCAAATCTATAGAATGTTGGATACTAAAATTTCCTTTCTGTACTCATGACTCACCACTGGTATCAAGTGTGTTCAGAGCTTTAACCAACCAACCAAGGAATTTTTTTTTCTAGATTTAAAGATACAGGTATGAATTCATTTCTTACTTGACTAAGAATACGGCCACATTTTCTTCCTATTTTTTCCACCAAATCAAAAATTGGAAAATTCCAAGTATTTAGCTGCTCCATGATTGAGTCCAAGTTATCCATGACAAGAGGTTCAGGAGCAAGAATTGGCTTGTCCTGGAATAAAGATGAAAATATTTTAACAATATACAGTTTTTCTATAAAGCAACTCATACTTTATTAAGTTCAATGCAACCACTGAGTTTATTTGAAATAAATGACTTAAAACTTCAGGGTAAATGGGTTTTCTTAAAAAAATAAATGAAGATTAACAAGACATTAGCTCCTAAGTAAGGAGAAATGGTCCTGATGCTGTTTCAGACCATTAGTTTTGTATTAGTAGGTGCCTGCCTGTGCTGGTTCAGACATGCTACAGGAAAAAAAGAAAAGAAAGAAAAAAAAAGATGCTTCTTTCATAAGTTTACATAACTATTGTGGGGTTCCTAAGTAAAGATTCAAGGACTTTATGACACTTGAAAATTGTATTAAATTTCTCTCTTTATATGTTTATGTAAAATTTTCTGGGTCAAATGTTCCTAGCTCATATTGGGCTCTCAAAAGAAACTCATGAGTGAGGAGAAGGCATTAATGATCTCTACTGAAATTGGTCAAATTTGTACTACTGCTTCAAAATTAGGGTTAATCCTGCAGAATGACAACAGCCACATTTTTTCAGGATTTTAATTTAATTCAGGTGATGTACAGTTTCCAAAGAAACATGTACTATATAAATGTACATGTTTATATAAAATGTACTATAGACATTTTATAACTGATCCCTAGTGAGGACATTCTTAAGAATACATCTATCAAAAAAAAAAAAAAAGCCAAGACTGGTATGGTTCAGTAGATAGAGCATTAGCCTGCAGACTGAAAGGTCCCAGGTTTGATTCCGGTCAAGGGCATGTACCTTGGTTGCGGGCACATCTCCAGTGGAGGGTGTGCAGGAGGCAGCTGATTGATGTTTCTCTCTCATCAATGTTTCTAACTCTCTGTCCCTCTCCCTTCCTCTCTGTAAAAAAATCAATAAAATATATATTTTAAAAAAATTTAAAAAAAGAAAGAAGAGAAAAAGAAAAGAAAGATAATGCAGATGAAAACTGTAAATTATTTTGTTTGAAAAATATAAATGATAAATCAGGCTAAAGAAGAACAATAATAGCAGTAGTTGATCTTTAAGCACACAAGCTAACAAAGTACTAAAGGATTTTTTAATGGGTAGCAAGTGTCTATGTAAACCTGATTTAATACAAAAAAGAAAACAAATATTAACTCAGTTTCTAAATTAAGGAGGTGCTAGAAACACACACACACACACACACACACACACACAACAACAACAACAACCAGCAGATGTCCTAGCAGCAGCAACAACAACAACAACAACCAGCAACAACAACAACAACAACCAGCAGATACAACAACAACAACCAGCAGATGTCCTAGGACAACGAACACATTTCACTTTATTGAATGACTGATATTTATAAAATACTAGAGGCCTGGTGCACGGATTCATGCACCAGTTGGGTCTCTCGGCCTGACCTGCAGGATGGGGCCGAAACCAGGTCTCTGACATCTCCTGAGGGAGCCCAGATTGTGAGAGGTGCAGGCCAGGGCCAGGGACCACACTGGTGCATGATCAGGGCAGGGGAGGATTGTGAGAAGCTGGCCAGCCAGGAAGTCACTAAGAGAAGGCTTCAGGGTTTGTCCTACCCCCATCTCACTCATTCCTGAACAGCTGGACCCCAGCAACAATCTAACCTATCAGTTGGAACATCTGCCCCCTGGTGGTCAGTGCACGTCATAGGTTGAACAGCTTTAGCATATCATTAGCATATACACTTTGATTGATTGAAAGGACAACTGAACACAGTATATTAAGATTTTATTATATAGGATTATTTTACTGAATGAAATAATTCATTTTTCTTATGCATATTTACACTTTTAAATTGGGTTAAGAAATAGCTATAATCACTTGTGGAGATGAATACTTATGCTTTTATTCACTAAGAAAATAAATTATTAAGAGATAAGACTTAACCAAAACTGGTTTGGCTAAGTGGATAGAGCATTGGCCTACGGACTGAAGGGTCCCGGGTTCGATTCTGGGCAGGGGCATGTATCCTGGTTGTGGGCACATCCCCATTTGGGGGCGTGCAGGAGGCGGCTGATCGATGTCTCTCTCTCATCGATGTTTCTAACTCTCTATCCCTCTCCCTTCCTCTGTAAAAAATCAATAAAATATATTAAAAAAAGAGAGAGATAAGACTTAAATAGGGAAAATTATATTCATATATATGGGGAGAGCTATAGTATATCTAAAATCCAAATGAGATATTTCTATAAATCTCATGATTCTGGGATCTATGTCTAAGTCAATCCCTATAATAGAGTCCAATTTCTCAGGTAAACAAATGAGATAAGTGATATGGGGCTACCAGAAACATCATGGTCTCAGGCGTGTAGGGGCTACAAGCCGAAGCTTTCCTCAGTGGCTCTGCTGGGCACTCGGTTTCATCTTCATTCTGTACAATATCACTGCTATCACTGTTGTTATTAGTTTCATAATCAGAGGTAACTTGGGCAGTGTCATCTGGAATTGAAAGAAATCAGTCTGTTATGAAAGTTGTAAGAAAAATGGGGTCCCATTTAAGTGAATATTCCTAAAATGCATGTGGTTAATACAGTGTTCAGAGAACTATTGCCTTCAGAGCCTTTACACACCAGGAATATAGGATCTGTTAGGTGCAGATATATAGAAACATTTTGGACAGCTTTGCACCAAGATTTTACCCATGATTAATTCTAATTATGGATGATTTTTATTTCTTTATCATTCAAAATTTCTCATCTAAAATATCAGGAACATTTCACTTGTGATCAGAAGAAAGTAAAGCAATTTCCTTTTTGAGAAAGAGAATTCAAATAAAGAATTACCGGTTCTGCTTGGTGTCCGAATGGCTGTACCACTCCTCTCCAGGGGCCCATCAGCAGGATTGCCTTGGGAATATGGCCTGCCACAGCTGAGAAATATTAGAACAGCTGTAAGTATATCCTCCTTTCAAAAAAAATTATAGGCATACACCATCTATCTACATTGAAAGATAATAATTTGATTATAGCAATAATCAAATATTTCTATCTTCTACTTGTTTGAGGGAGAAACTCATTTGGTTTTATATATGGATGCTGATATGCAGTATACTGTTTTCTTTCTTGTAAGAACATGATCAATACAAAGGATCAGAAGCTTCATTTGACTCTCATCCTTTTCCATAGTCTAGACCATAATGGAAGTGAAACTACCAGCAAAATTTGTTACATTATTCAGAGAATTCTGGGATAGTCTGCTACCTCCTTATATAGTAATTATTTTGAAGAAGTCAATGTGTATTTGGTCAAAAATATCTTCTCCAATGGAATCACTCTGGACCTATGTAAAAACCTCATTATTAGATTTATTTTTTATAGCTGAAGGCATTTTATGTCCAAAGAGCCCTTTAAAAAAAAGGTTGTACATGTGAAAATAAAACAATAATATGTGATTTTTTTTTGTCTCCAAAATTATTATTATTTTTTTGCAGATGGATCAATGACATGTTAAGGCCCTAAGGAAATGATGAAGGTTGAATGTAAAATACAGCATAGGATTAACGTTAAGAAAAACAAACCAAGGAGCACATTGTGGGTAACTGAGAAAAAGAAGATATCTGAGAGATGGTATCTTAAATTGAGGAGGTTGGAGAATATAGGATACTTTTGCTTTCTCAACCATTTGACTGTGTTATAAATTAAAAAATAACCTCACAAATGGCCTGGCAAATTTCCCCTCTCACTCATGTTGTTTAGAGACTTTATGGTTAGGTTTTAATTCTGTATTTTGCTTCTGAGTTCCTTGCTTTTGCCTAATATTACAAAGGGTTTCAGAGGACTTTTGTTTGTTATTTAACCACAGATTCACTCTAAAAATAAAAGGAATGATAGTTTATACTTTAATATAATTAGTATCTCATCACCCCTCCCCCCTCCATTGTGCTTACACTCGTGGTATAGATAAACACTTTCTAGTTAGAAAGTCTTTTCATCCTAACTTAATTTACTTTTTGAGCCTTGAAGGTAAGTGGAAAAAACATCACACTCAAAATATTTCTAATTATGAAATCCCATCAGGGAATCAAAAGAAAATGACAGGGCCAAAGGAAAAAGAAAGTAGATGCCAATGATGTGCTTACATTGTCCCATGAAACTTAGTAGAAGCAGCATTCATTAGTTTTAAATTTTTCATTGCAAGATAATACTTAAAAGGAACACTTAAATTAGTAGTTCAAACATACTACCTTTTATGCCAAAAAAACAGCTTGTTGCATAGACATTACAGCAGCCAAGAGACTGGGAAGCAACGCCAAACCCTTCGAGTTCAGCAGGGGAAACCACAATAATTAGTCGTGTGTTTCTGGAGCTCTCTGGGCCTACATGGGTGGCTGCCTTGAAGGCAATAATAAAACATGGTTTGAATTATAGATTTATAAAGCCCAAACAAATAAAACACACACTACTGGATTTATAAACATTACTGAACAAGTAGGCAGTGAAATTGCCTTGTTTTTCTCCAAAAGCTTTTTTATAAAAAATCCCATTACATTCTTCCTGCTAGGAATACAAATAGACTGTGACGTGAAAAGCTATATGAGCGGTAGATCTTTCCTGGCCATCTCTCTCCTTTCTTTAGGTGACTTCTATCACACAAATCTGGAGGCCACCACTGATGTCCCTTGATGCTGATATCCCATGGGGCTTCCCCTTGGCTTAGGATGCATACCCCCAAAAATGTTTCTGAAGGGTGCTCCACCCCACACTAGCTCCGTGGGCAATTATTGGGTGTTAACCTAGAGAAACTGGTTCTGTGGTTAAATAAACAGACAATTCTAGATGAAACAAAAATCAAGAGGTTTTCCTTTTGTAGGGCTTCTCAGAGCTTTTGATAAAGTCATGCATGTTGTGAATCACGAAAAGGGGAATATGTATGTTTTACCACAGATCATGCTTTTTTTTTTTTGGTAGGGGGAAAAGATGGGAGTAGTATCATACAGAAATTATTTTACTTAAAAAGCTGTCATAGAGAAGGCGGCAGAATAATTTTTGGTCAGGAGAATAACTTTTTACTCTAGCCAAACAAACAAAAATGGTTTTTCCCTTTAAAAAATATTTATAAAGAGAAAGGAAATAAAAATAAAGGTTATAAAAATATTCATTTAACATAGAGTTTATAAACAAAGGATCTGAATACGAAATTTGTGAAGCTCAAAATTGAAAATATTGATCAAATCTGGGTCTGTTGACACATGTGATATTAGAAGACCAACATGTAACTAACTTATTCAAACGGTTATCCTCATTAACCTTAGAAAAGAAATAGCATTTTATTCAAGATACCCCTGTGATTATACTTAGTTTAAAAACATTCAACTCTTTTCATGTGAATGAAATGTAAAGCTTTAAGTTCAATAATTTAAGATGAAGCTAGTTCTGAAGAACAACACCATGTTAATCTGTAAGAGGAGATATTTCTTAGTGACAATGTTGACAAAATAATTACTCTTGCCATACTAGGCCCCCTTTTCCCAACCCTCTAGGAAAGGCAACACTTTGCAAGTCTATTTCAACATGGTAGATCAGCACAAGTAATTGCTCATTTGCCTTCTGCGAGTCCTGTGTTTTTTGCACATTTTTAAAGTGTTAAAATGAGCATTGCAAACTTCATATAAAATGCCTTTAAAATCAATATAAAACCCTCTCTGGAGAAGAAGTAAAAAAAAATATTTCAACATAATATCAAATATTAAATTACCTGACATGGTTTTTAGAAACATATGCCTTATGTATGTTTTATCAGTACGCAGACAAAATATACAATTAATTATTGCATCTCTCTAAACTTTCTATTAGTAGAAAGCCACTGAAAAATTAAGTTTCTATTATACCTTATTCAACCCAGATCACATTATCCTACACTTCCTTATCAACTACTCTGGCAAACATACACATAGCCAGGTGGAATGCTGGTGAGTGCTGCCAAGAGGAGAAGTAGTACTGGATTCACTATTAAGCTCCAGTTAACAATATACAATTCTTACCCGCTACATATAACAGGTGGCGTCAGTATCTGAGGAGACAGGTCAGGGGCACTCTGAGTATAAGTTAAGGCCCTGTGCGAACCTAGGCCTGGTTTGGCAGTTGTGTCGGCAGATTCGAGAAACTGAACTGTAGAGATTTTGCTGACTGGGCTGCTGGCCGGAGTCCCTTGAAGAGGTGAGGAACAGGGCGATGAAAGAGGTGAAATTTTAGTGAGGGCACCTGAGAAGAAAAGAAATCATTAAGTCACAAGAAATCTTTGGAATTTAAATTGCAACTCTTAAACTTCACCTTGGACTTCTTTGAACTCACCAAGGGCCCCAGGAGTAGCTGGGCCCAGGCTGGCCTCCCCTGCATGCCACCCTCTGGAGACAGGGTGGTCGGGGTGTACGGACAGTGGGGGGTGTCTTCACAGCATGAAATGAAAGGAGTGAATCATTGTGAAGACAATTGGTGGCAATGTTGGCAAATCCAGTGAAAGCCTTGGTGGCCTAGCGTAACTTCAGGACAGAAGAACATTATTTTTGTTTCTTCTTGTCATTCTAACATGATGATAATGATTAACATTTTCTCATATGTTTGCCTTCTCTTCTGCTGTGAAGTTTTTAGCAGCAAGAGGATCGGGAATTATTTTAAATATTAACATGTCTGGAGCAGAGTTTGGCAGGCATACAATGCTCAAAATATGTAAATAAAGAAGATGCATTCATCCGAGGCATGTAACTTTATTAACCATGGGTGTTTGCAGCAAAATGACTACTTTGGGTGTGAAATTACTTTGATCAGAGTAATTTCTGAAGAAGACATTTAAAAATGTAATATGCTCCCTTTCCGATCAAACAATAGGCCTGATGTTTAAAATTTAAGTGTGGGTATTTGTGGCAAACTGTTTATTCTCAGTTGTGAGAATTTTACAGAACAATGAATTAGATTTCCAATGTTTGAATTTCCTCTCTCATGTAGGGAAAGCAGCCCATATTAAAATTGAAGAAAAGGGAGAAATAGTTTCTGAACAACTACCTGTTTACTGATGCTGAACAATCTACTGTAAAGCAAATGAAACAAAATCATTGAAAGTTGTTTCCGATGTCTCACCACTGGGGGAAATGGACAGCTAGCCGCTCTCACATCCTAATATGTGTAGTGAACTGGCAGCTGGCTTAGCTGGCTTCCCATGTTTAGTTCTTCCAAATGTTTTGTTTGTCACACCCACAGTTTTCCTGGCCCACTGGAAGGAATATGAAGCTTGCAGAAGTGCTTTTGTAAATAAGGGTGTTTTTTTTTATTTTATTTCTTTTGTTTTGTTTTAATATCGTACCCTTCCTTCGGTTCAGTGTAGAGGCTTGCAACACCTTCTAATCCTTTTCTCAATATTTCTATTGCTGATTTCTGATCAGTAGACCAATCCTGGCCTTTACACCTAACTGAAACCTCTTAGACCCAGAGAGGTAAATTAACTTTCCCCGGGTCACAGTGCTGGTAAACAGGAGAATATGGAGTAGAGACAGTTATTCTTGTAAAAGGTGGCTTATTGGCTATACCCCTCTCCATAGGGAGAATGCATTACCTACTAGGCAACATTTGTATTGCTCTGTACAATGACGAGCTTTATGGTTTTAATTTTGATTTAGACTCTAGTGAAAAGGTTTAGCTATTTTAGCATTTTAGCAAAGATATTGACAAACCTTCATAACACCTCGTCTCTTAAGCCAAAAGAAAATTAAGTTCACTATATATTTATCTCAGAGTTTTTCAACCAACCTGTCATTGGGTACAGCAAGTGTGTTACAGATACCTGTGAAGTATTAATGGTTGCAATTTTTTAAAGAAGACTTTATTTGGAGGTCCCAAAATAAATTTAATTTTTAATATTATCTCTAATATTCAATTTATATTGTAAATTATATTAAAATCTAATACAATTAGATTTTGTTATTATAACTTTAGAAAATGCAGGATAAAATTTCAACAAGCTATAAATCCCTTTTCACTTCTCCACTGCTATATAACATCGCATTCACATTATTATACATATATGTGAAAAAAAAAGATTGAAAAGGACTAGTTTGGTTTAGACTATTTGTTAGATTACAGCTGACTAAGTCACCAGATATATTAGCAAAAAGCAGCATAAGCATTAAGGAGCTGGATGGGAGTGTGATGTGTTATAAAGGTTACAAATTAGCTCAATGATTTGCTCATTCAAGGAATACTGACTATGCGTCCTGTCCCAGGGGCTAAGGAGGCAGTAGTGAACGAAAAATGCTCCATTTTTATGGAGCTTCCACTCTTTTGTAGGGTAACAAAAATTAAAAGAAAACTAGAAGAAGAAAAGGCCTTAAAAGAAGAGGAGGAAGGAGAAGAGGAGAAGGAAGGAAAAAGAAGGTTAAGAAAAAAAAAAAAAAGAGGAAGAGGAGGAAAAGGAAGACAAGAAAGTCAGGCGTTTTAAGTAATAGAAAAATAATGGAGGGTAGAGGACAGAGGACACAAATGCTCTCAGTGTAAAATTTCAGCAGAGATCTAAATGTCTATTTAGGTAAGCACCTGGGAAGCATGTTCTAGAAAGAGGGACCCAGCAGAGGATCAGGGTGGCTTTAGCTTAGCAAGGAGGAAGAAGAGGGGCAGGGAACGTGACCAGAGAGGTTGCTGCATAAGATGGTACAGAGCTGCGGGCCAAGGCAAAGTCTTAAAAAAAAAGAGACTCCTGCTAGGCATTGCCTTAAACATTTCCTTCATTATTCTGCTAGGTAATTGTGAGGTTTTTTTTTTGACACATTTCTACTACTTTTTTACAAAACCTGTGGAAACATTGCACATTTCTGTTTTGACACAGCGTGCTCTCTGAAGGTCATTTACGAGAAGAGTGATTTTTTTTTTCATTGCTAATTTTTAGTAGATGCCAGCTGATGTTCTCAGAGAAATGAAATTCTCTCTTAAAAATCCACTCAACGATTAGAGTTGTTAGAACTCATGGATTAACTAAACTTAAAAAAAAAATAAGCAGACCTTAAGACTCCACATTTACTGCCTGGGATAAAATTTAAAATAAACCTTGAAACAGAGGAGAAGCACTTTGCTTCTGCAGAGCTGAGAGTCTATGTATTTTGAATACAGCTAACAAGCAAGAGTCTTGGAAACAGCCCTGAAATGCAGGGATATTTTTATTCTGTAGGTGAGAAGATAAGGTATAAACATATAAATTTCTTGTTTCCAAAACTGAACTACTATTTCTCACAGTGTGCATTATCTTAGTTTACTTAAAGTTTTAAAAACAGAAAGAGAATGCCATAGGAAATGGGCCCATGTTTACATATTAGTTTTCAAGTAGATGGAAAGATATAAGTGAAGATAAAAACCAACTAATCTTTTTAGAAAGGAAAGACTACAAATGAAATTATTTCAGACACAGGAACTGGATACTCCAAGGAAATGGGAGAAAAACCCTTCTTTTTTTCAAGCTTTCAAAACAGATTGTTTTTTAAGGTAGTTTAAGTGTAATTGGGTGTAATGTTAGTGAACTTCATAACATTTGAAATCTCATCCACCTTTAAGTTGTACACTCACACATTTACACACACACAATCTGGTAAAGGGCTGCAGATAAATCTATATTCATTCAAATATACTTATCTTCATTTATACTCAGTATTTTAAGAAACTCCAGAAAAGAGACTTAGCTCATGAAATACTAATCCTTGAGTAACTTGAAACTGGTCTAATGTGAAATACTTAAAACATTAAAAAAATAAAAAAATTAAGATATAACTTTAAAAAATTCTAAAATGCCAAGTCCTTTGAGTAATTCAGTCCGTAATTTCTTGCTCCCAAGAGCATGAAAAAATGTGTGTCAAGACACAAGGAACTTTGGGCAATCAAAGGGAGATGATAAACAATACTAGAAGGAAATTATTTAAGTGAATCCATCTGTTTTGTGCTGTAAAACTCTCTCAGCTTAATTTTAATTGAACAAGAAAGGAACCAGCATGTCTGATAAATACATGCCTCTTTTCCCTGCCACAGGCAAATGGACAATCCTAATAGTTTTCCAAAACAGAACATGTATCTAAAGTATAGAGAATGCAAAAATAAAATCACAAAGTCATAATTTATCTTTTATTTCAAATTTTCTATAGGAAAAACTCAGTCTAACTTACTTTAATGATTACAGAAAGGACTGTAATCATTAAAATAAGATTATAAGAATTTTATAAGAATTATAAGAATCTGGGAAGGGACTAGTACAAAAACATTAAGTATGAAATCAGAGGAATTTTAAAAGCTCATTAATGACATAATGGCAGCTCTACATTGTCACTGACTCAGAAATAGAAAAAGCAAGATTGAAAATGCAAATCATATTTGAATCTCCTATTTTATGCTTTAATCAAGACTCCTCTGTGATTTCATCCATTTATTTTATATTAGTAACTGTAAATAATTTGTGTTTCAGCTATTTAAATTAATGCTGACTGATCAATCTAGAGGACATACTGTTGAAAGATTTGTGCAAAGCACAGATTTCATTAGTTCCTTCTAAAAATAGGTCACTTATTTTTCAGAGGTTCTATTTTCTATTTTTTGCTTGCATTCTCCTACCTCTTTTGCCTATTGGTGGGTATTTTCCTTCTTAGATTCTGTTCACACTTTGATTCTATTTCCTTATACTATTCTTTGCCACCTAAAAGGGACTTTACCAGGTCCCTTTCTACATAGTTTAGTTAAAACCAGCTGGCATCACAGTCAGTCATATCAAACCTAACACACCTAGTTAGCACAATCAACCCAATACCATCATCAAAAGGAAACAAGGATTTCAAAGCAGAAAGATCCATCTGATCAGGGAGAACTGTACTTGAATTTCAGGTCTCTGATTCTTGATGGATTTTTCCCCCTTTTGGCAGACTTTCAGGGATTTTAGTTGAATTAAGCATCTTAACATATAGCCTCTTATAAACATTTAGCTCTGCTGTGATAGCAGTCTAGAGATGCTGCAATGTAAAGTCCTCTCCAAAGTAATCATGATGGAGATACCTTATGCTCTTTATGCCAAGAAGGGAAAGAGATGTTTGTCTTGGCTGTGGTTCTAATTTCTACCATCTGCCTTTGCAATATCTTCCATGGACATTCTTTTCCTTCGACACTTGGACCTTTCTTATTGAGAGCAGTCATATGGATTGGGGAGCAGGACACAGGAAGATGAAGCTGTTCCTCATGTCTGTTTCCTCATATGTCCTGTTATTTCCAGTGAAATCACTAACCATAACTTTCAGCTTCCTTTTCTTTCTTTTTACCGAGGTATAATAATGTAACAATATATTAGTTTCAGGAATACAACATAATGACTCAATTTCACCCTCTTGAGTTTATCATGTTGGTTACTGTGATTTTAATTTTATTACCTAAATGAAGAAAATGAGAGACAGAAAACCAAATCATTCCATTATCTTGTACTCAGTCAAGAGCATTGCCAAAAGATTGTAATTTTAAATTGCTTCAATTTGTTGTTCTCATTTTCCCCCCCAGTATAACGTCACAATAAAGAATTTTGGATGAATTATGTGAGCTTGGACAACTTACTTGACATTTCTGTGTCTCAGTTTCTTCATCTGAATCCATTTCCTGAGCTACATCCTAATGTAGAATACTTAAATTTATATTTCATTTTTTGAGTAACATATTATTATTGTCCAATATTTTAATTCTATCTTTTAAAAATGCCCACAAATCTGGAAATGCTATTATTTATGCATATGAAGTTTGTTTGATGGACTCATGGTTTTCAAATTTATTTATTTACCATTTTTATTACATCTTAGCATTCTCTGATATTACTTTTATATCTAGACTTCATCCATCATAAGTTTCTGCAGTTAAAATTTGGTTGTTGGTAAAGTTTACTTACATGAAAATGTCTTTAGTTCAATCCTATTCTTGTGAGATAGATTTGACAGACACACAATTATAGGTTGACTACTAGATTCTCTCAGAACTTTGAATAAAATATTCTGTATTCTGAAGCCCTTTATTCTAGAAAGTTCTGCTCTCAGACTGACTGCTTTTCTGGAAAAGGTTATTTGACTTTATCTGGCTGACTTTAAATTTTATTTTTGTCTTTGATGCTGTGTAGTTCCACAATTTTGTGTCCATGTATGAATTTTTTCCTCTTTACTCCACTTTTTTTCAGAGTTTATGCCCCCTGTTCTCTATTACAACTATGATTATCTAATTAGAAAGTCTAATTCCTTTTCTTATATTCTTTAAAATCTTTTACATTTTCAAGTTTCTCACTTATGTTGCACTATGGATAATTTCTTCACATTTTCTGCTTCCCTATTTATTAATTTTCCCTTGAATACTATATTACGTCACTTAACATATTGTATTACTTTGATAATGTTTTTAGAAGTTATGTTTAGATGACCTTCAATGATATCTTCTCCCATTGCTGTTATTTTTATAACTTTGTATTTTTCTTTAAATATTTTAAAATTAAATGAAATATTTTAGCATTTAAATATCTCCACCCTTTTAGAGATCTGTAAAGTTATTTCTTTTCCTTTTTCTCTAACTCATGTTTCTTGTGTGCTTAGTGATTTTGGTTGTAAGTTCCAATTTGTTTGAATTTGATATGTTGAAATCATATGGCCCTTAACTGGTGATACTTTCCTTCAAAAATTATTTGTACATTAGTGACCTAATGCATGAAATTCATGCACATTAAAAGGGGATTAAATAGAGGAAATAATTTAATATTGCTATTTGCCCTTTCTCTATAATAGAAGTGTCAGAGCTAAAAGAAAATTAGTAAAATGTATATAAAAACCTTCCTCTTGCCAGAGTCTGGGGCTCACCACAGGACCCAGAGTGAAGTCCTCGCCCACCCACATGCACCTCAAAATCACGTGAGACCCAGACCCAGCCGGCCCCCCACACACATTGGGCTGGATCCAGACCCGGCCAGTTCCACCCTTGTCAGGCCCTGCCAGGCAGGGGACATAGCCTCAGGTCCCCTGGCCCAGCACCAGGGTGGGGGGCATGGCCTGAGTTCCTCCGACCCAGCACTGGGAAGGGAGCACAACCTCAGGTCCCCTGTCAAGCCCCACCTGGTGGAGGGGCACAGCCTGAGGTCCTCTAGCCCAGCACCCGGATGGGAAGCACACCTTGAGGTCTACCGTCAAGCCCTGCCAGGCAGGGGGTGTGGCCTGGCACTGGTGTGTGTGTGTGTGTGTGTGTGTGTGGCCTGATGTCCACTGTCAAGCTCTTCTGGATGAGAGACACAGCCTGAAGTCCCCTGTTAAGCCCCATGGGGGTGGAGGAGAGCGTAGCCTCAGGTCCCTGCTGATTGCTCATTAAGGGTCCTTATGGGAACTTGGCCTCAGCTGTGGGTGCATCCATCTTTGTGATGGAGTGATGGTCAATTAGCATTATTCCCTTTTTATAAATAGGATATTTTTATAGGGAGCCTAGGGGTCCTCCTGACCTATGACCACTTTAGTACCTCTTTAAAAGTCTCAGGTTTATTGTGAAATGCTCACATTCAGTTCCTTAACCATGCTGAAGTCCCACCTGAGTCTCCACAACACTGAGCTAATCTGTATCTGCCCCTAGGGCAACCCAATTTAAGTATCTCCCACCTTGCCTGTTCCTGGCCTAGACGAAAGCTGTCTATTTCTCAGCCATTAATGACCTAAGTTATAAGATTTAATGAACATTTTCAAAGAGCAGAGAGGACCAGATTAGTTTTTGGAAAACCAAATAACCTTTAATGGTTGCACTCAGTGATGCAATTCCAATAAAAGTATACTCGCTGGAGAAAGTGTCTTCCTAACACCAAATAGTAGAAATTTAAGCAACGTTGGTGCTGAAATGGTTTCAAGAAACAGTCACCAATATAAAGGGGGTGATCAAAGGGAAAGAAATCACTAAATTTTATTTATAGATGTAAAAACAGACAAAAGAAATGCTTCCTTAATTTGTGTCTCTAATACTTGAGAGTATATTTCAGTTTGTCTCTTGAAATATTAGTGAGTACTATTTCTCTAACCCCATAAAAACATTGTCATTTTGAGAACTTCTGCTTCTGGCTATGATTCTGTAGTTTATAGTAAATTCCTGGTGTTTTGACAACAAATAGAAATGCTGAATTAAAAAAAAAACTATCAAGATGAGACAACTAATTTGAAGGACTAGGTGTCTAGAAAGAAGAGATTCTTAGCAATGTAACTAAAATCCCATGAACTGTTCTTCTTTTGAGAGCATTATTGACTAACAATTAGCCTGGAGCAAAAGGCTGAGAACACAGGCAGCAGGATGCAGCAGTTAGAAAAACAAGCCAGCAGAGCTATTAGCAATGTCATGAGGCTGACAACACAAAAATTGGAGTTTGGGGCTATCAAGGCAGGCAGAGTTTGAATGTCTTCATAGCCCCGTGAGAAGGGGTGGATGAGTGACAATATAAAGTAAGAATGTCTTTGAAAAATTATAATATGTATAGTAAATAAAGCATTTCTTCAAACTCCTATAAATACCATACTCCTAAAAAAAGTTTATTTTAATAGCCACTAAGAATAAAATTGAAATTTCATAAGTACATGATTAGCTCTGATATTATAAGATGAAGCTTCCAGAGATTATCCTCAATGGTGATATGTGATTTCCTATTCATCCAATATGCTCAAGATAGAATAACTGGTACAGCAACCTTGAAAGCATATGTTTCATCATATAAAGTGGAAATTTAGGTAACTAATTGGTTATTGAGGGTTTTTTCTTTTTAGAAGAGTCAAACTAAATATACCCATGTGCAGAGCATCCTCTGATTCTTATTCAAACACCTAAGGCTTGGTTCTCTGAGTGACTGCACATTCCGTGAATACGAACTCTTCTCCCAGCCAGTCACTCACCTGGGCGACTTGGCTTTTTAGCCTTTACATAGTTAGCTGCAGAAACGGCATAGGATGAAGTGAAGGATCTGCTTTTGGTGAGGGTCATCATTGCGGGGTTATTCCAAGAATCAGAACTACCAGCACTGTAAAGACAGAGCATAAAGAAGAACAGATAAATTGTTCATCAACCATTGGGGCAGAATTTGCCAAAACCCAACCATCATTTCCCTATTAGACTTGCCAATCTGAGTCATAGTCCAGGTTAGTGATAGAACCACCTTGTCCAAACGACAAAATACAGCAGCTAAGCCCAATCCCTGCTGTGGGGATTTAGCAGTCACTCATCAAGCATATGGGTTAACAAAAGCCCAAAGATAACGTTCCTACTTATCCAATTATTAGGAATCAAACATTTCTTTTTATTTACAGAATCATGTCCCTCATAGGTTTCCTAAAGACTTGGCAAATGAATGATTAACATGCAGAGGGACTTAACATGAATTGTGTTCTTTATTATTTATCATTCTGGGTATATCTAAATTTAAAAAATTAAATGCGTATAAAATCATTCCAAAAGAATATTTTTACAGTATTTCCATGGGAAGGAAAAGGTCAGCAACAGGGATTTAGCCTATAGTTTCTTCTAATGGTGATACCCTGGGGAAAAAGGATGATGATCAAAATCTCCTTGTAAACATGTGAATTATGAACCTGTTGCTGAAGACACCGATACCATTTACTAGGTGAAAGGTAATGGACGGTGAGTTTCATTTAGGGAATACCTTCTGCAGGGTATCCTTGGTTTGTCCAGGTTATTATTACAAATAAATCTGGAATTAATAATCTATCAGTAGATCAGAGAATGCTACATAGAAATGTAATGAATGGGATCTATGTTTTGGAGATGCATTGCTCAAAACACAACATAAGCCTAATTATCTGAGGTGAATCCCTGTGCTGCTCTCCATTTAAATCATGCGTACACTTTTTTTCATTTCCAAAGCTTGCCCCCAGCCAACTGTTATTGGTTGGGCCTCCCTTCCCCTGTAATTTACAATTCCTGTTTGATAAGTAACTTCTCTGAGAGATGTGAAATGAATAGGAGCAATGCTAACCTTGGTAAAGGTGCTTCATGCAGTTTGATGCTGGCGCTGCGATCCCGCCGTACTGGAGCCGGCTCCAAAGTGGGTAGACCTGTGGCTGAGGTGGTGGTTGTCCAAGTTGATGAAACTCTTCTCAACAAACCGGGGGGCAAACTCCTTCTCAGGCGCTAGGAAGAAGAAGAGTTGATTTTATTACCAAGCATATTTTCTATCACTAACCTTAGTGTCATACAATGGAAGAAAATGGCTTTTACTTGGAAGCAAATTTATTAAACTATATTGGTTGAATATTACCTGCCTACAATGTGGGTACTCAGATATGCAATAAGATTTTGGTCAAAACAAATGAATACTATAAAATAACATTTTGGAATATTCACTTCAGTGATTACACAAATATAAGATTATTGGAATGAAAGTGAATTACTTTTAAAGTAATTTTATAGTTTTATTAGTTCAACAGAACTTATGTACTTATACTCTGTATACACAAGTCATTTTAGTTATTATGAGATTTCCCTCAAAAGTCACTTGTTTGGGGAATGAGTTAATTTATATCATCTTGCACAACAGTCTCTATACCAAATTGTTTATTAATTTAATTTTAATTTCTTGACGTACAAATGATAGGACATAAGAGTAAAAGAGTGGTCCTAGCAGGTGTGGTTCAGTGAATAGAGAGCATCAGCCTGCAAATTGAAAGGTACCAGGTTCGATTCTGGTCACGGGCATGTATCTTGGTTGCAGGCTCGATCCCCAGTGGGGAGTGTGCAGGAGGCAGCAAATCAATGATTCTCTCTCATCAGTGATGTTTCTATTTCTCTCTCCCGCTCCCTTCCTCTCTAAAATCAATTAAAAAGTATATTTAAAAAAAAGAGTAACAGTGTAACATAAAATGCACTACCTCTTTGAGGTTAATGCCACATAGACCTCAGGTCTATTGGTAACATCATCAGTACCAATTCCTCCTAGTACAGTTGTTCTCAACCTGTAGGTCATGACCCCTTTAGGGGTCGAACGACACTTTCACAGGGGTCGCCTAAGACCATCGGAAAACAGATATTTATATTATGATTTATAACAGTAGCAAAATTACAGTTACGAAGTAGCAACAAAAATAATTTTATGGTTGGGGGTCACCACAACATGAGGAACTATATTAAAGGGTCGCGGCATTAGGAAGGTTGAGAACCACTGTCTTAGTAGGAGACTTTGCTGGTTGACCTGCAACTTTCTCTCTATTATTTCTTCTCTTTTCATAACCTAAGTGGGGTATGTGGCATCATCAGCACTGAGGCTAGATTCTGACCTCACCAGGATGAGCACCAGCATGGTAAAGAGAGTTTTCACCTGAAAAATGAAAGTGGAGGTATTCTGCTACAACTGCAGCAGCTGTTACAATAGGTAGGAGCTCAAACTATTGGTCTAATAGATAAAGCGTGTAAGCACAGTTTATAAAGATGCAGTGTTCTCCTGAGGATTTAGAAATTTCCGAGAAATGAAGTATATACCTCTGAGACTAAGTAGTTTTCCATGCCTCTTAAAGATCTTAATTTGCATCTTAGAAGGTAATTCAATAGCAAGACAAAAGGTCACCACTCACTGTAAATACCAGGATTGTTGCCTACAAATCTGTCACTGACTTCATATCTATTTTGAGAGCCAAAGGAATTCTTAATCTCTCTCCGTTCCATGTCATGCTGAGCCATACCTTTCTTAGAGAAGTAGATGTTGGAAGGAAACTATGTAAACAGCTAAGTGACAAGGTTGTGTAAAGAACACAACCCTGAGCCAAGAGACACAACAGCAAGAGCTTGCATGTTACTAATTGATCACCAATTCAAGAGGAATGGCTGCTGGTTTCCCAAACAGATAAGGGTGCAGGACGTACCAGGGACCACTTAAATCCTGACTTACTTATTTTTTTAATCTCTCATATGACTTGTTCTTGACTAATGTGAGATCTACCCCGAGTTTAGGAACTACCCCCTATAGCTTACTTCTATGAAATTCTTAGTATATCTTCTGTGTAAAAAGAAAAAAAAATACAAAACATGAAGACCATTTTTTACTTTACATAATCCAAAATCAACTAAACCTGTTCTGAGTTCAAATCTTCCTGGGGTGGGAAAGCCATCAGAGTACAATGAAGGATATCATAGTAGGAATGCAAAGAGTGGAGAAATGGTGTGTTTCAGAAGGCAATGGATGTCACACAGAAGCTGCACCTGAATGGTAACAGGGACTTTTTGTTGTTGTTGTTCTGCTATAACCTTATCTCACTCAACAGGGCCTGGCATATAGAAGTAAAAACTTCTTGAAAATATGAATTTAAAAAAAGGTAACATAAAATGGTAAAATTTTAAATTACAGAAAGCAATCAAGTATAAGGACAGAAGTCTTCATGTTAAACTTTCATTACTCTGGTCACCATGATCAAGACATTTCACTGAGACACTGACTTAAATTAGCATATGGGTTCCGAGTGACAGGAGAGAAAGCTAGAGGAAAAACCTTAAAGCTTTCCATGGGTGTGTCACTCCTACCTACCTTGGGAATAGCCAGCTTGTCTTTTTCGGAGCTTTCTTCAGAATCAGAACAGGTATAGTTTTCACTGAAGGAAACGACAGGATTCACGCGGGGCTTGTGAATGGCCTGGAAGGTGAGCTGGGTGCTGAGCAGGTTGCTCACGGCCCGCAAGGATGTGCACACATTGGGGGGCAAAGAAGGGTCTGCCAGGAGGTCAGTAATGAGGCCGTGAGCCTCGCCCATCACGGCAATGTCCACAGTGATACTGGTTCCTGAAGACTGAGACACCAAACAAAGGAACAGTCAGATAAGCAAAGGTCTGCATCTGAAGGCACGGGGAATGAATTGGGGCTACAGGAGAGTAACATTCAAAACACATTTCTGTTTCAAACTTTGCCAAAATTTACCATGTTTGTGTTCATGGCACACTTTTTTTAATGCTAGAAATTTTGGGGGAGGTAGAATACATTTAAAGAGATTAAACACATGCACATTAATTTTTAAAAGGCAAAAAATTTCAGAGAGCCTGAGAAAACTTCATATCCATTATTCCTTATGAAGAGCTCAACATTTTAATGTATATTATTGAGCAATTTCATTTTGGGAATAACATTAATATACTATACAATTTTACTAATTTCTTTCTGAAAAGACAAAACTTTGGCTTTATTAGTCTAGTTTGTGGTCCTTATTCAACTACTATTAGAGATAAGCACAAAAAGCAACTCAATTTGTGTTCAAATTCACAAATAGTGCCTCTTCTGATGGTTGGTATGAATAGACATTTTAGTTCTGGAATTCTGCAATACATTTATTTCATATTTTGCCGAAGTGCCTATCAGACTGAGAGCCATTAGTTTGGTGAAGGCCTGGGTGTGTGTGTGTGGTGGGGAGGGAAGGGGTGGAGGGGGTGTGGAGAGGGTCCATTGGAAGAAAAAAGGGACATCTGCAATACTTTCAACAATAAAGATAAATTTTTAAAAAAGAAAAATTTGTGAGTCCCCTCAGCCCCCACCCAAAGATATTTTCTATTGATATTTAGAGAGAGTGGAAGGGAGAGGGAGAGACAGAGAGAGAATCATTGATGTAAGAGAGATACATCCATTAGTTGCCTCCTGCATGCACCCCAATCAAGACTGGGGATAGAACCTGAAACCAAAGCACATGCTCTTGACCAGGAATCAAACTCGAGACCTTTCAGTCCACAGGCTGATACTATCCACTGAGCCAAACTGGCTAGAGCAAAATTGTGCTTTAAATTAAAAAAAAATTACAGTGTTCATTCAATATCATTTTGTACTAGTTTTAGGTGTACAACATAGTGGTTAGACAATTGCATAATAAGTGTTCCCCCTGATATTTCCAGTACCCAACTGGCACTATACACAGCTACTAGAATATTATTGACTACTAGAGGCCTGGTGCACAAATTTGTGCACCAGTTGGGTTGCTTGGCCTGGTTTATGGGATCAAGCTGAAACTGGCTCTCTGACATCCCCCGATCCTGGTCCCAGATTGTGAGAGGGTGCATGCCAGGCTAAGTGACCTCACTGGTGCACAATCAGGGCCAGGGAGAGATGAGGGAGGTTGGCCAGACAGGGAAGGACCATGGGAGGGCTCCAGGGCATGTTCAGCCTGTCTTGCTCAGTCCCAGTCAGCAGCAAGCTAACCTACCAGTTGGAGTAGCTTCCCTCTGGTGGTCAGTGCATGTCATAGCAACTAGTTGATGGATCAACTGTCTGCCCTTTGGTTGTCAGTGCCCATCATACCAACTGGCTGACCAGTTGACTGTCTGCTTCCTGGTGGTCAGTGCACATCACAGTGAGCACTTGAGAGGCCTTAGTATATTATGCTTTGATTGGTTTAATGGCCAACTGGATGACCTGACACTTAGCATATTAGGCTTTTATTATATAGGATATTTTCTATGCTGTACTTTATATCCCCATGACCATTTTGTAACTAACAATCTATACTTCTCAATCTCTTTATCTTTTTACACAGCTTCTCTAAACCCCTTCCCTCTGTCAACCATCAGTCTGTTCTTTGTATCTGAATTTTTTTCTGTTTTGTTTATTTTATTCTTTAGATTCTACACGTAAGTGAAACTATGTGGTATTTTTCTTTCTGTGACTGACTTATTTCACTGAGCATAATGCTTTCTAGATTCATCCATGCAGTCACAAATGTTAAGATTTTGTTATTTTCATTGGCTACAGCTGTTTATATGTATATACATATCACAGCTTTTTTATCTTCTTGTCTATTGATGGGCACCTGAGCTGCTTTTATATCTACGCTATTGTAAATAATGCTTTAATGAACATAGGGGTGCATTATTCTTTCAAATTAGTGTTTGAGGTTCCTTTGGATATATACTCAGAGGTGGACTTGCTGGGTCATAAGGCAATTTTTAACTTTTTGAGGAACCTCCATATTGTTATCCACAGTGGCTGCACCAGTCTGCATTCTCACCAACAGTTGCATTTCCTTTTCTCCACATCCTCACTGACATTTGTTGTGTGCTGATTTATTGATGATAGTTATTCTGATGGGTGTGAGGTAATATCTCATTGTGGTTTTAATTTCCATTTCTCTGGTGATTAGTGATATTGAGCATCTTTTCACATATCTTAACTTCATTTTTAAAGTATATTTTTATTGATTTTAGACAGGAAAAGGAGATAGAGATAGAAACATCAATAATGAGAGAATCTTTTTTAAAATATATTTTTATTGATTTTAGAGAGAAAGAGAGAGGGAGAGAGAGATATATATATCAATGATGAGAGAGAATCATTGATTGGCTGCCTCCTGCATGCCCCACACTGGGGATCAAGCTGGCAACAGGGGCATGTGTCCTGACCAAGAATCGAACTGTGACCCCCTGGTACACAGGTCAATGCTCAACCACTGAGCCATGCTGTCTGGGCAAGAGAGAGAATCTTTGATCAGCTGCCTCCTGCACACCCTCTACTGGGAATGGAGCCCACGACCTGGGCATGTGCCCTGATTAGGAATCAAATCATGACCTTAGATGGTTCAACCACTGAGCAACACTGGCCAGGCATTAACTTTGTTTTTATTAGTAAAAAATAACTTGGCAAAATCAGAATCAGATAGCTAGAACTTAGAAATGCTGGGCTGCAAACACAAGTACTCTCATGCTTCAGCTTAAGTGCCTAGCTAGTACACTGGAATAAATAATGAACCTTTTTATCTTAAGTTCTTATGTATACATACTTGTATTTAATGTCTTATTTAATCACTAGAGGCCCGGTGCATAAATTCGTGCACATGGCAGGGAGGGTCCCTCAGCCCGGCCTGCACTCTCTCGCAGATCAGAAACCCTTAGGGGATGTCCGACTGATGGCTTAGGCCGCTTCCCAGTCGGATATCCGTAGTGCTGCTGCAGAGGTGGGAGAGCCTTCTGCCACTGCCGCTGCACTCACCAGCCATGAGTCCAGCTTCTGGCTGAGTGTCTGCCCCCTTGGTGGTCAATGCGTGTCATAGCAAACCAGTCTTTCTGCCATTCTAAATGCATATTAACCTTTTATTATATAGGATTGGGCCATGTTTTTCTCTGTGTGTAGGCCTAAATATATATTATAAACCAGTGTAAAAATTTAGTGTAATAGAAATAGCGTTAGGATGATTAATAATGTACATTTCACTTATGTATCTATATTGTTAACTTCAAAAATGTCCACAAGAAATGCCAGTAAACTAAGTTAACATTCCCTTGCAGAAACATGAATTTTCAAATGCATCACTAATTTTTATATTTCTGAGAAACTCAGTATGATCTTCTCTGAAAGAGTAATATTTATTCCTACCCATGCCATTCTAATAAAGTTGAACTAACAAGTTGTACAACTTCCCTAAAATTTGAAAATTTAAGTCAAACTTTTTTCCAGGATATACATTTGTAGATTTTCTGACATGGAAATTAACAGTTTATGCTCTAATAAATAATATTTAGAGAGGTTTTCTTAAAATGTTCTGAGTATTTAAAACTTACAAATCTGAAAAAGTAAAGCATGTTTACTGATAGAATTAATTTTTTACTGATAGTTAGAAGTATAATTTTTAAAATAAATTATTGTTGAGAACAATGTTTTCATAATTCTTTAATTTTATATTTTTAAAGTAATAGGTGTATTTCTTACATACTGAAAAACATTAAAAACTTCAAGCTAAAATAGAAACAGAACTAAAAACTCATCCTCATAAGTCAGTCAGTGTTAACATAAAAATTTAGGAAATAAGCCCATTATATATTTCAGTAATGCTTGTGCTAAAGACTTTGAGAAAGCAAAATTCTTCAAGTGAAAAAAAAAAAGCATTATTCAAGCCAATCAGAAGTGTTCAATCATATTGGAATTGGCTAAGAAACCAAAGTGAATACTTTTACCATGGAAACTCTCCCCGCTCTTAGTAAGTCAGGTCTTTGCTTTATTGGCTTATTGGTATAACAGTCAAAAGTTGTATCACACATAAGATGTTATCACCACTTTTTGGCTCAAATAGCCAGAGGCTTCAATGAAGCATGAAATCTAAAACCAACTATCAGATCCATCTGCCAAGGAATCACCCGGGCTAACCACACATAAAATGCTGAAAGCCTGGGAGACAGACTGGCCACTATGCCAGTGAATAGCAGGCAAATAACAAAGTCTAGGGAGTCACCATGCAGGGATTTTAAGCGAGAGGAGCTTTGGTGGATGGCAGAGTTTTCTCACATATGATGTATAACGTGAAACAATGGAGTGACTCTCACAGAGGGGAGTCCCACACCTATGCAACTTTCAATAGTATCACTAAATTTCTAAGTATACCAAGTAATACTCAGAAATATTTCGTTTAACTTATGAAATCTTTGAGAGCGATAACAAACACTCAAGGTAAAGTTTATATGAAAGTTACTTTAAAGGAAAGTCTTAAGCTAACAGCCTGAAATCATCTTTGAGTGCAGTAATGAACTATACTAAGCATAAAACCACAGTTGAGTCTTTTTATGGAGCAGATCAAACAAATCTTTTCCTTTAAAGAAAAAAGTAACCAAGCAATAGAAAACATTCTACTTTGCAGGCTCTCCTTATAATAGAAATATTTATATTTAACATTTAAGAAAATGCAAGTATAATTTCCCTCAGACACTGTTTAAATAATAACCAAATCTGGGTTGCCACCTTTAAATAGAAAATCTGGAATTTAATTCTGATAAACAGTAGAGGCAAGTGCAGTTTTATATATCAAACCAAAATAACTGATTTTCTTGGCTTTACCATTGATTTCTGTTAAATTAAGTAGGGGAGATGCAACTGTAAAGATTCAAAAAGAAAATAATGTATCTGAAAGATTTTCAACTCAGAGTATTTCCAAGTGCCCAAGTCATTTCCACCATAAAAAACACACCTGGCACTGGCAGTTGTAGACAATGAAATGTAGGTGTGGTGGACCTAAGAAAGATAGCTAAAAGTCAACATAGTCGACGCATAGTCAAAGAGAAAGTCTTGGTTCTCCATCAAAACCTGCGTGAAAACCTGCAGATTTACATATGAAAGAACTTTCTAGAGGTACAGAAAATATATGTCATTTTTATAACTCTCTGCTTTAAAATTTTCTTACAGTAACAGACCAACTACTGGTCTTGACTGGTATATGAATTAGCATTTGGGATGCAAAAAGATACAAATACATATTTTCATCATGTACATAATTTAGAAGTTTGTATATGTGAGAAGCTGGAGAGCCAAGTGATAAAGAACTAGGATACCAGAGTGAAATTTTTATTGATTCATCAACATCAAATTTTTATTTTATGAGGTAGTACATGGGACTTTTCAGAGCACAGGATCTTCCTGTGTTCATATTTCAGATTTAAAATTTGGTATTTTGGAAAATTCATCTATGTTCTCGTTTCTTTAAAAGGAGGCTAATAATAATAATACCCACTGTGTAGTATTGCTGATGATTAAATGAAATCAGGCACATATAGAACTCAGAAGAGTGCTTGGCCCATAGCACATTTTTGATAAGTAACTATAATCACCATTATTATCATCATTATTATTATTACCTTGAAAAAACTGTGTGTAAAAGAGATGCATATTGTGCTTGCATGTTTGTCTCTTACTTACACTGGGCCAGTAGTTTATAAATGAAGGCAGCATAGAGATATGATTTCATTATCAACAACAACAAAATAAAACAAAAACAAATACTTTCACTTATTATTCTAGGTAAACAAAGGCATAAAGATTATACTAGCGAATACTTCTGAGATTAAATTTAGTAATTATGCAAAAGTCCTGCTTTCAGCTAATACGGTTGATTGCACTGGCATGATTTATATAACACAGTATGTGAAAGGAATTCTAAAAGCAGGCATCTTAGCTCCATTATTGGAAGTGATTTTTTGTCTTTGTTTTTTTATTTCTTTTTAGTCATCCTGGGAAGCACCCTGGGAGGCAAACAGCATGGGAAGAACATTCTCAGGGTGAAAAGGGAATTGGGATAACAGAGGAATAAACAGTGTAAGAGATGACACATAAAGGGAGAGAGTCATTGGGACTTTTCTTACCCAACTTTGGTCCTCAGTGCTGGGAAAAGATGCCTGATGGGTTTTTGGGAGCTGTCTCCCTCTACATGTCTAAAGTAGTTTGCCACCACCCAGCACTCTCCAAATCTTTCTGTGATATTAGGAAGAGTACTCTCTTGGTCTTCAAAGTATTTAGAAGAAGAACAGGATTCAATAAATGATCTTTGGTGTATTACTGGTTCTGACCTCAGAGCCAGCAAAATTGCATATGTGTTTATACTTTCATAAGACCCATTTATAATTTTAGACTTGAAGTTGGTTGGGAAATTTTTAAAAAATGAAATCATGTGAAAATTTTGCAGTAACTCATTGTAGGCTGAACCTTGGCTAGATGCCATCCTTAAGGAAGCAGATGTTTGCTTATTTTAATTTTCTGGCAGAGAATATGAGTTTACATTTGGATTTTCTCCTTAAGATAATATGTATGTACAGTAGGAGGAAAACATATCAGGCCCTTCATCACACTGCTTTCCACCAACACTGCTGCTGGCCCTATTTGAGATGTGAGACACAACAAACTCCAGCAGTTACCAGAATTCTTCACTTCCCTCTCTTTTGATGTTCAAAGAACATTCCATATCACCAAATGGGAGTTGTGCATGGCCTGTGTCCTTCTCTATAGTCTATCTGCCAATTAGACAAAAATTATTAAAACTGTCCCTCTGTTTCCTAAGTACCTTCCAGATACTAGCAAATTCACGCAATAGCTTAAAAAAATTACCACAAATTCTTATTATTTAAGAAATAAAGCATACTTATTAAATTGTGTACTTTAGTAAACACCCATTTCTCTGAGAAGATAACAGCTGCATTGACATCCAAGCTGGTTATCTCTGTTTAGAAAGATGAGATGGCAAAGCTATGAGGAGTTTAGGTTCACAGGGGTGTGCATGCAAATGAAGGTGGAGAAGCTTGGTTTAGTACAAATTGCTAAATAAAAAGCATTATTATTTCTGCTGGTGGAAGAAATTGGATTTTCTGATAGAATACAAGTTTGTAAACATTTTAGAAAAATTAAGCACCTCTAAAATAAGTATGAACTCACAAGTTGATGAATTTGATGGTCTTTTGTTTGTTAACTTTTCAGAATTACTATTGAACTTAAGGTTTATATTTGTTTAGTCTAAAACCAATTTCAGTGAACAACAGATGGCAGTATTCTGCCTTTGTAGAGAACTCTAATTGTCTGAACATCTTTTTGAATGAGTGCAGCTCTATCAGAGTTTAGATTTTTTTTCACAGAGAAAAAAAAAACCACTAAAAAAAGAATAATTTATACAAGACTATTGGTAGAAAGTAATAAAAGTGTTTAAATTGTGTTGTCTCTCAGGATCACTGTTTAAATGAAATTAGGATCACATTAGCAATACTTCCTTTAAGGAAACATTTCAGTTCTGTCCCCTTTCTCAATTTTCATAAGACACACATTGTAAACATGACCTACAAATTGATTTAAATTATTTTCCACATGTAATTACCTATTGTGATTAAAATATTTATAAAACAAAAATCATTATAATGTGCATTCTAACACAATGGGTTTGTGAGCCTTCAGTGGCATTGGTTTTATCCACATTGTCTCATTTATCACTAGAACTTTCCTACCTTGTGATCAGAGGGCACTTATCTATGCTACTGATTTGCATCTACTACTGCTGATTTGGGAGATCTCTGCCTGCCACAGTAGCAGCCAAACTGGTCTCTTGGGGCATTTCGTGCTCCTTCACTGAAAGCATCAACAACAAAACAAATGAAAAACCACAGGAGCTGTAACTTCAGAGAAACCTTGCATCTCTGACCAGTTCTCCAGTGTATTCGTAGAACCTCTCTGTCATAGAACTTGTGACAGTTTTCAATTCAACTTTTTGGATGAAAGTTTGTCTTCCTCTCTGAGGCTGAGAGTGGAAGAAGGACAAAAGCAATACTAATTTTCATTTACCAGTTTACTCCGAGCACCTCGCTTAGGATCTGGTACTTTTAAGACACTCAGTGATATTAGAAATGAGTGAAGTTATAAGAACTATGTACTCCCAACCTCCAAATATAAGTAAATTTCCCCTCTCCTGTTCTTTAAGAAATGTTTATGTATATATATATATATAGTGTCCAAGATATTTCCTTAAAATAACTGAATTTTCTAGAAGCCACCTTAAAACATTTTAACCTTCTAGCACAATTTTATGTTCTAATCTTAAACTTAAAAAAATATTGAGAATAGTTACTGCAATATTGAAGTCATGAATAAAAATTATATTTAAGAAACTGATTCTAGAATAAGTACTATTCAGAAAATAGTGACACTGCCAAGGAGAAATAATAATACTGGTAAAAGAAAGCAACATTACACAGGTTTTTATAATTTGGTACATATATGAAAAGAGTAAGAAGAGAATCAGTGTATAATGAATGAATATCTTTTGGAAAAAGAGAAAATCCTAAAAGACTGGAGGTAGAGAGAGAATGGCCTTTGAGGACAAAGTTTAAGTGAAGTAAAGGGTACTTCAGGTAGAAAAGGATAGGTCTGAGTACAGAATAGTGCAATAGATAATAATGCTGCATTGCATATTTGAAATGGTAAGAAAATAAATCTTGAATGTTTTTATCATAAAATAATGTGTAAGTATGTATAGTGATGAATACCAATTAGACTTATTGTGCTGATCATTTCTCAATATACACAAACACAGAATGTTGCACATTGAAAACTATGTCATATGTCAATTATCTATCTATCTATCTATCTATCTATCTATTTATCTATATCTATATCTATATATCTATATCTATATCTATATCTATCTATCTATCTATCTATCTATCTATCTATCTATCTATCTATCTATCTATATAAAAGGCTAAGAGATTGTCCATCTGTCTGACTATCCAACTTTCTGGTACATATGATTTGCACTGGCAGTTTAAAAATAAATGTTGACTCGTGAATGCATAATACATTAAAGCTCTCGCTGACACCAATTGCATGCATGTGTTTTGATCTGTCATTGTCAATCGTGAATTTGCTTGACACTTCTATTATAGAGAAAAGGCAAATAGGGAAATTAAAATATTTCTTCTAATTAATTTTATTTCAATGTGCACAAATCCATGCACCAGGCCACTCGTATCTAAAAAAAACACACACACTCAAAAAAATAAAAAATAAAAAAGGAAGAAAAGGCCATGTCTTGAGATGTTTGAGGGAATATATCATGAAAGGAACATGAGCCAAATTCAAGAGCTTTAATGAATGACTTAAGGCAACGAGGACCCTCTGCCGGTAGTGACATTCTCAGTATGAATGCAGGAAGGAGTCAGGCTGCCTCTCAGTGAGGGATCACAGGGGGAAGAATAAGACTTGGTGTGGAGGTTGAGATATTCATCTTTTAGAAGATATGTGATGTTCATGGTGTGATTCAAGATGAATATCAGGAGAGACACCTGGACTGGAAATACACATTTGGGTATGAATGACACAGATATGGCCATTTCAAAAGCACACTACTATGGACATGTATAAAGAAAAAAGATATTGTTGCTGAGGGCAGAGCCATAATCAATACCGGCATTTAAAGGACAGGGGAAAGAGAAACTCACAAAGAAAAATGAAAAGGGACGATTGAAAACTTTTGAGTATACAGGCCATGGAAATGCTTTTATCAAGATGGGATGAGTCACCAGCAGTGACCAATGAATTTGAGAGATTAATAAATTCTGAAAATATCTATTAGTTTAGTATTGGAAGATCACTGGTAACATTGGAGAGTGCAGTGTCAGTGAAGTACTGAGGCTGGAAGTCATGCTTCAATAAATAGAGCAGTGACAGGAAGTCATGGCAATGGAGACAAATATTTGGTGAAAACTGGCTATAAAATGGAAGATAGAAATATGTCAATACCTAGAGGGAAAACAGGCTCTAAAAAGCTGGTAAGCAAGTGAGCAAGCCTAAATGTTAAAGGGATATCCCACAAGTGTGGGGCATCTAAAATATAATAAAGCCCATGGGATGCTCAATAGATCAAGGTGCGAGAGAACAAAGTAAAGGGTGGATACCTTTCACAATGGGAGATATCTTTCCCATGATAATAGAAAGAAGGAAGAACATAGATATGCAGGTGAGAAGTCAGAGTTCTTAGATGTTGGCTTTTATTTCCTCTGTAAATTAGTCATGAGTCCCTTGTTAAGAGAGTGATGCAGACAATGTTGAGGTTAGAGATACAAAGGAGAATGACTGTCATAAAATTACACATGAAAAGGCAAAGAAGTGAAAACAGGAGGGGTCTGCCAAATAGGAAAGAAAGGAAATTGGATATTGGGACTGGCTATCCTGGTGAGGTGGAAAAACAGGTGCAGAGCAGGTGAGGGGAAAAGCAGAAAAGCATGTGAAAGCATGAAGTCAGAGTGGGTTGGGATATCCATATGAGAAAAATGGATGTAGGATTCCATATGTAGACTAGTCACTCAGGCATGGAAAGTTTCTGCTTTCTATTAGTAGAAAATAAGGTTGAAAAGGAAATATCAGTCCAGATTTAGGTGCTCATGAATGAAAGACAGATTTTTTCTAATTCTATCATTTGGTAATTGAGTGATGAAGTTGTTTGAGAAGGAAAGTGATATAACTGAACAGTGCACAGTACTTAGGTGTAGCATGGAAGTCAGATTTGAACAAGGCTGTCACAACAATAAACATGCAAAAGTAGGATATTTGCAACATGAATGAACTGGTAGGGCAGAGCAAGAGTAACATAAAGGAAAATCCAATGTATTAATAAAGTGATTTGATATTGGGACATAAAAAAATGCAATGTATTTATTCTGTAATAGTCTTCCCTTATTACAGAAATCTCTTTAAGTGCCCCTGCCCTCACAAAATAAAATGAGGAATGTTCCCTTGTGAGTGCATAAAATCCATATTGGGTTTGCCAATGTGTAAGAAAATATTCTCTTTTTGATATACTATGATCACAGCCCTCCAGAATGTAAACAACATAAAGGATGAGTAGATGCTCTAAATAACCACAAGTTGTTTCACACAAATTAAACATTTCATAAATATATTTTAAAACTCAATAAATTCCAGTTCCAACAACTAATCAAAGATATCATAAATTAAGCAATGTTTCCAAAGTTATAAATAGATCAAGTTTCAAAACACTAGTAAATCATTTTTTGAACTTAGAATGCATTTTCCAAAGAAATAATGCTATAAAGTAATGAAATTCCTATGCTACCCCACAAAAGCTTATACAATCACTTAATAATAGTTACAATAGTATAATTTCCATTGCAAATGCACTCTAAATAAATTTCATTGCAATATTTTAAAGACCAAAATATATTATTTTATAAATGGTGTGATTGAGAAAGGGAATATGAAGGCATTCGGAAACATCCATTTTGCCTCCTTTATTCAACAAATATTAAGTGAACATGTATGGGGTAGCTGGTAGACACTAGGGCTACGAAGATGAATGAATCTGGGCTGCTGCCCTCAAGCAGCATGCAGTCTAGTGAAAGATATTCTAGGGACTGAAGGGGATCAGAGAGTAAAAGAGGAAACTGAGGGAACCCTGTGGATCAGCAATTTTCAACCTTTTCCATCTCACAGCACATGTAAATTAATTACTAAAATTTGGTGGCATAACAATAAATATTTTTTGTTGTTGATGTGACTAAAAAGGTATAATTTTGATTCATACTGCACAGCTATTGTTATGTTGGCTATTGTTATTTGTTTTTTCTTTGACAATCTAAGGGAAAAAGAGGTCAGTGTCCCTGACTAAATAGTCAGGTATTGCATGGTTTAAAAATTCTTATGCACATAGATTAAAAACTGTTTTTGTGGATGTATCACTATGGCCTTAGGCTATGAAAAAGAGTGAAAGAGGCTGTTTCTCAAAATGAACAGTTGTTTCTAAAAATGCAGGACTCAAAAACACTTGCACCCAGCCATGTAATATTTTTCCACTGCCCCGAACCAAGTTGCATCCATTCTCATCACATTTCCCATCCATATCTCTGCTCTAAGCAGGATTAAAGAAGAGGAGGATCAATTATCCAGAGAGGAGAAGCATGAGAATAGAGAGGGACTAGTGACTAAGATACAAACCACTCAAATAGAGAAACCTCAGGTTTCTTAGCATTTCCTCAAAGTCTTCAGCCCTTAAAACTCGCACAGCTCCAACACCAGGTCTCAACTTGAAACATGGATTTCTGAGCTCTCCGGCTTCCAGTTTTCCCAATAAAGAGCAAGGAACTTGAGATCTCCTTGCCTCTCAGAGTACTTGAGCATCTGCTTTTTGCTAACTGGTTTTAAGGAATGAGGCAAGCTTATCTGTGAACAATTTTGCATACAGAGAAGATTAGTGTAAATATTAAAAGTATGCAATATCACTTCTTGATTTTTCAGAAGGCAACTCACAGTTCTACAAATTACATTATAAAGGTAATGACTTTTAAAGTTAAATAACTTGCCCAAAGTTACATAGATAAGAACTGACAGAAGTAGAATCTAAACCCAGGCAGTCTGGACCTCCATTATTCATTACAGTGCTAAACTGCCATCTGTATTTTGAGTAACTTTTCCTACATATGATCACTTACTTTTAAAAAATATATATATTTTTATTGATTTCAGAGAGGAAGGGAGAGAGGGAGAGAGAACTAGAAACATCAACGAGGAGAAAGAATCCTTGATTAGCTGCCTCCTGTATGTCCCCCACGGGGGATCGGGCCACAGCCCAGGCTTGTGCCCTTTGACCAGAATCGAATCTGGGACCCTTCAGGCTTGAGGCTGATGCTCTATCCACTGAGCCAAACCAGCTAGGGTGATAACTTTCTTTTAATGACATGAAATCTTTGCCAACTTGCTACATGCTGTTAGTTTTGCAAACTTTTCCTTCAATTAATCTTTATCAATTTAGACTCTTTTTATCAAAGGGGGACTAATTAACATCATAAGTAAGCTGAAAATTTGTTATACTTCCTTCCTTCACATCTTCCTTGAAAATTAAATTAGACTCTTACTAAGTCTTAGAGAAGTTCTCCATAAAAAAAAATATTCTTCCTAATTTCCTATGACAATATTTGTTCCTGGAAGGAAAAACTAATAGGCTCTTATGGAGACTTCTGTTGCTAATAGAAAAGCATCTGTCTTCATTTTCCTTTTAGGTGGTAATGAAAATAAAATTTTATAATGTATCTGTCTACAAGTCTGAGTTAATTACTTCAGTTTAAGAAACTGGTTTCAGTTATAATGTTATTATATTTATAATATATGAGACATTCAGATAATAAATATAATTATCTTCAGGTCAGCAGACCCCAGTAGCTCACCAAGATATTTAATAAGTAGATTTGGGGCAGGAACTTAAGGGGTTTGCATGAGAAGCATCTCCAATTGATACCCTACTGTTCACATTTAGCAATAGTATTGGAGGAAATCAGGTAAGAAAATAAGTCATTTGGTTATAACAATGAGTCACTCAACATTTATGTCATAAATTTTTCTTCCTTGTGGACATAATGTTTAGTTCTGTCAATGCTTCCATATGCCATTAGGATATCAACGATGGCATATTTAAGAAATACAAATAACCAACAATTTGTTGAGATTTCAGCGCAGATTTTTCAACACAAAAATGTATAAGAAGAAGACAAAATAACTTCAGGAATTAAAATCAGTAGTATAATTTTAAAAGATCAATTAAACTGCTGAATAAAAATGTGGGCTATACCTCCTTACCCCTGGCCCCACCCCCATCCCGGGGGATAAAGAGGAAAGATCTAAGGAGAACCTGGTAGTAAATTCCTCTTTAGCTATTGTTTCAGTCCACTGTAGTTTTGTTTCATCTTAAAATAAGGAGATGAGAATGGAAATATGGTACAAGAAATTTAATTAAAGTTTCCCATAGAAACAAATAAGCAAGCATTATTGAAGCAAACAAATATAGAATAGAAGCAATAAAAACTTCCATGTGCTGATTCTGACGGCAAACAAACTGAAGACTAAAAAGAATATATGTATATAGTGAGGTGTAACTAAAAAAAAAACCTCAAATTGTCTTCCTGCTGATTTTACCAGTTTTAACAAATAATTTTAACTTAATATAGTGTCTCTGTCATGAGTGCCATCTTTTGCTGGCCTGGAAGACTATAAGGCTTCTCAGATGTCCATCAAGCAGGTTCTGTGACTGTTGGATCAATTGCCAGGTTTGGTACTTGTACTAGGGAGTATTGTAGCATTTTGACATTAAGGTGAATTTATTCAGAAATACTGTGAAATGCCCCACTTTTGCACTCTCTTCAAACCATGTGCAGTGGATGTTGTGATTGACTTCTACAGCAATCATGCTGATTTCATCACCAAGGCCATGTGTTTGGTCAAGGTTGGGTAGGCCTTTGTCTCTCTGAGTCAGTGAATGAGACATGAGAGGAGCTTTGCTTAGTGCTTCCAGGAGAGGAAATTCCTCCCACCAGAAGGAGACAGTGCTGCTGCTAACAGCCATCTTTGGCTCACAAGTGAAATCACCTTTCGGATGAAGCAAATTGTGTAATAGTATCCAAAGTAGAGAGAAAGAAAAACCTAGGTCAACTACAACATTATTGAACCACTGAATTCACTGACCCTGAATTATGAGATAATAATATCAATAATAACACTTCTTTAGTGCCACAGCTAGTCTGAGTATAGTTTTCTTTTGCTTGGTTGGAAATAACTAATAGGACATGCAATTTTACCAAGTATATATGTAATTAGTAGATACATAAGTGGTAATAAAAATAAAATTTCACAATATAGCTGCCTACAAGTCTGGGTTAATAACTTGAGTTTAAGAAACTGGTTTCGTGATAGTCTTATACTCAGAATGTTATGACATGGTAAAATATATGATTATCCTGGGTTCAGCAGGTACTGGTATCCCACAGAGAGCTATGAGACTACCATGTGCTCAGAGAGTGGAGTATTGGCTAGGGAGTCACTTGTAATACCAGTGCCCAGCACACTCTCTATAGCTGTACCTTCATTTCAAATTTCCACATGCCATGGACCTTCAAAGTGACTTGTAATAACCAAAATGCCATTCATAATATCTTCCTGTGCAAACATACTCTACTACACATGTACAGATTTTATGAGCTTCTAGAAGAAAATAATCATTTTATATTTATTTTCTATTCCCTCAGCAACTTTAACGATGCTCAGCAAAAACTGTGCCTAATTAGTTTAAATGAATTTTCTTTCTCCAGTTCTTCTTTGTAGAAAATATACAAAAATTATCTAATCCTCTATTGGAAATTTTAATTTATCTTTATATGCATATCTAAATATAGACAGGATTTCATAATTCTTTATATCCTCTCAATTGTTTCAGTGAAACATTCTTTCTTCTTTTATTACCTGTCCTCTACTTCTGTATTTTTTATATGTTTTTTTAATTGATTTCAGAAAGAGGAAGGGAGAGGGAAAGATAGAAATATCAATGATGAGAGAGATTTCTGCATGCCACCTGCTGGGGATCACACTGACAATCTGGTCATGTGTCCTGAACAGGAATTGAAACTTGACCTCCTGATTCATGAGTCAACGTTCAACCACTGAGCAACACTGGCTAGGCAACCTCTTATTTGTAATCTTATTCTTTTAACATGGACAACATATTTCTTTTTTAATTTGTGCTTTTCTTATTTGCTCTATTTTTTCTCCCTTTCTCCCTCCTCTCAGCCTAAGAACATTGTTAGCATTTCCTCTGATAACAAAATTGTTCCAGATGGGTGCTATCTATTCCTTTTAAATTCTAACCTCTTAGATCACTGGAAAGAGAGCTCTCTTCTCTCCTAAAAGCCCTTTTAAAAGTATTTAAACTTCCATTCCTGGCAGCCTAATTTAGGTATCTTTCAGATAACATAAAATTCCCTATATCAAATGCAATCAGTGTCTTAAATATCCAAGGACAAACCTGACTCTGGCTTCCTTGGCCCAGAGCCACAGACTCTCTCTTCTTGGCTCTGCCCTAGCCTGGCTTTCTATCTAAACCCTCTGAGAAATAACTCTGCTTTGCTGGCTCCTTCTCTCTTCTTAATTGTTGCTCCTTTTAATTGTTTTGTTTTTTTCCCTCATCCTAATCTATCCCCTTTTCTTCCAGCTCTCACCTGCGTTTCGATGCATACCCCCTAAGCTGGAGCTTCAACACTGACCATTTCTCAACACCTGGGCCTGTGTTCTTATCTGGTCTGTGGACAGCGGCACTCCTGGTATCTCCTGGGTACTCAGGTTCAACTTCCCCAGAGAATACTTCATCCCCACCTCCCACACTCTTCCTTCTTTGTTTCCTACCGTGACTGACAACAAAATCACTCATCAAAACTGATACCCTGACTTTCATCTGGTTACTGCATCTGGAAATTTCTGCTGGAAAGTCTCTGTCAATGACTTCTTCCTTTAAACGTCTTCATCCTTGCCTTAAGCCATCTCTCATTACTTCACATGAGCATGGCTACAGTTTTTGTCTCCTAATTTTCTCCCACCACAAACTCAGTTTTTCCACACTCATTATGCTGCTCTGTGATTTTCTTTGATGGTTTCCCAGAGGTACAAAACAAGATTCAACTTTTTGGCATGCCTTTGAGTATCTTAGCATGTAGCCTTTAACCCCCTTCTCCAGTCACATTTCCATACACCTCACTAATGTCTCTCCCCTTCTCTCCCCCCTGCAACTGTCCTGGATTATCTCCTCAAATATGCTCTCACAACCCCATGTCTTTGCTTTTGGTGTTACTTCCACCTAGGACTTCATTCCTCTGGTGTATGGGTATAAATAACCAAGATCCAGCTTTGACAATCAAAAACATTTTAGCTTTATGCCCAGACTGACACCAAATTAATCACATCAGCCTCAAAACCTTCATAGTACTTTGCTCCAACATCTATCACCATATTGTGCTATTGCTAATTGTTTGTGACTGAATTCTGTGCCAGATTGTGAGTTTGAGAGTAATTTTTAAAAAAATAATCTAATACTCAGCATACTGTAAGAACTGAAGAAAAACCCACACCCAATTATTTAACAAACAAGATTTTCCTTCTAACATAATATGCTGTCCTTACAAATAGTTCTCAAACGTTTGGAGAACCTCTATCAATGTAATCAGTCTTGAAAGTATGCCTTCCCCTAGCTCTTCTAGTCAAATAAGACCCCTTTCAAGTGCTCACTACCTCCTACAGAATAGCATGCCACGTAAGGCGACCATCTGCCTGCAATAAACACACTCACATGACTGGCAAACAGAGTGCTATGAGCAATGAATAAAGAGAGAACAAAAGTGGAGGGAGAATGGACATATTTCCTTGGGATGCTCTCCCTTATTTTCATTTATCTTTGACTACGTGGCTCACTGCTTATTTTCAGGGCTCCTTTGTATGGTTAGTACGCTGGCATAGGTGCATACTTGACAAGAAGTGGCTTTCTTTGTAGTAGTGGCTCATTTGCATTACTAGAAAGCATTAGAATATAGAAAGAAGAAAATAAGAGCAAACAGATTTTTAACCCATTGCTAAAATAGTAGCATGATACTATATACAGTCTCTGATTGCATACATTGTTTAAATTCCTTGTATTTAGTGCAAGTTAACCATTTATACCTTCAAAGAAAGGTAACTCTGGAGATGCACAGTCAATCTTTCTGCCTCCTTAAAGCAAATATTATCTTTTGAGCTTCCCATTGTAATCAGCAAATAGCATTTTACATGCTTGCTCTTACAAGATGATAATTCTCTCTTCTTTCCGATTTGGGAAGCTAAAAAATAAAAGCCTCTTAATTAAGTCTTTAAATAGATAAGATTCACCATTTTCATAAATACAACCCACCTAAGATTGTGAATTATTGCCTTCTTGCTTGAGTGACCTACTGGTATCTGTGCTGCAATGTTAGGCGTAAACTGAAAATGCTATAATGAACATTATGCTTGCCATGAAGCATTTATTGTAGCAAATGTTTTTGCAAGGTATATTAGGAAGGAACAGCTGGAAAGGAAGAGCTTGCTTCAATGCAACTCAACTGCTCCTAACTGTCAACCTGAGTTTTCAAAAGAAGCTGGTAGATGAAGTCCTGACATTGTGAAGGATTGCAGAAAGCTTAGGGGAAGATGACCATTAACATCATTTATGTCTCTTGGCTCTGAAATTATATTTCCCAAAGAAAACTTGTGATACTACTGTCTTCTCTGCCTACAAATCTACCAGAGTTCCACAGTTTTAGTAGTAGACATACCTCTCTCCTTTTTTATAGGATATCCTCTCTTCTTCTTTTCTTAATCCTTACTCAAGGATATGTTTTTATTGACGTTTCAGAGAGAGGAAGAGAGAGAGAGAAACACTGATCAGTTGCCTCCCACATGTGCTTTGACTGGGAATCGAACCAACAACCTTTTGGTGTATGGGGCAATGCTCTAATCGACTGAGCCACCCAGCCAGGGCCCCTCTATTCTTCTTTAATGCACATTCTTTCCAGAGTCTCTATATCTCTGCCAACTGTTATCACATTTCTCTACCCAAAATCTGTAAAATATAACAGTTAGTATTCAGTGCCTTCATGTTCTCGCTTTGCATTCACATCTCAGTCCACTGAGCCGGGCTTCTAGAACAAAGACTTAGAATTACAGTGGGTTTTCATTACTAACCTCAAAGGATATTTTTCAGCCCCTGCATTATAGGACTTCTTCATAAAAGTTTACTGTACCGGTGGCTCTCCTTTTCCGAAAACTTCCCTTATTTCAGCTCCCTGGACATCAGGCCCTTTTAGCCTTGTACCTAAACATTCTTTTACTTCTGAAATTTCCCCCTCACTATCCCTCATTCTTAGCATTTAGAAGCCATTTCCCCCAGATTTTACCTCTTAGCCCACTTCTCTTTTCACTCTTTAGACTCTCTCTAGATTTGTTCACACACTTTCATGAAAACTCTATCATCATTTCCTAATCCATCTCCCATCCCAAACCCCTGCCCAGAGCCTTACCACGCTCCACCTTACCTGACTCTCCCAATGGGCTTGCCAGACTACAGAAACTCAGTCTGTGCCTCCAAAGCCCACCAAACCATTCATGCTAGAAACCCTTTTTCCTCCTTCCATTTCATTAATCACTGAGCCCTGCCATTTTCACCTCCTATGTAACTTGTTTCCTTTTTTTCATAACTACTGCTCCCAAAACACTTAATTACTGTTTTCCGCATGGTACTTTTAAGCACACAAATTTAATTCCCCTGCCCTCCATCCCTCACTACCACCTTCATGTGGATTATTCCTACAATCCATCACCACCTAATTACCTAATTCTTCCAAAAATACTTTCTCTGCCCCACCCCCTTTGCCCCAAACTGGGTTAGCTACCCATCATTTGTATTCCTAAAATACCCTACTTACACGTCAATCATTGCACTTAAATTGCAATGGGTTGTTTGCATATCTTTCTTCAACACTAGGCTGTGTATTTTTTAAGCCTTTTCTTCGGTGTTTATCACAGTACATGGTACCCATTAGGTGCACAAAAACAGTCACCAAATTAATAAGTGCATCCATTTATTCACTGACTTGTTTGCCCAGGTAATCTTTCCTATTTCAAAAGAAAAATGTGAGTGCTATAATCTGTTTAGCAATGATATTTCCCAGGAAAAATGAGTACATGAACATTCTGGTTTATCTATTAGCCTCCCCTGAGGTAAGTTAAAATGCATGTTCATTAAGACCTGAATTCTCCGGCTGAACTTCGTATCCAGGCTGTAAGTCTGAGGAAGTAAGTAACAGCTTTACCAGCCCTCCAGCTAGACTCAGGGGACCCAGCCCAGAACAGCCTGTCGTCACTGCTGCCTCCGATCTCTAAGAAGGCACGTGTCTTGGCCACTTGCTTTAGGCACGTGAAGGTTATGTCTGTGTCAGGACGAAGGCGCCCCTGTGGTTACTCCCTTGTAAAATGTAACTGTGTGTAGGATCAAAGCACTGAAATACCAGGCCATAAAAAATCATATACCAACTGCTTCTGATTGAAAAATGATGTCACTGTAGTAAGAGTTGGATGGTGGTTTGCGTCTAAGATAGCTTGACAATTGATTATCTATGAAACTATACTCGAAACAAAGTCAATCTAGATGTGGTTTTACACTGCCTCTGAGCTGTACCACTGCCCAATGTACAGGAGATATTATTATATTACCAAACAATTGAAAAATCATTTCATAATTAAGGGAGATAACAGAACAGTATTTTTCATAGCTGATAAATGAATCATGAGCTTGCTGTTTCAGAACTTTGGTGGGGGACAAATTTAATGCGGCAAAAATGACCATCACCTGGAGTTCCATTCAGGAACATACTGTTTTAATTCTAGCCATGCTCAGGCAAACCTTAGCATGTTAGAATAGTGATAATGAATGATGACCATTATAATGTCAACAATGGCAACACTCATGCCTGAGACAAGTGCTTTGTACTTTCAAAGTGGACCGGGAGCTGCGACATGCAAAGTAGGACACGGCTGTTAACAAAACCACTTTCCTTGGGGAAACAGGAATGCAAGCCGCAACAGACCTGCCATGGCCTGCACACTTTTGAGGGTGAGACCCGGGTACAGATACCTTATGTGAAACATTTATGTATGAAAACATTTATATTCTTGGTTCTGTCTGCAATACACCATGGCACTGCCTGGTATTTATATTTATAATTTTTCTTTTTTAATACCCATCACACTGCCCATTTGGATTATGTTTCCCAATACTCCCTTTTTCCTACGGGTGATTCTTGAATGTTGGTTTTGACCTCATGTTAACTCTCAGAGCTGCATCTTCTTGTGAATATGGGGGCCTGACCGTACCCATCCCAGGGTCCCTGTCCCCTGCAGCTGAGAATGATCAGAGGAAGGAAACTGAAAGTTGCTTGAAATATTCATAAGCATCACCATCACCTCCTATATATCTCTAAACCCCGAAGTAGAACCAAAAAGTGAAATTAAAGTGAGATGAACACATTCCATAGAAGTTGTACTCTTAGGGTTTATATTTGGAAAATATGCATGGCTTAGCCTGTGTTTGTATTTGGAACATGGAATGGTAAGAGTGCCTGTACTTGTTTGTTTCATTTGCAGCATAATAGGGTACCCGGAACACTGCTCCAGGTTTATCTGTCTCTCAAGTCCATAGTCTTAACATCCACGTGATGTGTTGCCGCTGACAAGATGGCAAAACATCTCTGTGTTTTCACTAGACAGAGATGATCTGTCCACACTGTGTTCTATTAGCACCGCTAGTGTAGGTATAAGACTGAAGGTAGGCTGTATATAGAAGCTAATTTTTAAGCATGTCTAGGCCCCACCTCCAATCCCCTGGGTATATTAGATGCTTCTCATCTTAGCATAAGACACAGACCTACTGCCATCAAAACTTCTATCACTGGTCCTGGCTGGTAGCTAAGTGGTTAGAGCATCAGCTGGTGCACTAAAGGGTTGTGGATTTAATTCCGATCAAGGGTAGGTAGCTAACTGGGTTGCAGGTTTGATTCCCAGTCCCAGTTGGGGTGGGTGCAGGTGACAACCCATCAATATGTCTCTCTCACATCTACCTCTCTCTCTCTCCCCGCTCTCTTCCACTCTCTCTAAAGATCAATGGAAACAATATCTTCAGTTGAGGATTAGCAAAAATAACAACAAAACCCAAACCAAAATGAATGTATACCTCTTAAGTGTATCATATCATGACTTCAGATAAGAACTAGGAGTAAAGTGACCTGGGGAACACAGCTCTTAGCTCATTCTTAAAATGTCATATCATTTACCATAAGTAATATGAGTTACAATGACAAAAACTCGCTGGTATGAGAACTTTATACTCTCCTCCAACCATACCCTGCCTCAAACTGGCTGTGGAAACCGATTCATCCAATTAACTGTCTAAGAAATAGGTACATTGTAAAAAGAATGTATTGGATAACCCATTCACTATTAAGAGTTTGTGAAATTCTAGGCATTCAAGTAAAGTAAAACTTGAAAACTTCTTGTGCTGGGAAGGGTCGAGATATGGAAGGGACGGGCCAGTTTCTGAGAGCAGCTCCAGATATTTCAAAGCTCCTTTCTGTCTCCTACGAATCGACCCACAGATTTTCTAAAAGTTTCTTTTTCTTGTCCCTCCAAAGTATGTGGGGATGACACAGCAGCAGGGGGCACGATGATGAGGTCATAGCTGTGTACATATGCACATGTCTGCTGCACATGTCTGCTGCACATTGGTTATTAGTCCTGGGATCAATTCACAGAACCTGTGTTTTGCTTTATTACATTTTAATAGCCCATTGTTACCATTTTAGACCCTTCAGGTGTGTGCGTTTTCAAGGCTGGCAGGATCCACAAAAGACCTTCTGCAGAGAAGATATTTTGAACGATCCCATTATAGTCCTAATTGAAGCTGAGTTGTTTATGGCTCTCTGAAGCTGACAGTGAAACATGCCATCCTCTGGGCATGTGCCCCTTATCAGAGCCACTTAAGGTAACAGCATCCTACAAAAGGCCCTCTGGGTCTCTAAAGGTACAGAGCCCTCATTACTTCTACAGTCAGGGAAAGCTTTAGACCACTTCTGGGAATGCAAATGAATGAAACCCCATGTGACAGCTGTAATAAAAGGCGCCTGTCTTTTTGCAAAGCATTCAAATGCCATCTGGCAATTTCGTTGACGTCAGCAGGCATAGAAAAACAACTGCCCCACTGCTTTCCTCATCATTCTCTTCCACCCCCAACTCTGCTCTCCCCTCCTCCCTGGCAGAAAGCCCCAACTTTTAGTTACCTTTAAAAAAGATGATCTCTATTGCTCATCTGCTCCGAAACAGCTTTAGCATCAGAGCAGCCATGACATTTGGCCCTAGCTCTCCCCTTTCCCATTAGAGGTTGTATAGATCATTACATTGAAGAGAAATTTTAAAGCCTTTTCTATGTGTGTTTGAGAACTTGATGTACATTTATTCCGAGACTAGAGGTGTTAAAGAAAACTATTAATGTGACTTCTGATTCCACACTTGCTCTCTTTGATCGTTGCAAATAAACACCCAGTGTTGTACCGAGAGCCAGCCTGCAGCCGAGGCTGAAAACACTGGCTTGAGAACTTACATATCATACACTCGTCTTTCAATAGTTCATTAGAAGCTTAGATGAACAGTTTTTTTTTCTATGTTGAAATCATATGATAACAGTTATCAAGTTATTTTGCCTTTGATATGTTCCATGACAAATGTGTATTTTTAAATTATTGAACAAAAAACAAATAGATCACTTGAATGTTTGTACCCTCTTCAAAGAAACAGCACAGAATTATAGAAAGAACACCATCCAACACAAATCTCTTAGAGAAGTCCTAATTAAAAACAAACAAAAACCTACCCTGGTATTTGCACATAGTATCGAAGGGCATAGACGTTTTAAGTTATTATTACCTATTTTGGCTTTTTGGAGTTGCAAGGGGGAAGTTGAATACTGATAATACCTAATCTATTCCTAGAAATAGACAAGCTCCACTAAAAGTAAAGAGTAAAATGACCTCATTAGAAGCTGATTCATCAGCCATTTTTCAGACTCCGAAAGGATCACTTATCAAGGTAAAAGCATACACATTTGAATGAGATTCTACAATTTTACCCATATCACTGGTACCTATTACTTACTGGTAGCTAGTCAGACCATTATCAGATGAACATGATCTCTGGAAAACAATTTTATGTATGAAAAGAAGGGTGTCTATTAAATAAATACTCGTCAATCTTAGTAATTGTTAGAGGTATTGTTTCTGACCTAATTCTTTACCTTTCTTAAAGTTTTACTTTTTCCCTTCTTAAAAACATCTTAAACATTCTAATATGAAAAGGAACACCAACACCATTATTTTTCAATTATACTTTCTCATGAAAATCCATTGCATAAATTAGGTGAGCAATTGTAATGTACATATATAACTATGTCACTTCTAGGCCAACTTTTTTTTCAATAGCTCCCTCTTATCTATTAACCTTTTTTTAAAAAAAATTTTTATTGATTTCAGAGAGGAAGGGAGAGAGATAGAAACATCAATGATTGGCTGCCTTCTGCACAACCCCCACTGGGCATCTCGAGCATCTGCCCTGACTAGGAATTGAACCGTGACCTCCTGGTTCATAGGTTGATGCTCAACCACTGAGCCATGCTGGCCATGCATAAATCCCTTATTCTTCCTGGGTTAAATTGCAATTCCCATTCTCCAGGAGTGCTTTGTTGATCCATCTCAGCTCTGCATTACAAGTGCCCTGTGCACATATCCTTGTTCTAACTTCTAGAATTATAGAAGAAACACCATCCAAATTGCAATAGTCTATGATAGTCTATGAACATTTTCCTCATGAAACTGTGAACTCCATTAAGATTGGGCTGCTATTATTCACCTTTGTATCCTCAGTATCTAGCATGGTATTAAGTATTCAATAGATAGCTGGAGAACAAATGAAAGAAAGGGAAAAAGGCAAAGGTAGGACAAGCACAACAAATAAAGAAAAATACATCAACCAAAGTTACAACTGAAATATCATTATTAAACAAACAAACAAATAAAAAAAGATTCAAAAGATAACTTATGGCTAAAGGAAAACAGCTAGGATTTATTGAACAATTACTATGTAGTTAGTAGCATGCTAGGCATTTTCACATATCATTCTACTTCATGGTAAACAAAACCTGATAAATGGATATTATTAACACTTATATCTAAAAAAATTAGATTCGAGAGACTTTGAGAATTACTTAATAGTTCCTCAGCTGGCAAATGGCGGTGGCAAAATGAAGTGCAGGTATGTGGACACTGTAACTTTACAAGATCTTTAATAGCCTTTGTTGTTTTGCTTCAGGCCGAAGGGGAGATGGGAAGAGAATTCAAGAAAATGAATAACCTATTGTTGAAGTTGGGGTGAATCTTGAAAATTCTAATAATAAATCTATTATGACATAAGTTAAAAACTCAACAAAGTAGGTTTAAAAAATACCAACTCGAGGCTAAGTCTAAACTACACTTCAGTCCCAGGACTCTGCCTGGATTTGTAATAGCTCCCTGGAACAAAAGGTCATTACTCGTTGCTGATTTAGAGACTACATCTTCACGGAACATATAAACTTAGCAAGTTTTTCAAAAACACATGTCACTTGGTAACTACTACTTTTTTTTATGAATTATGCATATTGGTTTAAGAATGAAAAATAAGAAATCCAGGAGGCCCTGGTAGAATTGGGCAAAGGAAGATATCAATTTGACAACAGGAGAAAGAATGAGATCAAGGACCTATTAGTAGATTTGTTCTTCTAAGCTTTTACTAATGAGCCAAAAAGTCTAATATACTTTCTAGAAAGTGTTAAAATAAAACACAGAGGCAAAAAAGTGTTCTGAGTGCCTTACCTAATTATAACTGCTTTTAAGTGAAAATTACTTATAACAGAGAAATTGAGAGAACAGACTCCACAATTGTCTAGAATACAATTCACTTCTTTTTAGGAGAAGGAAAGCAAGGACACAAATGATGAAAATTACCAAGGAAAAAAAGTATTCTGAATTTGAATGGCACACTTGAGACAGATAATTTGACAGAACAGGCCTTAACTTGTCTGGGAACTAGTCTGACTTGAAGTCAACATAAAACATCTCATACTCAAGATAACAATTTTTGGAATTATTTCTAGGATTATAATGTAAAAAAAAGAACAATAAAACTTACACAATAGTCTTATAGTTGGTCTGCAAGAGAGACTGTTTTAATCAAAGTCTGGCATTCTGCATCAAGATATGAATACTGGTTGCTAACAAGGAACAATCAATATGTGTAAAGCCTGTTGAGATGAAATAGGAGGTACTGATATTGGGGAGTGATGCTGCTACACTGTATTCAGATGAAAACATTTTCCAAACATAAGAAACTTAAGGATTTCATAATCATATTGCAGTAATTTCATGTTCCACTGTCTCTGATAAGCAATTTGGGATTCTCAGTGGCCTCATGTATTACTTGGTGGAATTTCCTGGGCAACTGACCAAAATCTATAATTTTCTGACAAAACCATCACGTGATTTTCAGTTGATAACACTTTATGCCACTCATATGGAAGTTTCTAATGTGTTAAGTATTCCAGAGTGTGGTTTTCCAGGTTAGTTCTCAAAAGCAAATTTCTGTACCTGATAAATCAGGGGGGTCATCATTTGACAAGGACACTGCCATCTGTGTGACCTTGATAACCAGGAAAGATCTTTCTTTGGATTGTCTTTTGTGAAAGCAGCGAGGCTTCTACTACTTCACAGAGTACACTGAGTGGCCAGATTATTATGTTCTCCAAACACATAATAATCTGGCCACTCAGTGTATATCCTATATAATAAAAGGCTAATATGCAAATTGTCCCCTCAACCAGGAGTTTGACCAGCAGGCAGGCCAGCCAACTGCTCATGTCCCCTCCCTGTGGCCATGCTGGTTGGATCCACCCATGCATGAATTCATGCACTGGACCTCTAATATATATATATTATTTATATATATACATGTACACTGAGTGGACAGATTATTATGTGTTCAGAGATCATAATAATTTGGCCACTCAGTGTAGTCTCTTTTCTGAACCGGTCATCAGAACATTAGCTGAGAATGGCCTTCACTGTTTAGTTCTACTTCTGTTCTCATCAGTCAAACCTCTTTTACACTTTCTAGTTCTCCTTAGAAACTATGCTGCTCTACGGTTCAATGTTATAGTAGAATTAATATATATCTCACACCATTTGTGTTTTCTCCTAATATTTGTAGCCTATAAAAAGATGAAACCTGTTTTGTTTTCATTCGTCAATGAAAACAAAGCAAACAAAGATAATACTAGGAAATTAAAATAATATTAGCACTTATTCAAGGCTTATGTCAGGAACTAATCTAAGCACTTATATGAAATATGCCGTTCAGTCCTAATATCATCTGGCAAGAAGGTATTGACATCATCAGAGTTTTATAGATGATCTAGTAGAGTTTAAATGACACTCCTAGGTCACACTGGTAGGAACTGGTGAGGCAGGATGTGATCCCAGGCAGCCTCTGACTACACATTCTGTATTCTCTTAACCATTAACCTCTATACTGTCTTATTGATATCCATTTTAGAGACATTTTTATCAATCCTCTCATTCTTAATGAAATTACCATAGGAGTAAAAGTAGAGTAAATTAAGCAACTACTTGAGCACAGCCTAGAAATCACTGGAAAAATTATACTTTCTGACCTCCTAACTCACAACCATTTATTTATCAAAACTACAGAAATATGGAAAACTATACATATAGTTTCTCTATTCAAAATTGTAAACTATGAATGAGGCAAGGTAAGGATGAGGGGAGTATTTCAGAATATAAATTTTGGGAGGAGCTAAGCTTGGTAAAATATAAATATACTAGAGGTCCTGTGCACAAAATTCATGCATGGAACAGGGGTTGTCCCTCTGCCCAGCTTGCACACTCTCCAATCTGGGACCCCTCAAGGGATGTCCGACTGCCCATTTAGGCCCGATCCTCAAAACAGGCAGTCGGACATCCTTCTCACATCCAGGACTGCTGGCTCTTAACCACTCACCTGCCTGATTGCCCCTAATCGCTTCTGCCTGCCAGCCTGATCACCCCCTAACCACTCCCCTGCCAGCCTGATCAACCTCTAACTACCACCCCAGCCTGATTGCCCTTAACTGCCCTCCCTGTCGCTCTGGTTACTCCTAACTTCCTTCCCTTGCTGACCTGGTTCCCTCCCTTCTCCCCTCCCCTGCAGGCCTCATTGCCCTTAAGTGCCCTCCCCTGCTGGCCTGTTCATCCCCAACTGCTCTCCCCTGCAGGCCAGGTCCCCTCTAACTGCCCTCCCCTGCAGGCCTGGCTGCCTCCAACTGCCTTTCTCTGCCAGCCTGGTTGCTCCTATCTGCCCTCCCCTACAGGCCTGGTGCCCCTCAACTGCTGTAGGCCTGGTTGCCCCCAACTGCCCTCCCCTGCAGGCCTGTTTTTTCCTAACTGCCCTACCCTGCAAGCCTGGTCCCCCCAACTTCCTTCCCCTCAGGCCTTGTTTTCCCCAACTGCCCTCCCCTGCAGGTCTAATTGCCCTTAACTGTCCTCTCCTGTAGGCCTGTGTTCCCATCAACTCCTCTCCCCTGACAGCCTGGGTCACCTCTAACTGTCCCCCTTGCAGGCCATCTTGTGGTGGCCATCTTGTGTCCACATGGGGCAGCCATCTTATGTGTTGGAGTGATGGTCAATTTGCATATTGCCTCTTTATTAGATAGGATAATCAGCAAAAGCAAAAACCAGTTTTTAGACAATGAAGGGGGAGGAATCAGGAAATAAGTCTGCAATTTTCAAACTGTTCTGCAGAATTCAAGAGTTTCTTAGGAAGTAGTTTGTCAAGAATAGTTCAGTTTCAGCGATTACTAAAATTATCTTTTTTTCCCTTCACATATTAAATTGTGGGAGAATATTATTTATAAATGTACTCTATATCCTACCATGAACTTCCATCTACAATAGTGCACATATTTTCAAGTGCAATCAAAGGTCATATTGGAATAAATATTTTCACTTAAATATAGTCCAGAGCAAATACAAAAATGAAAAAGTTTATAGTCCCAACCATATTGCTACAAATATCAACATGTATATTTGCAATGAACATTGTTTCAGATTCAGCTTGTACCATGCATGCATGGGTCACTGATGACAAATCATTTTGAGTTTCATAATTTACTATGTAAGTACATATGTTATCACTATAATTTTATTACTTCAATATTCTGAAATGTTTTTAAATAGAATTCAATAATTATTAATAATTCAGAGTATATTATTTATTTATAAATTAACTATTTCTTTCCAAATAATTTTCTTTTATCTCTCTCTCTCTCTTTTTTTTTTTTTTTAAATAGCAGATCACAGCGGGATATTTCCATTAAGTCTTAATTTGGAGGGTGATATTTTTCATAAAGATAGTGTCAGAATTGGAGAACAGATACTTGCTAAGAGAATGAAAAATTAAAAAGTTCCCCCCAAAACTAAATAATCCAAATACACATTTTTTAAAATGTAGAATTAAATCTTTCAAAGGAGCTTTTCTTCTTTATCATACTAGTCAATAAAATATGCCCAATTTTAAAATTCTGGCATTTCACACTTTTGCTTCATATTTTATGCTTAGGAACATTTATATCTATATGCTCAATTCCAATGGAAGAAAAAGATTGCAAGTTCTATTGTGCTGCTGTGCTTGCAATGTCTATGGATGTGTGTATTTAACTAGTTAAGCAATAAACTCTAACAGGAGGATAAAAAAGGCAAGGAATGATGTGGCAGTAGACATATTTGGCTCTAAGCTATGAAAATGTTCTGCCTGGTTCCCCATAACTTTCTTATACAATGACCTGTATCAATATTAGTCACTTGTTGCTTGATTGTCCTTTAGCAAAACAAAACCAAAGCCCAAACAACAACAAAACACTATACAAATATGAAAATATTGGGCAGTCAACATTCTTTTTGGCATTATATATTTTACCTGCCATTCTGGTTCAATTTAATATTTATCAGGGTGATAAACAATTTCTAGTTTGCCTTTATTCTGCTGGCAATGAAGTCCAATATTACTAGTACTTTTCATAATTCTCAAAGTGAATTTAGAAAGAACTGTCTTTGCTATTTTTACCAAGCCCAATTTAGTTCATTGTAAGGAAGGTTGTTTGAAAATCTCAGGAATAAACAAACTTAGAGGCTGTAATTTTCTTGATAGCGGAACCCTCCATTTGCTTCTGAAAGCAGTAGGAGGGCATGTCATTCTTCTTCCCATTTATTATTCATATTTCATCACTATCTTTTATGTGCTTCAGTAGTTTTGAAAATGCCAGAACCAGATTTAGGAGGTTAATTTATACCATTAGCTGTCACTTTTAAGAAATGCATGCTTATTTGCATACTTGTCAGGAAAGCAATGTGCGAGTGTGTGGAGAGGGGTAGGAGGAGCATTACTTTGGAACTAGACTGCACATTTATTCCTCTGATTTTGCACACACTATTGCTCTTAGTGTCGCATACAAAAAAAGCAAGATATAATTTGCAGTCTAGCTCCATGACCAATCGAAATAGAAACAGAAAAGAATCAGAGAGCCTCTGCCTGTCAAAATACACATGAGTGCATTGATCCGCTGTGATGGCAGCACTGAGTTGACCAAATACTTTTGGACCTTAGATTATTTTTAATGTTACCAGTGTGGTTACAGAGCTGAATTCTGAAACAACCTTTTCTTCTCTCCTACTCCCAATTATCTTTTATTCATCCTTCCAAGCCACTAGCTACTATGAAATTTTCCCTGAAGATGCCACCCTATCCTGATTTTTTTCCTTTTCTAACTCCCAGCCACCACAGTCAATACTGGACCATTAAAATGTTATATTGTTTTCTTCATTTTTGTGTGCCTCTCATGTTGTTTGTTTTTAAGCCAACATTTTAGTTTTGAGAAAAGGAGCCATGTCTTTGAATCCCAGGAATTACTGACAACTCTTTGCTCCCTCTCCACAATCCCCTATCCCCAAACTATGAATTCACTGAAATGGGCACAGACATCCCCAAGAGGAGGCTTATTATGTGATGAATACAACATGGTGCAGGGAGCTTAATTTGTTTGAATAGAGACATCTATAGTACCAACTATGTAATTTTAGTTATATTTCATTTTCATATTTACAAAATTTTTATCTAATATGCATGGTCTCATTTCTTGGTCCCAAATCATAGTTTCCCCAAGCTTTTGCAGTTTCCTCTGTGAATGAATAAACTTCCTTTTCAGTAGGTGCTCTTCTTCCTGTCAAAGAGGCCTTTGCCCACCCCATTTCTACTTGGCTCTTCAGTTACTTCCTCTGAACTATAGATTAAGTCTGAGATCCTTCAATTTTTAACAAAGCATTACCTAAGGTGCAACTTTGAATCATCGTATATACTGCTAATTGCATAATAAAAAGCTATTCAGAAACTGGCACATAAAAGTGGGATGTTCCTGTAAGAATCCCCTAATATATGAGGCGATGGGTTGGGTATTTGGTGGTAGATAGTGCAGAACCTGCCCTTAGAGGCTAGAGAAAGGTGACAGAATGAACATATGGTAACATTGTTGTCTCCAGTATTGGTGAAGCTAGATGATGGACCTAATGAATTTGTAGCTCTAGCAGAGAGATTGGAAAACAGGATGTGAATAGCATGTGTAGGTGACTGTGAGCTGTAGCATTGGACAAGGTAGGACAGACAAGAAATATATGAGCTGCAGAGAAGAAAAGAGAACAGGAAGTGACAAGGACAGGGAAGAGGTAACTGCTTCCATTCTCAAATGGCAAAAGAGTAAACTGAGAAGGCACTGAGCTCTAAATGCCTCTGACAACTTAGACTTTATAAGGATTATTCAAGAAAGGGTCATCAGCGGAAACCGGTTTGGCTCAATGGATAGAGTGTCGACCTGCGGACTGAAAGGTCCCAGGTTCGATTCCGGTCAAGGGCATGTACCTTGGTTGTGGGCACATCTCCAGTGGGGGTGGGGGTGGGGGGTGGGCGTGCAGAAGGCAGCTGATTGATGTCTCTCTCTCATCGATATTTCTAACTTTCTATCCCTCTCCCTTCCTCTCTGTAAAAAATCAATAAAAAAATACATATATATATTTAAAAAGGGTCATCACACCCACTATTAAACCTCTGAATGGATTGAGATGCCTTAGACCAAAATCAAATTAAGGTGTAGTGCTCAAAATATCCTTTCAGTGGGATAAAATTATGAAGGGAGATTTTCTAATGGAAAATCTCTCAGGTTTTCTGAACAAAGCCTGATAGTATCACATTATCAGTAACCATATTAGGAGTGAGAAGCATGGGCCTAAAGGACAGAGCAAATCTAAGATGCATTATCATTCAGAACAACAAGTGTAGATATAGTTATTAGCATATGAATGGGATGGATTTCAGTGCCTGATACAACCCTTCAACTACTAAAGCTCTATAGGTAGGAAGTGATCACATAAAGGCACTCAAGGAAGCAGAACCAGGGTCTAATAAAAATGCATTTCTCCCCAGGATAAGAGACCTTAAAATTGCTTCCCAGGATGATTTTGGATTTGCTTCAGATTAATCATGCTGTGTGACTCCCTTTCTTCCCTTTCAAATATGCTGATCCTCTCTGTTTCCAATGGTGTGTGTGTGAGTGTGTGTACCTGTGTACATATTAGTTGTGGGAGGATAGAAAGATGGATAACCTGTATCTACATTTAGAGATCTCTGGATCAATGGGAGCCACACCCAAATCTGATAAAGAAATTACTTCATACACTCCCTGTTAAGGGTTAAATTGTGTTTTCCCCAAATCCCTTTGTTAAAGTACTAACTCCAGTACCCCAGAATGTGGCATTATTTGGAGATGAGGTATTTAGGATAGCCATAATACAATACAACTAATGTCCTTATAAAAAAGGGAAGTTTCAAGATAGCATACCCCCAGGGAGAAAGCTAAGTGAAGATGAAGCCAGAGATTGGGGGACCGCGGGATCGGGGTGTTGCTTCTAGAAGCCAAGGAGGAATAAACATTGTTAGCACATTGACAGAAGTTAGGTAAAAAGGCTGGAACAAATTCTCTATCAGAGTCCTCATAAGGAACCAACCCTGTAGACACCTTGATCTTGGACGTCTTCCTTCCAGATTTGTGAAACAATATATTCATTATGTTTAAGCCACCTGTTTGTGGTACTTTGTAATGACAGCCCTAGCACATTAACGCAATCTCTGATGAGAAAAAAACATTATGTATCATGCAGACATTGATGAGATGGAACTTTTTGGTTGTTTCTCTTGAGAAGGACATGAGTATATTTTTCTTTCCCTGAATTAAGATTCTGCTAGGCTTTTTAAGATTCTTTACCTGGAAAGTTCTCCACACTCCTTGCCTTGATTAATTCCCAATCAATTTTCAAGAAGCATTTTCTGACTATGTAGTATATTTATAAACCTTTCTGATAGACCCCTATCATTTGCAGAGCATGCTACCAATACAGTGCCAACCACACTTCATTGTATATGTTTCATCTAGTAGACTAAAAACAGGGTAGTTTTGTTTTTGTGATCCAATTTCTAGTACTTAGCACAGTGTCTGCCTGGCAATAGGCACAGAATGTTGAATGAATGGTTTAATAAATAATATGTAGTGTGTTTTTTCAGGTATGCAAGAATTATGCTTACTAATCTTATTTTTAATAGCACTTAAGACAAAGTAGGCATTCAAATATGGTTTTCTGAATGGACATTTACAGGAATACTGTGTAGATGTGTGCTACAGCATTAATGTAAAAGATAAACCTAACAAAAATTACAAAAAACTAATTGTAAACTTAGGTATGACTGAAATCTAAAACTAAAAATTGGAAAGTATACATTCATTCATTTTTTTATCAACTTACTCTTTTCTTTTACTCCTTTGTATAATTCCATATTATTCTTGCTGGGTTGCCGAATCCTCTAACAAGCAGACATATTCCATTTGAAAAATGAGAAAGTCCATCTGTCCTATAATCACACATAACTAAAGAAGGATACACAATATTTTCATTATCAAGGTCTTCAGGTAAGTGTCAAGAAAATTATTTGCTACTTGACAAATTATGTTCTTGTGAATTTCCACAAATTGAGCATACTGAAAATGAAGACTGTCTAATCTCATTTCCACTGTCAATGACTGCTTATGCTGAGAGTCAGTTCCTCTGTTCTGTTTATTGCTAGTAAAGGATTCAGTCATTTCACATTATGTAAGACTAAGGCAATCCTTATTTCCTGTTTTCCAGATATCTTCATGTGTCTGCCAAACTACTTTTCCCTGTTTTTAATTAGTTTGTATATAATGCTCTCTTTATTTCAGGATGTCCATGTCTTTATTTTAGACAATTTTATGTCTATTTCCTGTTAATCAAACATTCAGTAGACAACGTTAAAATGATAATATATGAAAGAGTACTCACAATTCAATTAATACCTGAAAAAAAATTTGCCCTCAAATTCCTAACTTTAAAATGATAAGGTAATATTTTACTCTAAAACTACATTTAGAAAATGTTTAAAAACTGAAATTTAAGTAATTTTTTTCCAGTAACATTAATTGTATAAATAAGCGTAGTATAATAAAAAGTTCAAATTAAGATGTGGCAATAGTTTTTCAGTATGAAAACTTTAACTTGTGAATATATACAAATTTTAGCTAATTTCTCCATTTTTATTCATTTGAGTTTCATTGTCTATTTAAAAAACAAACTCTTCCATCATCAATGGTATAAAACCAGTGGAATTGTTAGATTATAATTTGTAATTTGAGTTTATTTGTTAGGTCAAATCAACTACTCTGGGATTAAAGAAGATAGAAGGGTGAAAGAAACAGCCTCTCAGTAAAAGCTATATAAGCAGCTCAATTTAACGGGATCGTGTGACATTTTATCAGAATGAAGTAGGAAAAGGACAATTGTCACAATGTTGGAAATCTATAGATCCCTTACACAATATGAGAGATTAATGGGTTATATATTAAATTACCTATTATTATTAAATTATATATTTAATTCTATAGTATATATTATTAAATTAAATTATATTATAAATTTAGATGTTAATTAAATTATATATATTATTAAATCATCTATGTATTAAGGATTCCCAAAGACTCCCTATCTATCAGGCCACATTTTTGCTAGTAGACAGCACAAGGCAATTGCTGAAGTTGCCTGGTTAATCTGACAGGTATGAAGTGATACCTCATTGTCATTTTAGTTTGTGTCTCTCCAATGATCAGTGACTTGGAGCAGTTTTTTTCTATGTTTCTTGACCATCTATATGTTCACTGTGGAGAAGTGCCTATTAAGGTTCTTTGCCCATTTTTTAAAATTAGATTTTTTATCTTCATTTGTTAAAGTTTTAAGAGCTCCTTCTATGTTTTGGAAATTAACACTTTATCAGATGTATCATTGGCAAATACGTTTTTCCATACAGTGGGCTCCCTTTTCATTTTATTGATAGTTTCTTTTGATGCGCAGAAGCTTTTTATTTTGATGTAGTCCCATTTGTTTATTTTCTCCTTAGTTTCCCTGGTCCTAGAGATATACTGACAAACATTGCTATAAGAGATGTCTGAAATTTTGCTGCCTATGTTTTCTTTTAGGATTTTTTCTGATTTCATGACTTACAATTTAAGTTTTTTATCCAATTTAGTTTATTCTTGTGTGTGCTGTAAGTTGGTGGCCTAACTTTCTTTCTCTTTCTTCTTTCTTTCTTTCTTTCTTTCTTTCTTTCTTCTTTTTTGGAAACTTAATATAAATTTACATTTTGCTTGATGCCATGTAAATTTAAAAGTTAAAATTCAATTTTAGTGAGGATATCGTAGTTTCAATTTGTTTTATAAAACATAGGATGTAAAAATTAGTATTCCCATGGAAATATCCGAGAAATACTTTATGGATGGCATTTTATTCATCTGCATAAATTACTTAAGAAGTAATTCAAAAGCAGACAAACAATTGATCCTACCTATGCAATCAGATGGACCTCAGTAAATAATGTGTTAAATGACACTTATAGAAACTTGGTCAAATGTATCTTCATTTGGGAGCTCAGTTATAATGCCATTTCTCCTACATTAAATAATTCTATGTAAGGAGAAGCATACTCCTTCTTTGCCCCGATATGATTGTGAGAGCTCACGCTGGCTTTGGAAAAGAAAGACAAGAAAAGAAAATGCTACCAACTGATAATGAGGGACATATTGTTAAGGGGGCCTTGTCAGTTGGTTCTCAGTGGGCAAGGGAAGATGAGTAGTATGTGTTCTGCCAGATCAGATGGGAGAGAAGAGCTAAGTCCTCCACACCATACATAGTGCTTGAAGAGCAGCAGATAGAGGAGATGGTGGTGGAGGCAGATGATGATGATGGTGAGAGGTTGAGGATGGCTTCCCGCTATCATTTCAGTATGAGTATTTAGTCTTTCCCAGATGCCCTTTTTGATCTAATGCTTTACAAGTTCTTGTATCCACAGAACAAGCCTACAAATTAATTTTTTTTTCTCATTTTCCAGATGAGAAAGCGATGACTTCCAAAGATTAAAATATCTCATTAAAATGACATATATGTTTAATGGTGGAGTTGGGCTCTTTATAACTTCAAAGATCATTCCCTTCACCACCACAACCTGTCTTTCATTTCAGGGAGTGTGGAATCCTGCTGAACTATACTCTACAATTTGTAGCTCCATGGAATTCCAAGGAAACTTAATTATAACCTTTTGCTCTGACAGATGTGCAGCTTTAAGACGACGAGGAGGAGTATGTTTTACCTCCGTGAGCTGCTGCTTGTTAAATCGGAGGTTGTAGCACTTTTAGAGGTCTTCCAAAGTTCATATTCAGAGGTAATTTCTACCCCATCATAAATAAACTAACCCCCTTAACAGTCCTGTTGTATACGTAGTAAAGTGGAAAGGTTAGAGAACTACTCAGGTTTGAAATAGAACGTCTTCATGCACTGTATGTAATAAATCTAATTTATGCAAGGCAGGCTTGGCAGCAGAAAAAGAAGTCATATATTTCTGTTGGCCGAAACCACCATTTTTTTTTTGTCAGAAAAGTAATTCTGAAATGTTTATTTCCTGCACATTTACAAGGCTGAAAAACGCAAGACTCAAAGACTGACCTTGCAGTTATTTAGATTTCTGAGACTCTGAATTTATAACCTTCATCACGAGGGCTTATGTCACCAATAAAAATTAAGGCTGCACAATTCATTAAATAAAAAATAAGCTTATCTATTTTAAATGATGGCAATTAGCATAAAAACTGAATTGTTACCTTATCTGATAAAGTATTTTGATGCCCTCAGGATAAATCAGTTAGAAACATATTTGGTGAGAGCCAATATGTCATTGTCGACTCAAAAGCAGGATTAAGCATCAGACACATATGGGTTTGAACACAATCTTATCTCTTTCTAGCTCCGTGACCTTCGGCAAGTCATATAAACTGTGTAAGTCTGTCTCTTTAGTTGTAAATGTAAAATATTATTCAGAATTCTAGAATAAGAGATTTCAGGGGCAAAATTTGTCCTGTTTTCCATAGAATTGCCTTGCCACTAGCACTGGACACCACACATAAGAGGTTCTCAAAAACTTTAGCTGAATAAATAATTATTGACCTTCCAGACTTGTTTTATAGATTAGAATAAATTATGTACATAACATAATATCTGGCAAAAAATACATATTCAATGACTGTTATTTTTTTCTCCTGTGGTTTAACTCAATATGTTTTTAATATTTTATTTAAAATCTTTTACCTTTTGTTATAAGAGGCAAGGAGAAATTACTTATTAAGTATGGAAAAATTGCCATCAAAGTCAACAAAAAATAGAAAGGCACAAAAGTCTCCAGTTAAGCATATAGTTCAAGATGAACCAAAGCCAAATTTTGGAAAGATTTTTATGATCATAGATGTAGGATCACCATCTTGATGGGTAAGGATGGATTAGTACCAATTGATACAATATGGGGGAGAAGATATTGCATATTAACATTTCTGAGTTTTTTTAATATTACATTTCTTGGGGTGACATTGGTTAATAGGAACTTACGTTTCAGGCACAAATTTCTATGCTACAAGATCTATATATTGCACTATTTCCCCACCACTCAACGTCAAACCTTCTTCAGTCACCATATATTAGGTCTCCACTACTCCCCCCATCCCAATCTCTTTCCCTCTTTCAACCACCACACTGCTGTTGTGTCCACAAGTTTCAGTTTTAGATCCCACATATGAGTGAAATCATATGGTTCTTAGCTTTGTCTGACTGGATTATTTCACTTAGCATAATATTCTCAAGGTCCACCCATCTTGTCACAATGGCAGCATTCGTGTTTTCTCATGGCTGAGTTTTTACTTCATACATTTTACAGTTAGCTTCCAACTAAAGCATGAAATACATGCTTGAACTGCAGAATTGGAGTTCAGTGGCCATGGTGGTGAAAAGTCTTTTCCGAAATACTAAAATTACTTGCATATCTTAAAAATAAATGACTTGTCTGCTGAAGTTGTTATTCTTTCAACAGATATTTATTACTCCCTGCTATGGTATCAGGATGTTATATATTTTTCTGTTCTCCCATAAATTTTAACATTAAAAATCTTAAAAACTCTAAGTATGCAATCAACACAGAAAGTAGAAGAAAAATGCAGAAGGAAGAACACTGTCAGTCTTTAAAGAAATGTAGATTTACTACTAGATAAAGGTTATAAAGGTTATAAAGGTTCATCTTTTACTTTTGGGTGAAGAGATTGGGTTTCTATTTGAAAGTTTAGTGAAGATTTCTACACAAATAAAATATTTTACATAACATTTTAAGTTACTTTTGTAAGACCTTAAAAGTAATTCTAGCCGACGGCGGTTTGGCTCAGTGGATAGAGCGTTGGGTTGGCCTGCGTACTGAAAGGTCCCAGGTTCGATTCCGGTCAGGGGCATGTGCGTTGGTTGGTTGCGGGCACATCCCAGTGGGGGGGAGGGGGGCGTGCAGGAGGCGACTGATCTATGTCTCTCTCTCATTGATGTTTCTAACTTCCTATCCCTCTCCCTTCCTCTCTGTGAAAAATCAATAAAATATAAAAAAAAATAAGTAATTCTAAAACTTTGTCTGCAAAGGTGTGTGTGTGTGTGTGTGTGTGTGTGTGTGTGTGTGTGTTTCTGTCCCAGGTAATATTTTTGTTAAAAAATTAACATGAAAACTTACCTTAAAAACACTTGAGAAATAACCTGAGCAAGTTTTTTTTTTCAAAGTAATTTTTCATTTTTATTTTTTAACATGTAAGGAACCATATTCTTTAAAAAATTTTTTTTTCATTGATTTCAGAGAGGAAGGGAGAGAGAGAAACATCAATGATGAGAGAGAATCATTGATTGGCTGCCTCCTGCATACCCTCTAGGATGGGGGTGGATCAAACCCGCAATCTGTGCCCCTGCCTGGAATTGAACCTGGGACCTTTTAGTCCACAGGCCAGCGCTCTATCCACTGATCCAAACCAGCTAGGGCTGAACAAGCTTATCATAAACTTGATTTCTGTTATTTTCTGGATTTCTTGCTTTTAACTGTTGATCAACTTTCCTTTTCAAATATAACTCCTGTTGACAATCATTTTAGAACAATAAGGTTATTCAGACCTTTTACCAGTAGTAGCTATAAAATTTGCTAAATATTGTTACCATTTATAATCAATAATAAGATATTTTTTTAAATTTCAGACTTTGTTATAACAGTTTTCATTTCTTCAAAGCATGCTTTCTGGAATAGTTACTGGAACTCCAGATATTAAAGAAAGACAACACCGTAACCAAATTGTAAAGTAGGTTAAATCCAAGTCCTCTGCTCAGATTTCACACTGTTTGCCCCCATTCACTCATTCACTGATTCACTGTTTCTTCAACAACTTTTGAGTGATAGTTATGATGGGAGAGTCAAACAAGACATAGATCCTGAATATAACAAGCTTTAGTCATGAGAGAAATTTTGCATGCTATTCTAAGTTTTAAGAAAAACGCATGATGGATTTAAAAAAAAGTCTTAGGAGAACACAGTTTATGCTTAAATGCAGTTGTTAATCAATGTTTTAACTGTATTGAGGAAGAATTTAAGAAAATAATAAGAGAAGAAAGTACTTGTTACAGGCAGAGAAAATATACTTGTAAAAGCACAGAAGAGTAAAACAACATGAGTTCCTCTAAGGTATAGAAAAATTAATGTATATTTTGGAGAGAGAGGGTTGATGTTAGTAGACAGCTAGGAGTCAGGAAATAAAGACTTGTGTCATTTTCCTGAGAGTTAAATCTGTGACAGATTCAAGTTTAGGTTTTAGAATAAGCATATTGTTATGAGTGTAGATTTAAAGTGGTAAATATCATGCTAAGTGAAATAAGTCAGATGGAAAAAGTCAAAAGCCATCTGATTTCACTCATATGTGGGATATAAAATTGAAAGCAACAAATGAACGAACAAGAGAAACAGACAAAACCTCATAGACACAGACAACAGTATGGTGGTTACAAGCAATAAAGGGAGGTTGGAGGATGGTAGTAAAGGATAAATAAAGGGGTCAAATATATGGTGACAGAAGATGTGACTTTGGAAATTAAACACGCAATGCAATATACAGAGGATGAATTATAAAATTGTACATTTAGTTAAAGGGATAACAGGGAGATGTATGCAACTGTGCATGTTGTACACTGCACAATCTAGGGGCATCCTCCATGCAGATTACAATATGACTGGCTCTCCTTGGAGTAAAATAAAATATTGTCCTGGTGTCAGGAGTGGGGAGAAGATAATCTAGCATCAACTCTCAAGACTTTTCCTCATCTTTCAACTCTAGCACTCAGTACCTTGGTTTCTTTGCTCTACTTCATAAAATATTATTCTCATTATGCTTCATTCTTATTAATAGTGGGCAATATCAATAACCAAATGAAAGCTTCTATAATTTATAAATGAACTATAGGCCAGTGCACGAAATTCTATCAGGATCCATTGGGGCCTTCTGGCTGATCAGAGTCAATTGGGGCCTTCTGGCTGCCAGCCAGTCCTCCCTTCCCTGGCTGCTGTCTGCCAGCTGGGGCACCTTCCTCCATTCTTCAACGCCCCTAGTGGTTAGTATATGTCATAGCGAACACTAGAACTCCCAGTCTCCTCGTCAAACTCCCGTGGAAACACTTTGCATATTAGCCTTTTATATATGTAGATGAGCAAGAAGTAATACAAATGTACTAAGCAATGTCATACTGATAAATTTAATAAAATAATAAAATAAAACCTTCCAATATAAAAAAATTAATTCCTTTAATAATAATTTGTGAAGTTACTTTATAGGGAAGGAACCTGAAGGTTAGTGATCTTCACTTAGCTAAAAGTAGATAAACATGGTTGAGCCACGGTCTGTGTGATACTAAAGTCTGTGCCATGTCTACATTTGTCCCTCCTTCAAGTATTCTAAATACTGATAGAGGAGGCCAACCACATACATTTAAATAAATTGTAAACACTGGCATAATAAAGTGCAAAGTATTTACAGCAAAAAAGAAAAGTCAGCTCTAATTCTAGAATTTCAGGCAAAAGTGAGACAAAGGAGATTATTTTAGGCACTGAAATCTAATCACCATTTCCTTTTAGTCTTTGATGTAGTAATATGGACACTCTTCACATCATCTGGGAAAAGTCTCAAAAGGAAGATTTTCTAGCTCCATTTTAAACTTTTGGCAATTTGAATCTCTGATAAACTCCTCAGGTAATGTAGAATGGGTACTGCCAATCTCTGAGAACAACTGCTTCAAGAGTGATCATTCTACTCCATGTGGAATACAATCTAGATCTGAGCTTAAAACTTACTTGTTTGCCTGTATCTGAAAATTCCATCAAGAAAACAGCACGATTACAGGACTCTTCTCTGTGGCACACTCATTTAGGAGATTGAGATTTTAGTGCCTTAGGCTACTCATTTCTGTTCAGCAACAATCAGAAAACACACTCTCATGTAACAGGCTCTCTTACTCTAACTGACTTTCCTACATAATCATCTTTTAAACAACTTCATATTCAGGAAAACAATTGCCTTATGTTACTATTATTTCTAAATCAGCTTCAATCACCAGAAATGTCTTCCCCACATGCAATCAAAATCTGAACCTGACTTGTATGCACTGCGTTCTATTCATTTGTCCAAAATAGTATCTTATAGGACTATGTATAGAAAAAGATCTTATTTCCCTTCTGTATCCAAACACTTTTTTTAAAAAATATATTTTATTGATTTTTTACAGAGAGGAAGGGAGAGGGATAGAAAGTCAGAAACAGTGATGAGAGAGAGACATCGATCAGCCGCCTCCTGCATGCCCCACACTGGAGATGTGCCCGCAAGCAAGGTATATGCCCCCGACCGGAATCAAACCTGGGACCTTTCAGTCTGCAGGCTGACCGTCTATCTACTGAGCCAAACCGGTCTCGGCTGTATCCAAACACTTTTGATATCATCACTTATTTTTCCTCCCAGAATTGTTTCTTTCCTCCCACATTGTTTCTAAGCACGCTTATCTTCTGAATGAGTGCATTAGCTTTAAAATACCCATCTTGAAATCTGACATTCAGAATGGACTGCAACCATTCAGGTGTCATCTGGCCAGTGGAGATTTTATTGAATTAATCTTTCTGCTCTGTTTACCATAAACACAACTGCTAATAAAGCCCAAGACAGTGTTTACTGTTAGTAAAGCCATATGATTTGGGGCTTGAAATCAACCCAAATCTTTAAGCCTTACTTTCTGTTTCTTCATTTGTTTATAAACAAATATGCAGATACTGTTCATGCTGGAATTTTATAAAAAATTTAGGTGCAAAACTGTATTTTCTCATTTTAAGTTTCATAATATCATTTTAATATTTTTACTGGAGTTAAATGAGAATTCATTTAATATCCTTATTATATTATTTTAGACATTAGTTACATATTCCATTTTTAAATGCTAAAATGTAAGTGTATTTTTTTTGTCTATATTAGTCATCGACAAAAATGTTAAACCATAATCGGTTTTACAATTCTTGTTTTAGTCTTTGATTCTAATCTGTAAAAACTATTCTACATATGCAAATATGAAAAGCCTTTAAGGTTATGAAAGAAGAGATGAATATATCTACAAACTTAACTCCCATATAAATGACCAAATAAACTTTTAAAATAAAAATACATAGAACATCTTAGTCTTTTAAGCTTTAAAATAACCATTAAATATTTATATGTATTGAAAATAACACTTAGGACACATTGGAGCAATAGATGATAATATTAGTTTTCACTTTTATAGTTTCCTTACATGAAGCTGATTTTAAGAAGGTGATCTGGTGACCATTCCTAAAACATGATTTCAAAATATTTTAAATCTGGTTAACACAGCTAATCTTTTTGGAATAGAATATTTAATGTTAATAAAATTTCTTATATTCTTTTCTTAATATCTTGAATGTAAGAATATTTATTTTATTAGAGGGTATGCTTCTAACTACACTTATGTATTTGTGTTGATTCATTTTGAGATACACATTTGTTAATATAAGTAGTCATGCTCTAACTTGTTGCAAATGGTTTTAAAGTAGATATTATATGAGTAGATATTTATCAATATGCTCTACTTTAAAAACAAACAAGCATCTTGCTTGCATCCCTGAAAAATCTTTTTCATATTATCAAGTTCTTTTCCATATTCTATAAAGTAATATTTCCATATTTTGAAAATTCTCACATCATCAAATACCATGAAATAAATTTAACTAAACATACTTCTAACAAGAAAAAGGTATACATTGTGAAAAATTTTAATAAGAATATGTCCAAGCAATTATCTATGAATAAATAAAAATATTGAATCAAGCACAGTGTAATATGAATATTTATTAATTTTAAGTGGGGAGAATATGGTTTTTATACACTGTTCATTGTACTTTGCTTCATGTTTGAAACATTTTATAACGCAAAAAAAGAGAGAAAGGTTTTAATGTTTTTGTATTTAATGCAACATAATATCTCTTAAGTTCAGCTATGCACATAATATGTATAATACAGTTTTCATTCTGAGAAAAACTTTCTATACCACATCTACCAATTAAATTTTCATGACCACCAGTGCACAAAATGATAAAAATAAAATGTTCTTTAAACAATTGAAAGTCAGATACATTACTAATATTTCTATTATTCCTTATTAGTATTTGGTAGAAAGTCCCTCTAGATAAGAATAGTTAACATTTTAAAGTAGTATAAAATGTCCAGAAAGCCCTTATAAGAGGGTTTAACAATAAGTGTGACCTGCTGTTTTGCTGAAATTAAATCTAAATGTTTTTTTTTTATTCTTGCTATAAGGATTTGTCAGGAGGAAATAGTAACACTCATGACAAAATGAAAGCTCCCCTTTATTCATGCATAGGCACAGAAACAAATTCAAGTCTTGTGGAATACATACAATGTAATTTTAGTGATGCATTTAAACATATCATGTTAAAGAAAATATTACTATTCCTTCTTATTTTAAACTTGCACTGAGTAAGTAGCTATCTGTATTATAAGAAGAAGAAAGAAAAAGAAAAAATGCTTTCTGAGGATATTTCAGTTTGGTATAATTATTTATCTTGTGAAGTTAAAATAATGCATTTTCCTCTCCTGTCTTTTTCCATAAACAAAAGCCACAGTGCCAAGACCCAAACATAAGAAATGGTAAAATTATATATTTTTTCTTTTCCTTTTTTTTTGAACAGAAATAGCAATGCCAAGTTCAGTTTGTTCCATTGGTTTTAAGCCAAATAAATGGCAAAAAATAGTGAAAAGCCTAGTCTCATCATGTGTCATAGGTTTCTATTAAAGTCCTTACATAAATTTCAGATCCTTGTGCTGTGTGAGACACCATCACTCCTATGCTTAAAAAGCCCTTGTCATGAGAGCAAGGGACCAGAGGGAGGGAGGAGTCATAGTGGCTTTGAGAATGAGAAGAACACATGTTCTTATATGGGAAATTATACGTTTAAATTCTACCTTCTCCTTAATTCATATCAACATGAAAAGTTTGCCTCCTACACTAATACCAGTTTAGAGTTCACCCTATAAGGTGGCATGATAGAAATTAAAATGAGGAGCTCTCACTTTACCTGTATACTTAAAAATAGAAAGCTCAAATGCAGAGAAATAGCATAAATAAATCAAAAGAAGCTTGCCTGTATTATTTATACTTTAGAAGTCACTTCACTAAGTCTTAGAAGATTTCTACATTTCTATATTGATTAATAGAAACTTCCCCAAGACACACTGGTTCTTCAAAACTTACTTGAATAAATTAAACTCCAAATTTATATATTCTAACATGTTTTCATTAATTTTACATGAATATTTATTAGAAATCCACTCTGTGCTGGGTTGCTAACCTCAGCATAAAATAAAACCGACTACTGGAATTATACTATTTAACAAAACTTAGTGAAAGTCATGTTCTATTTCTGTGTCAAGAAGAAACCCAAAATGTCCTGGGATTAGCTTTCACACACTTACTTGGTACACTAGAATATTTTTCAAAAATCATAAAGACCAAAAAATACAATAACCGTGCATCATATGGTCACATTTTTGAAGTATGAAAGAATTGTCAACAAGTTATGGCAGAGAATCACCCTAGTCATAACTAGGGGTAATGAACAGTAAAACAGGGTTTATGATATAACACATCGCCAAATCATGATGCTCAGTACCAAAGGGTTTTTAATGTATGTTTCTAACTTTCTCAACATGGCCATGAAGGTCTTGTTTTTATCTTGCTTCATGACGTCATCTTCCCTATTTACTAATCCTTTTCCCTGAGGTTTCTTCTGCATTATCTTTGATAGAGAACTTCTGTTCATTCCCCTGCTTCCAATCCTGTGAGAACTAGAGCTTTTACATCTTTTTACACTTCTTTATCTTCCTGAGTGATCAGGTTGGTTTACTTTTGAAATTTCGGCTCCACCTTTGTTTCATCCACAATCGCCTTCTGAGATCTTTTTCCCCCTCCAAAACTTTTAAAATTGATCTTTTAAGTGTATATCACTGTCTAAACAACTTTCTGTGGACTTGGAGTTAAAATGATTTGAAAAGTGCATGGTTACAATATTCTAAAATGGAAAGAGTTGTAGAGTTCCAAGTATAAACTGTCACCCAGAAGCATTTAACCAGGGGGCCCTACAGGATTCAGTAAGCAAATGATTTTGATTCAAGTCTGATAACTTGCAGACTTCCAATAAGAGCGAGCTTTAACTTGTAACACTCAGAGTTTTCCAGAAATTGATCACTGCATCTGGGGTCACCACATAAACAAAAGCAAAACAAAACAAAAACAGAAACACCTTTATGATCTGGAAAACCAAACCTGACAAGAAGCTTCATCTTTGTGACTTTTGAGATCATTTCAGTTCACTCATATCTCTAATGTTGTCCAGAATTTTGCTTTGTAATTATCAGTTACTTTACTAATTTTCCCATAAGGGCTACCTTCTACACACAATGGAACAGTCATTTAACGCTGAAAATGGAACTGACAAGCAATCTTCATTCTCTAATGTAAAACTTTGTAAAAAATCAGTAGTTTTGATGATGATATAAAATCAAGGGAGGGGGGAAGATGCCATTAAATAACCTTTTAGTCTGTGCTGTAGAATGAAAGTAAAGAAAAATCCCTATATCATAAATAATATATATATATATATATATATATATATATATATATGTGTGTATGTATATTAGAAATGCATATTGTACATATATCCTGGACATATTACTAAAAAATTAAATAAATATATTCACTACCTCCAGATTTCTGAGTTGTACCAAGAAGGGTACCAAAAACATGCATCTTGGAGTTTTTTTTGTTAGTATATTAAAACGGATGTCCATATTTACCTTTACAGATCAACCACTTCCTATTTCCATTACCTCAATTTACCCCTTCTAATTAACTGGCCTTTTAACTGTCATAGGACCTTCTTCACCTCACTTGACCTTCACCTACCACTCTATCTGATAAGCTGTTGTAGTCAGTATAGCCTAGTCTTAGATTTTTGTCTCTTATTAAAATCATGATTTCATAAGTTTTATCTATAAGTAGAATAAAAATTTTAAAATCTACCCTCAAACTTTCCTTTTAGAGTATCTCTATATATAAAAGCCTAATATGCAAAGTGTCTCCTCAGGAGTTCAACTAACCAGGCATTCCATTGCTTGCTATGTCATGTGCTGACCACAAGGGGGTGGTACAGAAAAAAGAAAGGTCCTGGCTGACAGCTGGCAGCTGCTAGGGACCCGACCCATGCATAAATTTCATGCACTGGGCCTCTAGAGGTTTTATAATTAATGAACAACAAGATCTTACTGTATGCCAAAGACTATACAAAATCACCCAGCATACAGTAAAAATTATTTCCTTTTCTCAGATATTGCAATTCAAAAATAAAGTGAATGTTTCAAGTTAGCATATCTTTCTTCTGTTATTCTAGCAAGTGGAAAGCAAAATTCAGAGCTGCAAGATTATTTTCCAGAATGTCTATACTTTATAGGAACTTAAATGCAACACACTTTAAATGCAGAATACTTGCATTAATTAAGTTTCTTAATGTTTACATCAAAATATATTAAAAATAATACAATTAAAGCTGCAAATGCAAAAGTGGTCAGAAACAATTTGTGGCTCATAGTGCTAGAATTATTATTTTTATATTTTTTAGAGTATGGTTCTGTACACTTAGTAAATATGACTATTTCTTAAGCTATTTACTGCTCCTGCAGATAAATACATGTACTGGTTATCTACTAGGTGTACCAGTTAATGATGTGGATTTTTTTCAATAGCTGGAGTTACACATGTGTTGATATATATGCGATTTGATATGTATGCTATTTTGTTGTATTGATAACAAGCTTCAAAACTTCCTATGTCAAATTTTCTGAAGGTATTAACATCATAGATATTTTTACACTTAAAAAATGCAAATTTCGTGCCAAAAAAAAAGCATTTGTGGGAAGTTTTAATTCATTACTTTATTTTGAAGTACTGCTGAATACTTTGGGAAGCTTATGGTGAACATGCTCCATCTCAAGACACTTGTGAATGCTGGTTTAAATGCTTTAAAAGTGATGATTTTGATGTGAAAGACAAAGAACATCCAGGTCAACTGAAAAAGTTTGAAGACCAACAATTACAAGCATTATTGGATGAAGATTCATGTCAAACTCAAAAAAAATTGCAGAGAATGAAACGTTGCTCAGCAAACAATTTCTGATCATTTACAAGCAATGGGAAAGATTTTCAAGGAAGGAAAATGGGTGGCACATCAACTGAGCGAAAGACAAATGAAAAACAGAAAAGTCATCAGTAAAATGTTGCTTCAATGGCATGAAAGAGTCTTCTTGGCATTGATTTGTGACTGGCAATGAAAAGTGGATTTATTCTGAGAATCCCAAATGCACAAAATCATGGTTGATCCAGGTCAACCATCAATATCACTGCAAGGCCAAGAAAGAAGACAATGCTCTGTGTTTGGTGGGATCAGGAAGGTGTGGTATATTATGAACTTCTAAAACCAGGTGAAACGGTTAATTCTGATTGCTACTGTCAACAAATAATCAATGACCAGAATGTTTCAGAGGACACAGCAAAGTAATTCTGCTTCATGATAACAAACTTAACATCACACGCTTCAAAACCAGCTAAAGCCATGTTAAAAAGATCTTGCCTGGAAAGCATTAACACACCCGCTGTATTCACCAGACCCCGCTTCTTCAGATTACCACTTGTTCTGATCCATGGCGCATGCACTTTCTGAGCAGCACTTCCAAACATACAAAGGAGTGGAAAATTGGGTCTCTGAATGTCTTGACTCAAAACAAGAAAAGTTCTATTCGGACGGTATCCACAAATTTACATGAAGATGGGGAAATGTGTAGTTGGCAATGAACATTACTTTCAATAAAGCGCTTTTGATGTTTCTCTTGAATTTATTGTGTTTTCTTTGATTACAAAATCCAGCATTATTAACCAGTACACCTAGTAGAATGCTTATTTCACTTCTTCATTTTGTTTCAGATAACGTACCAGAAGGTTCTGACTTGGCAAAAGCAAGCATAGGCAGTCCATATGTCATATAAATGATATCCATAGTCCCCAAGAATAAGTCATTCAGTAAATATTACACATGTTTACTAATCTATAAGCAAGGGGGTGCATAAATGCTAGTGGCAACTCTTGCTTTTATTCCTGTGGAGTTGTTTGGTTCCTGTTCATCGATGCCATGTTAGAGGGACCAGAGACTTTAATAAAGAGTGACTTATTCAAGGTCATCCATCAGTTCACCTGAATCATGTGTTCTGTGCAACCACTGCCTGGGCAGAGCCATGTTCTCTATTAGGCTGCTCCTCTGAATCACTTGAATGCTTCAAATGTGAAAAGAGCACATTGTTTCCTCCTAGTTTTCTAGGACAGGTTTGTACTGTGAGTAAACTAACTCACAATGAAATAATTTGTTCTTTCAAATTATTCTTGGAAATAAAGATGGAACCTGAAAACTTGAAAGCATAAATGCTTGGAGAAGCATTTTTCCATATGAAGTGTCAAATTAATCAGTAAATATTTACTTATTATCTCCTATGTGAATGGCAAAGACAGTATGTTCTACTCTTAGTAGTTCTCAACTAGAAGCAGTATTTTCTCCTCAGTACACTTGGTAATATCTGGAGATATTATTTATTATCACAATGGCAGGATGGGAAGTTTGCTGCTGGCATCCACTGGGGAGAAACCAGGATGCTTGAAAGGTAATGAAGCCCTGGGCTCAGTTGTTAACAAGAAATACCGTTTTCTCATCTCTGAGGACAAAGGCAAAGAGAAATGTCCCTGCATCTTTTAACATTGTGGATGCTGTGGACATTTTCAAAAATATTCTTCTCAGGACAAGTGTTCCAAGACTGTGTCATGTAAAGTTTGTCAATGCAAATTAAAGACATAACACTAAACTACAAGTAGATTAAAAACAATTTCAGAGAATAATAGGTGGATAGTAAATAATATTGTCTAACAGTGTAGATCTGCTTAATGGGTTAAATTAAAAATTCCTAGAGAAGAATTGAATGAACAAGATGGGTATGGAATTTTTTTTTATTTACTTCATATAACTTAGCAGAAGGTTGGGTTTTAACAAAAACAAACACCAGGCAAAGCACAAATCATTTGAATGATATCCATAGTCCCCGAGACAAGATGGTCTTTCAGTAAGTATTAAACTACCAGGTCCTTTCTTTTCTGCCACTATTGTATGAGATTACAAGGCCTCTCTTGAGATGTGTAGAACCCAGATATATATTTGGTGTGTGATCCCTGTCCATAAAATTCAACCACATTTCACAACACAACAACCAAAAGAAAAAAGGAAATCAAACTTTCTTTGGAGAGTCACCATAAAATGAAATTATTATTGCAACAATTTCTAAACTAGTGGTAACAATTGTTAGGTTAATATATGCAAAAGTAAAAAAGGAGAAGGAAGTGCAAGTGAAAAGCACTGTTTGTGGAAAAAGCTGCATCTAGGGCATGAATTATTCAGCATTTGGGAAATGTAATGATGGACTCCCATTACACTCACATTAATCCTTGGGATACATTCCTGGGAAATCTGGATGGTTGTATTTCTAAATGTATTAAAAGGAGTTAACTTTGTTAATGTATATGGTGTTATTCTAGGTAAGTCTGGAAGGCATTTAAATTCCTCTTTACATGTTTTTATCAGAAACAAATTATTTAACCCAGAAAAGAACTGTTCTGTCACCAAATTAGACAGACCACAAGAGGCAAATCCTTAGGTTCATCAGCTTTAGGAGATAGTTATCAACAGACTCATTTTCTTGAATATACAAGGAGAAAGGATACTGAAGCATAATAACTTCCCATTGAACTTCATCCTTGAGATTAAAAATTGTGCTGCAAAAGCTAACTTATCTAGGTAGGTGCTTCCATTTCTAGTTTTATTTAGAGACACCAGTAGAACATAGTAGACAATGAAAGCCACATTTTTTAAGCTTACTGACAGCCTAATGTATCCCCACCAGAATGTTCAGCTATCTTCTTCTATTGTGCATGCAATAATTCAATGAAAAAGTTGATTCTTCAATAAGAAGCCTTAAGTCTAGTTGATAAGCCCTAGCTTGTAGTCAATAAGTCATCAATAATATACTAATTGACTAAAGAACCCACTAGTTTCTAACTACGGATAAATAAGGGCAAGGTGGTTCCTAGTACATTAAAATGTTAGGAAGTTTAGCCCTAATCAGTTTGGCTCAGTGGATAGAGTATCAGCCTGCAGACTGAAGAGTCCCAGGTTTGATTCCGCTCGAGCATGTACATCCCCAGTTGGAGATATGTAGGAGGCAGCTGATGGATGTTTCTTTCATCAATGTTTCTAACTCTCTATCCCTCTCCCTTCCTCTCTGTAAAAAAAATCAATAAAATATTTTTTTTAAAAATTTAGGAAGTTTACAAAAATTCACACTTTGGAGTAATTTTTCCTCACAAAGACCCTCAACTAAGTTATATGTAAATTATTGGCTCTGTGGAACCTCTCCAATCCCCCAACCTCAGCACCTTTAGCTTTTCAAAGGAGAGACAATTTCTACTGCTTCTCTCAACTTCCCACTGGAAAACTTTTCCTCAAGAATTTAAAAGAAAAAATATCCAACTAATTGCCTTCTGAGAATTTCTTCCCCTGACTTCATTTGGTATTACTGGGAATGCTGCCAATGAAGGAGTTCTGCATGCTGCTGGAAGTTTATTTATCCTTTAGCATCTTCCCTAATTTGGATGATCTACTACTTGAAAGAACATTCTTTTTTTTTTAAAAAAAAAAAGAAGAATCAGTCTGAGAGATGTGAGTGAGCTGACAAATTATGTCATGAAAATTATTGAGAATAAATAAATGCATTTGAATTTAAATTCTTGCAATTAAATGTTAGAATTTATTTGAAAATATATGTATTTTTTTAAATCAGAAAGATTTTATATGAAAAGTACACCTTCGTAATGTCTGTGATAATATGATATAATTTAGGAGGATTAGGTCAAATCTGACAAAAATCTCTTATTTAGTAAGCATGTGGCGGGAAAGCCAAGAGAAACTTATTCTCTCCTGGTAATGATTAATGCTCTCACTTATTTTTTCCTTCATCCTCTGAACTCAGGCTGGCTTTAGATAAAGTTCTATGCTTTTGAAGGCCAATGTTGTTTAGTTAATTTTTGATTCCTCCAAAGCTTGAAAAATGCCTGGCACATATTGGTGTTTTTTTGAATCAACTAAAATAGGTTAAAATTTGCCTTGAAGTCCAACCCCTTACATCTGTAACGGCTGTCTGCTTTCTACTAGGTTTTCTTTATGATTGGACATCATGTCCCTATCACAGCTTGCTTATATATTTAATATCACAACTGCTAGTCTGAATTACATGCAAATTATATACAGGGTGGGACAAAAGAAGGTTTACAGTTGTAAATCTGCAAAAAAGTTTATTCTTGCCATATTATTTATTAATTATTGTATTATCTCCCATACAAACAACTGTGTTTAAGTATTGCTCTGTTTCCAACCATAACTTGTGAGCTTCTAGAAAGCAGTAACCTTGTCATTCAGTTTTTCTTTAGTTATATGTACAATAGTGCTCTACGCATACATAGTCAGTGCCTAAAATCTTTCTTCATTGAAACCAAACTGAGATGGAATTTGAGCAAGGCCTTGGGTATTAATAAAATATTAAGAGATCCATGTTCAAGTCCAGTCAGTCTGAAATTCCTCTGGAATTACTGAAAGGCTTTATATTAGACTTATGGTCCAAGGAAATATAGCAAGATTAAAAATCAGTCATCTAAAACACACATCAATGTATTTTTCCCCCATGAAAATTACAATTTGATAAGAAGTTATTATTCAATGCTTAATTTATTTATGTGAAATCCCTTCCCCGCAAAGTTTTTTGTTGTAGCTATTATTGTTTTTATTTTTTGGTGAATGTTTTGCTTT
>JAAGEH010000311.1:24818902-24835840 GCA_011751065.1 Lasiurus cinereus
ATACAATGATGTTATTTATGAAATAAAATGTTATTTATGAACATATTTTGTGAGTGTATGAGAATTCTGAAGCTTTATAGCGATGTAAAATACACTGAATTTTTAAAAACTTTCATTCTGTTTGTTTTTTTTAATGTACGTATAACTAGAAGCCCGGTGCACAAAATTCGTGTACAGGTGAGGGGGTGTCCCTCAGCCATCCCTGAACCTTCTCCAATCTGGGACACATCGAGGGATGTCCGACTGCCTGTTTAGACCTGATCCTGTTTAGACTGCTGGCTCCCAACTGTTCACCTGCCTGCCTTCCTGATTGCCCCTAACCGCTTCTGCCTGCCAGCCTGATCATCCCCTTAACACTCCCCTGCCAGCATGACTGATGCCTAACTGCTCCCCTGCCAGCCTGTTTGCCTCTACCTGCCCTCCCCTGCAGGCCTGGTCACCCCTAACTCTCCTCTCCTGCTGGCCTAGTTCCCCCCAACTGCTCTCCCTTGCAGGCCTGGGTCCCCTGCAACTGTCCTTCCTTGTAGGCCTGGTCATCTCCAACTTCCCTCTTCTGCAGGCCTGGTCACCTCTAACTGCCCTCTCCTGCAGGCTTGATCACCCCTAACTGCCCTCCACTGCAGGCCTGGTTCCTCCCAACAGCACTCCCTGCTGGCCATCTTGTAGCGGCCATCTTATGTCCCCATAGGGGAAGCCATATTTGACCACATGGGGCAGTCATCTTGTGTGTTGGAGTGATGGTCAATTTGCATATCACTCTTTTATTAGATAGAATATTAACACAGTGCTGTACTTTTATAACAAATTTTTTAAAATTTATATTGACAATCTAAACCTGAAGATAACGTATAGTCAAATAGCTCATAATAAGAATAAATATTAAACACATTTAACATTACATTATTTTGAAGGGACATGTTATAAGCAAGTACTTGGCATGTTTGAATATCAACATGTCTTTGATGGCATTAACCAGAAACCATGGCAGCATTTCTTACTTGTGCTCATCTTTACTTTTTATTGCTTTAGAATCACAAAGTTTTTAACACACATTAATTTAAAAATTTCATTAATGACTTTGCAGTAAATTCTGATTTAAAATCCTATGTAATAAAAGCCTAATATGCTAAATGTCTAGTCATCTAGTCATCTGTTCAATCAAAACGTAATATGCTAATATGTTAAGGCTGCTCAACCACTCACTATGATGTATACTGATCACCAGGGGGCAGTTGACTAGTCAACCAGTCGCTATGACATGCACTTATCACCAGAGGTCAGACAGTCGACCAGTCACCATGATGTGCACTGACCACCAGGGGGAAGATGCTCTCTGACTGGTAGCTTAGCTTGCTGCTGGGGTCTGGCCAATAAGAATTGAGGAAGGCAGTCCAAATACACCCAGGAGCCCTCCCATGGCCCTTCCTCAGCTGGCCAACCCCCTGCATCCCTTCCCAACCCCGATCATGCACTGGTGGGGTCCCTGGGCCTGGCTTGTACCCTCTTGTAATCCAAGATCCCTCGGGGGATGTCAAAGAGCCAGTTTCAGCCCAATTCTGCAGGCCCGTCTGAGGAACCCCAGTGCTGTACGAATTTGTGCTTTGGGCCTCTAGTATTACTGATATAGACAGAAGGAGAGTTGCTGCCAGAGAAAATGGAGAAGGAGAAGTGAGAGGCAAGGCATATATTCTTTTGGGTAATCCTAATGTAACTGGATTTACTAGTCAAATTGATAATGAACAAAAATAAAACCACAGCTATTATAATAACAACTGGAAACAATGGACTGACTTGGTTTTATTTTCCCAGGGACTTAAATTAAATAGTTAACCATGCAAACTTAATCACTGCACAGATCCACATCAGTGCTATCAAATACCTGGGAGAATCTCACATTCCACAATAAACTTTCATAGACAATATCGCCCATGCAACCCTCTTTTAACCATATTTCTTAGTGGCAAGTGCAAAATGTGAGCAGCAGAGGTAAACATGTTCATTTTCATTTGGCATGTTTATCATCAGATAAACACAGGCTGCTGTGAAATAAATAATTTTTATATTTCTTCACAAAATATCCTGGGAGAAGAGAGAATTTTCTGAAGCTAAAAACTCAGCCTTTATTCTGTCAGGCAAAGTAATTATGGAAGAAAAACAAATCCACATTGTCTAATTAGGTCATTAAAAAGCATAAATGCGTCATGGAAGCTTTTCTCCTTGCCTAAGACATCAAGTAAGACAATGAAAACAGTCTGGTAATATAGAAAGGTTTAGAATTTGTTTCTTTTCAAAATAATAGGTCCTTTCATCTTTCTATTTTCCTACAACGAAGACAGTTAATTTACAGACAAAATCTGTAATTAGTTCAGGGTTTAGTCTGATTATATTTCAAAATATTTAACCAAACACAGGAAGATAGAGAAAAGAAGAAATACATAGAAAAATTATCAAAGGAAGTGAATACAATCAAGAGAGTGAGTTGCTGATCAAAATGTGTTTGGCAGAGACAAGATGCGTATAAAATCTGCATTCATAAACACACAGCCAATCTGGGATACCAGAAAGCTCTGAGGAGGAATACACTGGTCTCTGCTTTTGGGATTTGAAACCAGATTTTATAGCTAACTTAAGCAAAAACAAATGACATGATTAAATTGCTTCTTCCTCTTTCTACTTATTATTTTTTTGAGTTTTAGAAATCTCATGACTCAAAGTGTTAAGAAATAAAATGCAAAAAGAAACAGAAAAAGAAAATACCCTACCTGTGATCCTCTTGGCCCTCGTTTGTGGTCCCATTCTGAATGCCCCATGAGCTGTAAGATAATATAATAATTACAGTAAATTAAATGATACTTATTTTACATGGCAAATATTTTTACTGTTTCTTTAAAGAATAGGCTTTTGAAATGCATGTTTTAATAGTAATGTATTAAATAGTCATCATGAATAAATGAACATACATAAAATAATAAAATTCCAGTTTAATAGGTAATATTTCAATTGCTAGTAGTTTTGAAGATATTTTAATATTACTGTGTGACAAAAAGAGTATGCTAATAGATAGCTTTACAGCTCATTGTAAGAAACACCCTTACAATGAGCTGTAATGGTTAAGCTTTATTTATATACTAGAGGCCCAGTGCCTGAAATCATGCTAGAGTCCAGTACACTTACTACTCATGAATACTCCTGCCACGAATAATCTAGCTCACTAATAAGGTAGACTATATATCATGTTTATATACATTATTATCTCCATATAACAGCATGACTTCAGTAGATGTAATGACAAAGAAACTATTCACAAAGCAACAAAAAATAATATACCTTAGAACATTATTAAAAAATATTTGATAAGCATTTACAAAAAATGGCAAAAAAGTCTGAATTCTATAAAAATTTCAAGTGTTCAATTCTAACTTAAAGAAATTTACATGTTTAACTCAATTTCAACCAAAAGCTAATTATAATTTTTAAGAAAATTAAAAAACAACAATAACACAACCTAATTTTATCTGAGAGAAAAAAAACTTATGGGAATCAGAAAAATATTAGAAAATATAAAAACAGAATAGTAGTAATTAAAATATATTATAATATTTACCTGAATTATGGGATAATGATTTAAGGCTCAAAATATAATGAATGAGATGTATTCATCTCCTTATTTTTGAAATGAACTCACTACATGTAGCAAAAATTATGAAAAAGAAAACTAAAAACAGTGGGTATTTGATGAGTTATTCAACAAATGAAAGAATAATAATATATTATTTGGACTGAACCTTATAAAATATAAACAAATATAAATTCTAGACAGATAAAAATATTTAAATTTTAAAAAGATGAAACCATAAGGATAAAATAGAATAAAATCCAGGCATATACTACCTTAGAATGTAGAAAGATTTTTTAATTTATTAAAAAAAACAAAACACAGAGAATCAATAGATCCACTATATAAAAATCTTCAAATGTTATCACAAATGCCACATTGATGAAAGATCTGCAGTAAATGAATAACGTATTCAGTATATTAAGAGTTCAGTGTATTAACAATTCAAATAAACATAATCCTAGTAGATAACTGGGGGAATTTATCGATAGGGACAATTTACAGGATAAATATCAATAGTCAGTAGACTCATGCTAAAAATGTAATTTTACTAAAAGTGAAAAAATTCCATATAGACTCATTTGCACCATCATTTACTACAAGATAAATTTGTTAATTAACAAACTAGGACTTATAAAATAAATCTCCTAAAATTTACTTTCTAAATCTGACATTTACCTTTGAAGCATAAAACAGTAAAAATGGCAAAAATTTATCTATCAGAGATAATTATATTCCCAGAATTATACATGAGACAAATGGGGAGAGATTTAGGGTAAAGGAATTATATTTTATTAGAGGCCCAGTGCACAAAATTCATGCACAGGGGTATGTGTCCCTCAGCCCATCCTGCACCCTCTCCAATCTGGGACCCCTTGAGGGAAGTCCGACTGCCTGTTTAGACCCAATCCCATAGCCTGATTGATGTCTAACTGTTCCCTTGCCAGTCTGTTTGCCCCTAACTGCCCTCCCCTGCAGGACTTGTCACCCATAATTACCCTCCTCTGCAGGCCTAGTCCCCTCCAACTGTCCTTCCTCACAGGCCTGGTCACCCCCAACTTCCCTCCTCTGCTGGCCTGGTCACCCCTAACTGCCCTCCCCTACAGGCTTGATCATCCACAACTGCCCTCCCTTAAAGGCCTGGTCCCTCCCAACTGCCCTCCTCTGCTGGCCATCTTTCGGTAGCCATCTTGTGTCCACATGGGGGCAGGATCTTTGACTACATGGGGGCAGCCATCCTGTGTGTTGGAGTGATGGTCAATCTGCATATCATTCTTTATTAGATAGCATAGAGGCCTGGTGCATGGGTGGGGACAGTTGATTTTCCCTGAAGGGTCTCCTGAATCAGGGTGGGGGTTCCCTTGTGGTGGCCTGGGCAAGGGGCCTCTGGTGGTTTGCAGGCCTGCCACACCCCCTGGAGACCCAAGCAGAGGCCCTGGTATCTGGGATTCATTTATCTTCTACAATTAAAACTTTGTAGCCTGGAGCAGAGCCAACCCTCCTGCTCGCTCCATGGCGGCAGCCACTTCTATTGGGATTTATTTATCTTCTATAATTGAAACTTTGTAGCCTTGAGCGGAGCTAAGACAGGCCAGGGCTGTAGAAGCTTGGCTTCTTCCATTACTGGGGGCAACCCTAGCCTCCTGCTCTCTCTAGCTCTGTGGCTGCCGCCATTTTTCTTGGGATTTATTTATCTTCTATAATTGAAACTTCGTAGCCTTAAGTGGAGACCTAGGCCCACCAGGGTGTGTGGAAAGCTTGGCTTCCTCCATTGGCGGGGAAACCCTAGCCTCCCTCCTACTTACTCCAGTCTGCAGCCATCTTGGTTGGGATTGATTTGCATACTCATTCCCAACTGTCTGGGGGGCATGGTTTGTGGGTGTGGCTTGTGGGTACAGTGGAGTGATGGTTAATTTATATATTACTATTTTATTAGATAAGATTACTAGAGGCCCGATGCATGAAATTCATGCAAGAGTAGGCCTTTCTTCCCCTGGGCTACATGGATTTGTGCACATTGAAAGAAAATTAATAAGAAGGTGGCTGGTGGGGTAGGACTTGGCAAGACAGGTTGGAAATGCCCTGGACCAACCTCCTGTGGTCCCTCCCTGGCCAGCCATACCTGGGGCAGTGCCACAGCTCAAAGGGCATCTGCAGAGTGAGTGGGGTCCCTCCAGCAGATGGGGACCCTCAGCTGGGCAGAATGATGGTGCCCTGCGAGGAGTCAGGCTCCTTCTTCTCTGGTTCTGGGGTGCATCACCTGAGAACAGCTGCTTCCAAGTCATGGCAGCTCAGCAGCTCCTGCATTGACTGTCTGCCCCCTGGTGGTCATTGTGCACCAGTGGGTTGGATGGTCGGATGTTCAGATAGTCTTTTATACATATAGATATTTTAATATCATTATTCTATTACTGGAGGCCCAATGCACGAAATTCGTGCAAGAGTAGGTTTTTCTTCCCCTGGCTGCCGGCACCAGCTTCCTTCTGGCACCTGGAACCCGGGCTTCCCTCTGGAACCCGGGCTTCCCTCTGGCCACCAGCAGGCACCCAGGACCCGGGCTTCCCTTGCAGCCCCAGCTTCGTCCGGAGGTCATCTGGAAGAATGTCAGGTTTAATTAGCATATTATGAATTATTATTATTATAGATATTTTAATGATCTGAGTTGACAAAGCTTGTGGTAATATTTTTAAATGTATACTATTACTACTTTCTTCAAAGAAATACAAAGTTATAAAAATCTGTATGCTAAGTAAAATATAATCTAAAAAGGATTGAACTCTGAAATGATAAATGAGATACTGGAACATTCTTATTCAACGGAAATCAATAGGGTATGTTTTCCCCTTGCACCTGAGGAAATTACACAAGGGCTTTAACAGTTAAACTCTATTTTGAATTAAAATAATTGAGGCCAAAAATCAGCATTAATTATTTCACTTGGTGTATGTAGTTTATTATATTATTTTCTGTAATATGTTTTTTAAATGCAAAGAAACAGGTGGTGCCGCGGGCTGGATAGGATGTCAGGGTCCTCATACCTCTACATACCTGGCACAGATGGGATGCTGGGTGGAGAGTGGGGAAGTGAGGATTCACTTCATATTAGCACATGATAGCATATGAATATTTATCCTATTTGCATATGGAATTTATTTTGCTGTCATAAGAACACTATTTTTAGATTATGAACCAAAGACAAAAATAGGCAGAATGTTTTCAATATTCCTTAAAAAAATATAAACTAATACAAAATAATATTAAATGTAAAATATATATATACTTTTAATTAAATGAAGACAGTGTTTAAGATGGTAATTTTTCTGTTATGTATATTTTGCCACAATAAAAAAATAAAAGCTGTACCAGAAAAGAAAACCCTCATAGTGTGGTTAAACTGCCTGACTTATTTAATGTGATAGATTATTTAAATTAAAATGAAGCATTCGGGAACTGGTACATATTTCTGTTAAAGCAGAGCCATAGGGCTAGTGTTTTAGAAAGTACAGAGACGCTTCTCTAGCCCCACTCCCTTGACTAATGATTAAGACAAATGAAAATAATTGGTCAGTTATAATTAATAGTAAAGAGGAGAGCTGGCACAATGAAGTCAATGAATTTCAGAATTAAGCGCAACTGATGTTGATGTTATATCAATGAGAAAGCCAAAACATCCTGTGAATCAAGCAGGTAGGATTAGTATTAAATTGCAGATGACCAAAGTAGTTACCTGACATTATCATGGGATTAGATAAAAGACATAAATGGGTCACGGATGATGAGGAACAGAAGTTGAAATTGTGGAATTATTATTTTCTTTTTGCAATTGAATTCATCTAGGCTAAGCTTTCAATATCAACGAGTAGCAGCATGATATCTAGACAACTCTGGGAAAAGAGACCAAGTTTATTAACATGACACGATACTGTTTTTGGAGGAGGAATCGTTATGATTTTAAGATTAGTTATAGAAAAGTGCTAGAAATGTAAAAACAAAGGAGAGCACTGACACTGAGACTAGAAAAATTATTAAAAAAGAGAAAACTGAAATATAAAAAGTTGATAAAAATATATGCCTGCGTAATTCAGGAAGAAAAAAATGTTTGTCTCTCACCATCTATAAAAGATACTTTCATTGCTATTTAACTATGATTACTCCTCTGGTTAACGACATTTTAATAAGCATCTTATCAGAAGGTTTGGGGTATATAGGTCACCAAGGTTATGCCTATATATGGCAAACAAAAATCTTTCAATCTGAAGAAGAAATTCCCTTTAAAAAACAATAACAACAACACACATATACACACAAACACACACACACACAAAAATAACAACTAACAAACCAAAACCCACTATCTTTCCTCCCTTCCTCATCCCCCATTAATATCCGGATAGGCAAAAGGAAGACCCTTATAATTATTCATAGGAAACAAGTATACTTCCTTGAAAAGAAATATTTGTTACATAAAGCATTTTGAAAATCCTAACTTCCTTGACACTGTCATTTTTATCCTTACAGAATAAATTCTTCTCTCCCTCACTTTTATTTTTAATAATAAATTTCTACATCACAGCCTTCGGCTAACAGTATGTTACACAGTGCTGATTGCCAAGGAAAACAAAACTGCTGCCAGACGCAAAATTTGAAAAGTTCACAAGAGAAGCAAAGGGGAAGGCAGCATGGAAACAAAGCGGCTCCATCCAAGCAGAGATATTTTTAATAATAGCATGAGAAACGAGATAATTGAAAGTATGTTTCTGTAGGTAAAATATTTTCCTTCCTTGTTTATATAGTTCTCCCTCTGCTATTTTCTCCTATTGTGTTCTTTTTTGTTTGCGTAAATTATTAAAAAATGCCTCTTTAGGGGCATTGTGGAAGAAAAAATTTATCCTTGCTATTATCGAGGAGATGAAAGCTGCAAGAGAACTATGACTAGTAAAAAAATGATTCTTTGCATGCACTTAAAGAAGCAAACGGTTTTCAGATATGAAAGGGGTAATGATGTAGAGTGACAGTCGCCACTCTTGCTCATCTAATGAATAATAAAATCATTATTCTCTGGAAAACGGTTTTCCTATTTCACTTGTGGAAAATTACCAAAACACCTTTTTGAAAATGTATCAAAATACGTATAAAGATATAAAATTTTCTCACACAACTCCCTCTTTTTATTTCATCCTATAATCACTAAGTAAACACTTATTGTATGGCTACTATGTTCAAGAAACTGTCCTAGGCACAACCTATGCGTATCAGTGAACAAACTAAGAGCCCCCTCTGTTCTGCTGGCTCTTATAATTCTAGTGAAGGGAGATCAAACATAAAGAAACATAGAATGTACCAGGTGGTGATACAACTGTAAAGAAGCTTGAAGTAGGGTAAGGGCGGATAAGGGCTAGGAACAGAACTAATTTATATAAATACTAGAGTCCTGGTGCATGAAATTTGTGTACTCGGTGGGGGGAGCCAGGCCTGTGCCCTCTCATAGTCCAAGAGCCCTCAGGGGATATCTGACTGATGTCTTAGGGAGCGGGCCTAAGCCAGTAGTAGGACATCCTTAGTGCTGCCACGGAGGCGGGAAAGGCTCCAGCTATCACCACTGCACTCGCCAGCATGAGCTCAGCTTCTGGCTGAGCAGCATTTCCCCCTGTGGGAGTGCACTGACCACCAGGGGGCAGCTCCTGCTAAACGTTTGCACCTTGGTGATCAGTGCGCATTATAGCGACCAGTCGTTCTGCTGTTCAGTCGATGTGCATATTAGCCTTTTTATTATATAGGCTATCAGGGTAGTCCTTTCTGAAAGAGTGGTATTTTAGCAGAATAGTGTATAAAGTGAGAGTGCCAGACACACAATATCTGGAGAACAGATAGGCCAGGCGGAGCACACATACGATGCCAGGACCGTGCGATGGGAGTAGGAGTGGTACTATTTTTAAGCCAAAACTTTAAAAAGTGTTGGGTCTTTTTAGACAGAGGTATATTATTATATATTTTGTATTTACTCCCTTTCACTAGTATAAAACTGTCCAAAAATGAATCCACTAATTAAAAATTACCAAGTACACTTTCTAGAGATCAACTAACAAACCACGGATTCTCCCTTCCTCAAAACTCTTGCTCAATTTCATTCAATACAACAAGAATTTGTGGAGCATGGACCGCAATCCTTTTATTAGTTATAGTCCACAGCACACTTTTGCTGGCCCTTTACATGTGTTTTGTTTTCGAAGTCATAAAATGCATCAGAGCAGAGGCTCGCTTTTAATACCACTTACTATGCTATGCATGGAACTTTCAATTTGATAAGCAAATTACAGCTCCTTTGCCCCTGGCAGGCTCCCTTTGGATTATTCCCTTGGCATACTTTTTTTTTTTTTTAATGTGTTGACTATGTATGTTTTCTCCTTCCAGAATTCCATGTGGAAAGATGAGTTTGGACTGCACACCTCCCTGCCCACAGGGCTTACTGAATGGCAATGCTCAGGCCTGGGAAGATCTGTGATTGACAGTTTGGGCCAGCTGAGCTCCTGTCTAGTCCTTGCAAAGGACTACCTCTTGGTGTATTTTTCCTTTTTCCTTTTGTTATCCATGGGGCAAGAAGCCCAAACTGCATTGCACTCGGCACAAACCCGACGCTGGAAATCTGCAGCAGGCTTAGGCTTTAGGCCAAAGGTGTTAAGAGAATCCCTGAGGCTCCCACACATTGTCATCCAACACTCCCGGTTCTACATGGCATTTGGTGCCTAGGAAGGCCTTATACAAACGGCACTGAAAAAGCCTGAACCTCCTTTATAATGAAATTTATAAGCTGAGAGACTCCAATCAGCTTCCTTTGGGGAAACCAGATTATCAAAGCAGCCTCAGTTCTTAGCTACAGCCCACCTTCACCACTGTCACTTCATCCCATCACCCCAAACCTCAAACCCATCCCACCCCACAGGGCATCACGTGATAGGGATGTGACTGAAAATTTCATAAGGCAACAGGACATGGTGGCCTCACACAGAATAGCATGAAAAGCCACATAAATGGTCATCATTGACCTCCGAGGGGATGACTGAGCCTGCCGGTGTTGTTTGTTTTTTTGGTGGTGGTGGTGTTTTGTTTTTTGGTGGTGTTTGTTTTCTGGCAGCCATCACCACCTCTGTCCTTTCCTCTTCGGGTGAGGCAAGGAAGTCTTTCAGCTCATTGTTCCTAGCCTTTAATGCCTTCATAATCTTTCCCAGAATACAGATATCTTTTTTATCATTCTCAGAAAAACTTAGCTTTCTCTCATTATCCTCATCTTGAATCTTCAGACACAGTGGCAGGAAAAAAAAGAATTCCTTAGAATTGACTCTCCTTAGCAAGGATTGAGAGCCTGAAAACAGTAAAGCACTAAAACACTGAAATTAAAAGGTATGTTTTCCTTTCCATCTACTAGGCAGAGGATGAATTCCTGATACTGACGCTTAGGGTTCCAACCCAGCAGCCAATAAAAAAAAAATTATAAATATTAGGGAATGAGAAAACTTCAAATAAGAGAGAAATCCAAATACGCTGGCGTTTGAAAGCCCAGCCTGTCTAGTGCAAGTTCTGCTTCTATTTCAGATAATGATGTTCCCACATTCCGGTTTAGAATGTTTCCATAATTCTATTTCTGTGCCTGTTATCATAATTATAATCATTACCCTAAACCTATATGTGGCCGCTGATGCTACAAAGCCTCCATTATTTTTACTGAAAATATCTTGACTATCTTGATTACATAGAATTTTTGTACTTTTATTGGTACTATTAATAATGTGATCATATCAGTCTGGTGTTGAAACACTGTGAGATACTTTAGAGAGAAATGGTAATAGAGTCAAATAAGCTGGTGAAACTCTGCATAATATAATTACTCCTTGGATGGTCCCACATATTAGCATTGCTGACATTTGGGGGAGTCCTAAAGCAAAGGAACTTAATTCAACCAAGTATTTCCAAAAGGACTTTGTTTCAAAAGAGATGAATGGTTTTCCATGGAACACATTTTGAGAAACATTTTTTGTACTGTTTTCTAAATGCTTTTCTTATCCGTTATTTTCTTTCATCATTATTGAAAAGATAAAGACACATGATCCTGATTTTATGGATATGAAAATAAATTAAAAGAGGTGAAATTGTAACATAACAAGCCAGTAGTCAAACATGGATTATGCTAAGTGAAATAAGCCAGTCAGAAAAAGACAAGTACCATATGATTTCACTCATAGTGGAATTTAATAAATAAAATAAACCGATGAACAAAATAGAAACGGACTCATAAATACAGAGAACAGACTGACAGCTATCAGAGGAGAGAGAGAGTTGGGGGGCTGGGTAAAAAAAGTGAAAGGATTAACCAAAAAAAAACAACAACTCCAAAACATCAAAAATAAATAAAACAAAACAAAACAGACACATTCAACAGTCTGGTGATTGCCAGAGGGAAAAGGGGTTTGGGAGATGTGGGAGAGGGTAAAAGGGGAATTAATGGTGGTAGAAAGCAACTTGACTTGGGTGGATACAGTATGCAGATGTTGTGTTATAGAGTTGTACACTTGCAACCTGTATGGTTTTATTAACCAATGTCACCCTAACAAACTGAATAAAAAATTTGGTCAGCTGGCTGCAAATCATATACCTTTTTCCGTACTGTACTACTTTTAACAATAAATAATTATTGAGTTCTAACTAAATATCACAAAAGTAGATTGGTAAGGAAAAAGAAAAAGACATGAGATTTGGTTTGTGCTCTTGAACTCATGGTAGTTAACATGATGAATTTATTTCTCAAAAATTCATGTCACCCTCTAGTCTCCACCTCCTTTATGAAGAAAAAGACTTTGGAATAAAATAAAATGTTAATTTTCCTAAAAATCCTATGTAAATACAAAACATTAATAATCTTTTGAAATGATGGCTATGCAATAAGCTCAAAATGTATAGAATATTATGTCAGGCATATAGTTATGTTAAATTCTCTATTAGCACATCTCAGTAACACTCATTATTCATTCTTGCATTCACCTGCTCAACATCCACACATAATTTTAACTAATATTTATTGAGTACCCACTATATATCTAGCTCTGTGCTCTATGTAAACATAACAATTTTGAGCTTGCCAGTCCAGAGGCATCACAGGATCCTGAAGAACCTTCTGAGTCATTAATTAAGTATAGCATAGTAGTTAAACTTGTGGGCTCTAGAGATCAGATTGACTGGTTCAAATTCCACCTTTGACAAGATTTTCAGTCTTACTAGATATATAACCTTGAACCATTAACTTAATTTCTCTTTGCTTTAGCTTCCATATCTCCAGGATTTAGGCAATAATAGCACCTAGTTTACATAGGTTTTGGCTGAATTAAATGAGTCATTATATAAAGAAGGCTTAGTCTAGTACCTATTAATGCCTCATTAAATGTTAGCTATTATTTCTATCCCTGTTAATAATTACATACTATCCTCTAGTATTGTTGAATTCCAATTCTTTAAGAAAAGTATAATTCACCTGATATCTTTGGTAACTTTTTATTAAGTTAGAATGGGAGAATCCCATTCTTTGACCATGCCAATACATAATTTGCAAATTCTTATCAAATTTATAAGTAAAACAAAATTATGCATCATTATTCAGAGTAACCTGTAACACATGTACATGACCATAAAGTCTACTGAATATATAAAGACATATTCAGATTTATTTTCTGCATAACAATAGGAAAATCCAAATTTTAACATTACTAGGTAACCCTGGTAAAGAGAGGCATGCAAAAATGAGAAATCTTCCTCAGGAATAAAAAGTAGCAAAAGACAAAGTCAGAAATAACAAATGTCTGAAAAGATAATCTGAGGGAAAAGCAATGTGAGAGTCTGTTCAACATGAAAAAGACCTGTATCTTCAGATGTGTCATCTATTAAAAACAAAACCAAATGACAAAGCAATCGATAGTTCTGAAAAAATAAGCAAACTACAAAAAAAACCCAAAAAAACAAAAACACCCACAAAATCCATGTAAATGTTTCTAAAATAACCACAATAAAAATGGACAATTATATGATCCTATATAATAAAAGGCTAATATGCAAATTTACTGAACAGCAGAACTACTGGTTGCTGTGATGCACCCTGACCACCAGGGAGCAGATGCTCAACATAGGAATTACCCCTGGTGGTGAGTGCACTCTCACAGAAGGAGCACTGCTCAGCCAGAAGCTGGGCTCATGGCTGGTGAGCACAGTGGTGGTGGTGAAAGCATCTCCCACCTATGCAGCAGTGCTAGGATATCACCAGTCAGACATCCCCTGAGGGCTCCTGGACTGCAAGAGGGTACAGGCCAGGCTGAGGGACCCCACCAAGTGCACAGATGTTGTGCACTGGGCCTCTAGTATATAATAAACTAATTACTCAACCATAAAAAAGAGTATTGCCATTTGCAACAACATGGGTAGATTTTGGGGGCATTACGCTCAGTGAAATAAGTAACATGAAAAGAGACAAAAACCATATTATTTCACTTATATGTGGAATATAAAACAAAAAAGTAACAAAGGAACTAACAAAAACAAATTCATAGATACAGACAACAGAATGGTAGTTACTAAAGGGAAGGAGAGTAAGAGGAGGGCAAAGTGGATAAAGGGGGGTCAAGTATAGTATGGTAATGGAAGCAAACTAGACTACTGGTATGAGCACACAATAGAGTATATAGATATCAAATTATAATGTACAGTTGAAATTTATATAATAATATTATTAACCAACTTTACCCCAATAAAAAAGCTTTTTAAGTTTTGAGCAGCAAAACAAAATGCAGTTTTCTTGTGATAATATATTAAACAAAGAGTTATGGCTTTAATTTATTGCCTCTATCAACTTTATTTCAGGTGAAACTCAAATCTCTGAGCAGCACTGAAAGTGACTATACATGTATATTTCATAGTTTACTAAATTATCTCATGTATTATTTTTGCCAATTTGGGTAATTGAATAAAATTCAATTAAAAATAAAGGTCTCATTTACTATTTCTATCTCTACCTATTGTTTTTAGAGTGAATCATGCTAACATTCCTGTTTCCCTGTGTATTCAGTTTCCTTTTATGCAATGCCACATGGAATAACTCACTTAAGGCTATTTTCCATAAGAAATTATTAAATCTCAGTCAAACTCACCCAGGCAACTTCATGGGACTATCTATAAAATTGATAATTCCTTAGAAGAAAAATTGGAAATCACAGGGAAAATAATGAAATCCAGACATAGCCTCAGTTGTGGCAAAAGCTGTAATTCAACAAGATGTATGAGGTCCTGCATTTGTAAAGTTTTGAGTTTTTCTTTTTTTTTTAATCAAACATTCCCATATATTGCATATGGTGTAAACAACATACAATTTCTTAAACTGTAGCATTACAATTAATAATGTATGCTGAAAACAAGATAATTACTTTGATTCTCAAATAGTATACATTTGTGGACTTACAAAAATATTACTACTGTTTCTAAGCTGTTACAAAGAGCAACAAAATAAACAAAATTAGAGGAAACCTCTCTACTTAAATCATCTTTTTTTAAGAAAAGGTCTTAAAAACTAATACTGTTCCTTTTAAAATTAAATCTCAATAATTCATGCGACTTAAGTTGAATCATCTTATGTCTGATAGATGACATAAAATACTGATTTCATTTTTATATAATTTCCTCTTAATGTGAAGGTTACATTTTTCTAAAAAACGTCTTTTGTACTATTTTAGCCTTATTTTATTCAATGCTTAGCCACATTTTTCAACAGTTGAAATTCATTTTAATATTTCATTTTCTTAAACTCAGTATATCCAATACATTATCATTTCAACAAATAATCAATATTTTTTAAAAGGATAAATGATATTTTACATTCTGTCTTTGAAATCTGATGTAGATGCAATTTTATACTTATCATGATTAGGATAATCAACTTGAATTGGAAATAAATGCTCTGTAAATTTCAAAAACTTAGGGTTGAAAAAGTAGATTGATATATTCAAGTAATGTCAAACATACTTAAAATTTTTCCAATAACAGAATCAAATGTTAGGTTTTATTTTCAAGAACAACAACAAAAAAATACTTTCTGTAAAATTTTAAAGTCTTATTTTATTCAATGCTTACCCACGTTTATCATCAATGCCAAAATCTTCAGCAACATGACAATTTTCCAAGCATTTCCATGCTATATTCCCCTCCATAAACAATTTCACTTGGGGAGGAGTGAAAAAAGGACAGATTGACTAAAATGGCAGAGAACAATATGTGCCACAACCCCATTACAAGTCCTTTGGGCGTCTTCTTTCCTCTGAACTTGGTGCTGCCAAGATTACTTTACTTCCACTTTTTTCAGTTAGTGAGTTCTAACAAAACTTGTGCATTTTGTCCTCAGCTTCTTAAATATTTCTAGGGATAATTTATAATAAGGCCTGGAGATATTCTCTTAGCTCAAGGTTAAGATAAAGTATATCTATGCCCTCAAATTCGATCCAGCTTCTCAATTCTTCATGGCTTCAGAATCCATTTGATAAATTGAAAGTGATTTTATGAGTTTGTTTGTACTACAACTAGTGTTCTTTTTCAGGAGGGGTGGAGGGTGGGGGAGGAAGTTTCTTGGAAATTTATTTCCTTTATGGACATATTATGGGGGACTCTAGGGATAAAGGAATGTAAATTAGAATATGACATGATGTGGCAAGGATAAGGGAAGTGGGAAAAACAGGGAAGTATATAGCATGCCCCGAAATTGCATTTTATTAACTGAGATAGGTAGAATTGCAGGTGTAAAAGCATTACTATGTTCTTCTCTGTCTTTGTTCTTACCTCAAGCACAGAGCTGAGGAACTTATTTACTTTGTTCTTTTCTTTTTTAAAAGCAACTACTATGTCCCAGAGCCTCTATTAAAGGCAAAACAATAAGAACTTAAGTGAATCTGGAAAAAAGAAATGCAAGGAAATATACAAATAACTACTCAATAGTGGTTATTAGAAAACATCACTCTGGGTTGTAGAAGAGGAAGCTTGATTGATATATCAATTTAACACTGACCTTGTCAATTTGAATCAATAATATAAAGCGGATGGACTCTTGCTTATTTATATGTCTAAATTGCAAATTGCCTAGATTTTTTTTTAAAGGAAGCATACAATTAAATGTTTTTTTTTCTTACTTCTAACCATGACTTGAAATATTAAGTGTTTCACCATGAGTGTTAGGGTAATTTTCTTGTTAGCCTTCATTTCTTCTTCTTCTTCTTCTTCTTCTTCTTCTTCTTCTTCTTCTTCTT